>OZ057407.1:0-265862 GCA_964056735.1 Allodiplogaster pararmata
AAAATCGGCGAGTGAAAAAGTTTTGGACGTTTTCCAATTTTCTAATATCTTTAACGAAATGGGGGGAATAGACAGTGGTACAATGTTGAAGAATAGATTTAATATAAATGTTATAGGCATCAATGAGCACTTTCGTGCTCTTACTTTTGAGAACTTTCAGAATGAGATAGCATTTACGTTTGGCTTTCGATGCGATTATAGAGCAATGAGAAGAAAAGGTTAATCTATTATCTAAAATGAAACCTAAATCACGGATCTCATGACAATATTCAAGGTTGGATCCGTTCAATGAGTAAGGATAACGAGGGGGTTGTTGTGGACCTATTCTTAAAACTTTACATTTGGGAAGAGATAACGGTAATTGCCAAGCTTTTGACCAATCAAGAACAGAATCTATAGCGTTTTGCAAAGGAGTATGAGAGTCATTAGAAGACAAGTGCTTATATACTTTCATATAGCTGAAAGAGAATGCCGAAAGATTCAATCTGAGAAATCTTATTCAACATATCGTGTTGTAAATGCTCACATGGTTCCTCTCTCTCTGGCTCACAGTCAATACACTTCATATCCAAACGACCGTCATTGTCCTGATGCGCCTATGAATCTGTATGAGGCAACCATGTCCAAGTCTTCGCATGCTCCGAACAGTACCAGATCGTCCTCTCGGACGTATGCATCTGTCGCGTCTACGTCTTCCGCAATCAACTCTTCTTCATCTGCCACCACCAAGATCGTGAACACTCCTGTCTTATCTGCCACCCCTCCTCGAGCCAATCCACCTCCTCCTCGTCCACGGCTGTCTCTCATTCCTCGGCCTCGCGTGACGGATGTTTCGTCTAATCCATCTAAAGCCAAGCAGCCTTCGATGACTACTGGACCGACTACTCTGAGACGGAGCACACGGAAAAAGGCAGGCAAATTGATTTCTTATAAATAGGACAGAAAAGGAACGAGCTCTTTCCTCGAATGCATGTCATTTAATGCTCGTTCCGTTAAAAATAAGCTTTATGACCTATATCATTTGCTAAGATCTTCTTCTGCTCGCATTTTCTTTGCATGTGAAACCTGGCTGTCGTCCCTCGAGCCTGATCCAATGCTTACCGATGGGCTTCCTTATTCTGTCTTCCGTGCGGATCGACAAGATGGCGAACGAGGTGGCGGCTCTCTTCTTCTGATCAGCTCGAACTTCTCACCTGCTCTCGTTTCCACTTTCTCACAAGGATCCACGGAATGCGTCGTTGTTGACATATTTCCTAGCCCTTCCCTTTCCTTTCCCTTTCTCACCATCCGACTCGTTTCATGTTACCGATCCCCAAATTCTTCCCATGATTCTATGAAACTATTCCTTGAGTTTTTTAGTTCACATATTTGCCTTCCTTTTCCCACAATTATCTGTGGAGATCTCAACCTCCCTAATGTAGATTGGGCGAACACATCTGCCCCAATCAATTGTTCTCTTACTAACACTTTTCTTCAGTTCATGTGTGACTATCATCTCAACCAGCATGTGCTCTTTCCCACGCGAGGGCTTAATACTCTTGATTATGTATTTTGTACTCATAATTTGATCTCTGACTGTTTCCCTACCCACCCTTTTTCAACTAGTGATCATAGATCCATATCCTTCCGCATAACTAACTGTCTTTTCGATTCATGCACTAACACTTCCTCTCTGTTTCCACTTTGGAAAAAAGCAGATTGGAATTCTATCAATTCGGCCATTCTCTCTGTTGACTGGACTCTGCTATTCTCATCACTAACTCTTGATCAATCTGTCGATTGTCTCACTAAATTCCTTTCAACTCTAGTTTTTTATAACATTCCTCACTGTAAACCCAAGAAAACTCATCTCAAGTACCCAAGCAAAATAAGGAAACTATTCAGTTACCTCCAAAGATGTAAACGATGCTCTACTAACTCATCATTAACTTCCAAAGTATGCAAGAAACTTCACAGAGAACTATTGAGATTCGAATGTAAGCGCGAGGATTCCTTAAAAATGCCCAAGAACTACAGAAAGTTCTTCCGGGCAATCGCATCTAGAACTAAAACCTCCAACGATCTATCTTCTCTCATTGTCAACCACACTCCTGTGACTTCTGCTTCTGGTATGGCGAATGCATTCTCTAACTTATTTGCATCGTTAACTGTCTCTCCTGTTTCAAATCCCCTTCCTTGTCCTGATTCGTCTTTTGTTCTCAATTATGACTGCATTGTTACCGCTTTTGAAGTAAGTCAAGTAATCTCTCGGATTAGCCCCAAGGTCAATACTTCTCCTGACTCCCTTCCAAATATTTTCATACGGAGTTGTAAAGATTCGTTGTCCGTTCCTCTTTCGATCTTATTTTCGAATTGTATGACTCTCGGTCAATATCCTTCTTCCTGGAAAGAAGGAATCGTCAAACCGATTCATAAAAAAGGAAAGAAATCTGATATGAATAATTTTCGGCCCATTACATTGGGATGTTCGATGTCTAAAGTATTTGAGAAGTTCATATTCAATGTTGTATATCACCATCTCGAAAGGAATGATTTACTTCATCCCTGTCAGAATGGCTTCCGCGTCAAACGCTCTACGGTATCTTCCTTGATTCACTCACATTCCATTTACTTGTCGCTACTTTCACAGAAAGTCCCTTTTCATATATGCCTGATCGACTATTCTAAGGCATTCGATAGAGTCGATCATAGATATCTACTTCACAAGTTGCATTGCATGGGCATTCAGTCTTCCCTTCTTTCTCTGATTGAGTCCTTTCTTTCAAACAGATCCTTTCGTGTTTTAGTTAATGATAGCCTATCTGCTTCTGAGTATTCCAGGATTGGAGTTCCTCAAGGCAGTTGCCTTGGTCCCCTCCTTTTCTCGGTATTTATCAATGACATTGTGGAACATATTCCAGAAGGTGTTCACTGCTTTTTGTATGCCGATGATGTAAAAGTTTTTTCTGCATCTCCTACCCTTCTTCAAGCAGCTCTTGATAATATTCATAGCTATTCTATTAATTGGGCTTTAACCATATCTATCACGAAATGTTTCACCCTAAGCTCTGGATTGAACAATACTCACAATCTATACTATATTGACAACACATTGCTGCCGTCAGTTGATATTGTTAAAGATTTGGGAATCTTGTTCTCCAATTCCCTGTCGTTCTCTGACCATGTGAAACAAGTTATATTGAAAGCGAACATGACTATGAACATTCTTTTTCGCAGCTTCAAGACCTCTTCTGTTCCTGTGTTTTTAAGAGCCTACAAAACTTATGTTCTTCCTTTGCTCGATTACGGTTGTGAGCTTTGGTCACCTACTGCCATAGGACTCATCAATGCAATTGAAAAAGTACAGAGACTGTTTTCCAGACGGGTATTTGCCAGAGCCGGTTTTCCTTCCACTGACTATCTCTCTCGATTAAGTACTTTGTCACTCACTACCTTAGAATATAGGCGAAATGTTATGGATCTCTGTTTTGTTCATAAAATTGTGCATGGTAACACTTCGCTTGATTACACTAACCTTCTCAAAATACATCCTTCGCCTTACACCCATAGGAGCTCCCATTCTCTCAGGATTATTCTACCTTTCAAACTACCAAGTGGTCATTCTACTTGTGTATCAAGATGTATAGATACTTGGAATTCTCTACCATCTGAAATGGTATCTCTCACTTCTTCTGATGCCTTCAAGTCCTCAGTTTTGCTTTTACCACTCGAAATCATTGTTCCGAGCTCAAAGCTGCGTCTCTCCTAATTTTTTCCCTAATGCTCAATTTTACCTGTGAAATTATATTTCAGTTACATTGACTCATTTTTATATCCTTTTTTTGTTGTTTATTTTTATCTCAGTCACAAACTAGAATTACTGTGAAATTTTGCAATTTATTTTCTGTGAATTCAACCCGATTCTATTCTCACATGCTTGCCTTTACGCAAATGCGATAACATCCTCTGTGTGATTATGTATACAAGGAATAAATGAACATATCGTCGGCGAAGACCTTTATTTTACAAGAAGAAGAGGAAATTTTAGAAACAATATCTGAAGTGAAAATGATGAAAAGTAATGGGCCGAGAACACTGCCCTGGGGGACTCCACTGCTCACAGTGAAGCTATCGGAAAGTGCGTCTCTAACCCTAACTTGATAGGTTCTGTTACTTAAGTATTCTTCTATCCAAGAAACTATCTTAATTGGAAATTGATATTCTTTGAGTTTATGGATAAGTTTAATATGAGAAACTTTATCAAAAGCCTTTTCAAAATCGAAGTAAATTATATCTGTAAATTTCTTCTTATCAATCTCTGATGTACATTCGTCTAGAAATAAGAGCATAAGTTGTTCTATGGATCTCTTGCGACGGAAGCCATACTGGTCATCATGAAGAATATCATTTCTTTTACAGTGATTATCAATTTCTTTAGATAAAATTTTTTCGAATATACGACAGAAGAGAGAAGTTATACTAATTGGGCGATAATTAGATGGGCTGTTGAAAGGGGGCTTCTTTTTGACTGGAGTCACTATAGAGTGTTTCCATCTTTGGGGGATCTGAGCCTTCTGATAGGAGTCGTTATATATGATTTCAAGAGGGATGGATAAAGGTACGGCAATCTTTTTTATAAAGAGCATGTTTAAATTATCTGGAGTACTACAAGAGGAGATTGGATACTTTTCAATTAGATCACAGATTTCATGACGTTTAAATAATGGTGTTTCTGGATTCAATATTGTTTTGATAGGAGAGGGTTCAAAAGGAGGAAGTATTCCATTATCTTTAGTAAAACATTTCTGAAATGTTCTAGCAAGAAGATTAGCTTTTTCTAAATCTTTAGTCATAGTAATACCAAGCTCATCTAGTAATATATCAACACCATTCTGCTTCTCTGTGGTGTTTGTTTAATGAATTTGAAAAAAAAGTTTTTGTTCTTGCTATTCACAATAAATTTTTCAAGGCTACCATTAAATTTATCTACATACTTCTTGCACTTTTTACTAGTTACTAGTCACTTTTTAATTTTACTAGTCACTTTTACTGCACTTCTTGCACTACTTTCACGTGACTTCTTGCCCTATGTGTCTTGCTACCCTCGCGTCTCCGCACACCCTTCTCCCTCCTTCCCACTTCCCCTTCAGCATGCGCTCCAACCCATTGCGCACACTTCTCTTTATGTATGTATGTGCGGCGTACCGTTTCAATGATTGCAAAAGTGGAGAAGGTTTGCAATGAGAGAGAGAGTAGAAAGAAAAAGGAAGAAAGAGAGAGAGTGAGATAGAAAGAGAGTCGGAGAGAATTAGATACTTTTAAGAGATATTTGTAGAAAATGTATACGAAGCAGTTCGAAAATGAAACAAAGGTATAGTGGAAGAAAATTTTTGAGAGCAGACTGAGAAAGGAGAGAAGAGCGAGACAAAAGTATAACAGGGAGAAGGAACGACAGTCGAAGGATTTGGAGTTGACCATTGAGAAGGCAACTGGAGCAGCAGACCAGTGGTATGGGGATAATGATTGAGCTCTCTCTTTACCTCTCTCTTTTCTCCATCTCTCTCTCTCTCTCTCTCTCTCTCTCTCTCTCTCTCTCTCTCTCTCTCTCTCTCTCTCTCTCTGTTCTTTCACGTAGTCTCCTTCGCCCTCTTTTTAGTACTCTTTCTTTCTCAGTTCGTACTTGATCCTTTCTGCTGTATCATCTTTTTCTTTCTCTAACTCTTTCTCTCTTTATTTTCACCCGTCTTTATTCTCAATTCTTGATTTTTTTTCAGCACTTCCGTATTCTCTCCACACTTGAGCGAATATGATCTTTTATGCTTTATATATTCTTCTGTGAGTTTCTGAGAACAGAAATTATTTTTCTAGGAAAAATGTTCCGGAAGAAATCTTGATTTTAGGAATAAAGAAAAACATGTCTGAGGAATTTAGCACAGAAAAGCAAAGAAAGAAGCCCTCTTCACCCCTACCTTTTTTTCACCAACCTGTATGATTAAAAATTGAAGGAACGCGACAAAAAAGATGCCAGACCACACTCTTGAAGCAGACAGACAATGAAGAAAAAAAGAAAACAAACTGCAGAGAGCTTCCCCTGGAAGCAGAATACAAACGAATGAGGCTAGTTAACAAACAGAGAAGAGAGATCATATGAAGTGACAGAGGTACAAAAAGACTGCCTAAGGGGATATAAGGACGAGAGTGAAAATGAGAGTGAGAGAGTGGAAATAGAACAGGAGATGATCATAATTATATATGTATGTATATACATAGAGAGAAAGGAGCAAAAAATACACATAGGGTTCGGAGTTCATCCGGTAGCAGCATCCGGTTTCCCCTGAAACAAGAAGGCTATGTTTCTCTCTCTCTCTCTCGCTCTCTCTCTGGTGCTCTCTCTTTCTCACACACTCTCTCTCGCTATCTTTCTCGCTATCTTTCTCGCTCTCTTTCTCGCTCTCTTTCTCGCTTTCTCTCTCTCTCTCTCGCTCTCTCTCTCTCTGGTGCTCTCTCTCACACTCTCTCTCGCTATCTTTCTCGCCTTCTTTCTTTCTCTCTCACTCTCTCTGTGGTGCTCTCACTCTCTTTCTCTCTCTCTCTCTCGCTCTCTCTCTGTCTCACTTTCTCTCCCGATCACTCTGTCTGTGTTTTCCAGCTTGAAGTTTCTTGAGTCTTGCTCCCTCTCTCGATGTTCGACTATTTTAAACAACTGACTCATTCATCAGTAATGACTTTCCTGTTGATAAATTTTCTTTTTAAAAGCATCACACTTCTTCTGTCTTTATGAAAATTGCTCTCAATTTCAATGTGTTTTTCTTTCTAGAGTTGTGAAGTTATTTCTCTTATTTGAATTTTAAACTTCTTTCGTTACGTGTTTTGTTTTCCTTTTTTTCTGTTTTTGTTCCATTTATAATTGAATACAGTTTTTTGAAAACAATTTTTAATGACAAACTCAATATCTGTGTAGGAATATATGCATATAAAAGATCTCATCATGTGAAAAAAATATCAATTCAGTTTGCCGATGCATGTTCTTTTTTCTTCCAACGCGTAGCATTCGCCTCCAAATATCTCTTCTCGAGTTCGATAAGATTTAATAGCCCACTATTATCGTCCCTTCATATTCTTATATCCACTTTTCTCTCATTTTATTTATGAACCTTCAATTCGCCATTCTTTGAAAACTTTTTTTCTTGGCCATCTCCTTCATCCCCGTTTTACTTTTCTTTCGCTGATGTATAATTACATGTATTGCCTTTTTTTAAACTAAAATATATGTCATTCTTATCTGCATTCTTGTGTTCTTCGTATTTCTACTAGAAGCAGAGAAAATTTTCTAAATCTGAGTCGAAATACTAACAAAAAGAGTAGCTGAACGTTGGCTCTGATCAAAACAATCTACCGAAGGGCAGCCAACGGTTGAAATTTGAGAATGAGAAGAGTCTTGAGCCCATAAACGCTCTACATCAGACGGAATTCGAGAGCCCACAAAGCCATGGGCGATGTAGCTTCTAGAATTGGCCCCTCCTCCTGCTACCGTAGTCCAGACCCTGCGATGCCCAACAGCTGCTCTCAGCAACCAATGGCAGGGGCAGCAGAGTCATCAGTCTTCCGTCCAAAATGAGTCATGACTCTCCTAATTTTCTTTGGGAGTCTTGACTCTTGAATTTTTCTCAATGATCAATCGCCATTAACTCGATCGATCAATAAACAATTAAAGTCATTATTTGCTCGTAAATTTGTCAGGTTAGCTCTGAAATTTCAGAAACTCATCGAAGTTGAATATTAGAAAAAAGAAAAAGGCAGAGAAGTGAACAATATAAAATCATACAACGCTAAAATACACAAAAACAAATTATGCATTAAAAAAATAATACGGATATTGCTTTGTGGAAGTTGTATTGCAACCTCCATCAGGTGTTTTGTTCCATTTCACTTTCTTTGTCATGCTTACGACAGAAAAGTTAAAAGGTAAAAAAATGAAAATAATTTTGAAATAAAAATGGAGTATTAGATGAAAGAGAAGCCAAAATATATGTAGAAGTGAGCCGGAGACTTGAGCATCATGAAAGAAACTTTCTGACAGTCATTGTGAGAGATGGAAAGAGAGATCTCGCGAGAAGGGGGAGTGATATGGCGAAATTTGAACAACTTTACCAAAAGAGTAGAGGTTCAGAGGTCGAGATGCGCGAAACGAAGAGGATGGGTGTAAATAGAGCAAGGTAGGGTAGGGAAGGCTGGAGACGACCTTGCTGTTCAGTAGAAGCGAGCAAATGAATGCAAGCATGCATTTAGAGATGAGAACAGACAGAAAAGGATGGAGAATTTTCAAGAGAACAAGAATAAGGATAGCGAAAGAAGGGAGAGAAATACAGAGGAATAGGAAGAAAAAGAATGAGAGAGCGAGAGAAGGAAAACATTTGAAAGAAGCTCAATGAGATAGATAGACAGTTACGCGGTGAATTGTGCAAAGCGAATTGACCTTGAAGAGTTTTCCTTCTTTTTCACACTTTGGCTGTGATTCCTCTCCTTCTATCTGTGCCTTTCTCTCTGTCTCTCTCATTGTCTCTCTCATTCCTCTCCTTCTATCTGTGCCTTTCTCTCTGTCTCTCTCATTGTCTCTCTCATTCCTCTCCTTCTATCTGTGCCTTTCTCTCTGTCTCTCTCATTGTCTCTCTCATTCCTCTCCTTCTATCTGTGCCTTTCTCTCTGTCTCTCTCATTGTCTCTCTCATTCCTCTCCTTCTATCTGTGCCTTTCTCTCTGTCTCTCTCATTGTCTCTCTCATTCCTCTCCTTCTATCTGTGCCTTTCTCTCTGTCTCTCTCATTGTCTCTCTCATTCCTCTCCCTTTCTTTCTGTTTACTTTCTACTCATGTATGTAATGATCCGAACCGTATCTTCCAAATGTGTCTTTTTCATAGTTACCACTCATTAGATCTAGAAATTACTGAATCAAGAGAGAACGGGACACAGCAAACATTTAACAAACAACTCAAAAAAATTATGTTGAAGAGAGGAGAAAAAAGAGTGGGGGAATGCTTTTTCTATTAATTTTTTCCATTAACTTCATCAATTTAAATCACTGAGGAAAACGGGAGGTTTCTAATATATACCTACATAATATGAGTCAAGGTCTGTTTCGGTGTCCTAATCCCGCTAAAGACCGAAATTCTTCTTGACAGTGAAATATGCATTGAAGCAGATAGAAAGGGAAAAGGCCTTGAGCTTCAAAAGCACATGATGAAGAAAAACTTTAAACGTATGATAGAATCTGAACAAGCTTCAGAAGCCCAAGCGTTATCTTTAGCAGTATCCTAAAGATCAACGTTTTATATATCGATTTTTTAAACTTTTTTTTTGCATAGCATCCGGGACTTGGAAAACTATGAAACAATTCAGCTTACATCAGTAAAAAAATACATTTGTCTAGAAAAGATCACAAATACCCTAAAGGCTATGATTAAATTTTATTCCATCTTCACATCTATCGTGAATATCTGTCAGCTCCACGCGACTGATTGCTTAAGACTCTCAAGTCGCATTTTTTTCGTTATATACGTCCGTCCTCAACTGAAATACTGTTCTACAATATGGTCACATTATCAAAAACGTTTTAGAGAACTTCTAGAGAAAGTTCAACGTAGCTTCACTAAACAAGTTTGTTGAAGATCAAGATTGCCTGAAGTGAGCTATGAAGAGAGATTAGAGTATCTACAATTGCGGACTCTCGAGGAGCGAAGAATCGGTGCAGATCTAACCATTACCTTCAGAATAATGACTGGGAAAACTCTTCTGCTTAAGCAGGCATAATTATCATACTAGATCTCACAAATACTCCATAACGAAAGCAAAGTTAAAGTCTGTTAAGTTTTCGAACTTATTACCGGTTCGAGTAACAGAGAGATGGAACAATTTACCGGAAACCATGTTCTCGTCGAACAGTGTGAAAGCCTTTAGATATAAAAATCAGCCTTTTTGTTGTTCATATTGAATTCATTCATTATTTCAACTTTTACTGCTTGACATGGATGGTTACCAAAGTGTTAGCGAAGAGATTGAATCAAGAGAATGGGAGGTAAAGTGGGAGAGGATGAATATTTTTGTATACTCGAAAAGAAAATCTTAGAATTACATTCCTTCTATTCTGTTAAAAACCCTAGGACGAAAACCCCTTTTTCGAATCCGTAAATGTTAATCAGTCTCAGCTGACGAGCTCTGTAGCAAAGCTTCTGAATTTTAACGGGAATCTTCGAATTTTCCAAATTTATTTTTCATATATGTTCTCGTCTTCATAATTTCCATTTAGTCAAATCTCCTTCTTTTTCTCTTTAATGATGAAAATTAGAGAAGGGAAAAACGATAAAAAAAGGAACAAGAACGGAGAGAAGGAGCATCAGAAGAATAGAAAAAATTGCAGAAGAAAAAGGCTTCGAGGAAAAGCGTGATGTGACCATAGAAAACCAAGATGGAGAGAGAGAGAGAGAGAGAGAAAGAGAGAGAGAGAGAGAAAGAGAAAGAGAGAGAGAGAGAGAGAGAGAGAGAGAGAGAGAGAGAGAGAGAGAGAGAGAGAGAGAGAGAGAGAGAGAGAGAGAGACAAAAGAATTCAAGGGAGTGATAGAGATAAAGAGAGATAAACACACAAAGGGAGGAAGACCGGCAAGCAGACAGTTAGAAACCAAGAAAGAAAGACTGAGAGAAAAAGAAAATGAGACTCCTTTTTCTCTCTCTCTCTCTCTCTCTCTCTCTCTCTATTCCAAGCAACAACCCAGAGCCCTAACAAAAGCTACAAGGAATAGGAAGTGAAAAGATTAAAATGAAAGAATACAGAAAGGAAAAGTGATAAAAGCTTCTGCCTCTCTCGGTTCTATTCTCTGTTTTTGATGCCTTGAGGTGAACTGAGAGAAATGCCTTCAGGTCATATTATTGCACACAAAAATTGAGCTCATGAGTACACGCATCAAAAACATTCCAGTCTTTGTGAGAGACAGAAAGAGAGAGGGATGAGTGGAGAGAGAGAGAGTGAGAGTGAGGATGAAAAAGAGCTCGGCATGAATTCCTTCCAAGCCGGGAGGTTAAGCTTCCTCTAGAAAGCTCAAACGCAAATAGGAGACTTAGATCGAATGTAACTCTTCCTTAAAGATCACGGAAAGTAAGAACCTTAGCTACCTCACTACTGACATAACAACGTGTTGATATAATCAGTAACTCCCATAGATTGTTATAACAATTAGCGGAGGTCAAAATTTTCACGGAACACAGAACACAGAGGAGAGTAAAGAGAGACGCGCTGCAAATGCATTATCGTTGAAAGGGGAGTGTTGATGCTTGGAGAGAATCTCCCCCTCTTTCTCCTCCCCTCGCTCCATATGTTTGTGAGCTGTGTATATTGCAAACTAGTTGCTTGTGTCGCAATCTCTTCCTCTCTACTTCTTACTCTCACAAATTATTTCTCTGTATCTATCATTCGTTTTCACTAAGTCTTCCGCTATTCCTGTTTCCTGTCCTTAGCCTTCTATCGACCTGTTCTCTCTCCTTCTCGCCTCCGTCGTCTGCTTCCTGAAGCCGATGGAAAGAAATATGAAGGGTGAGAACTGTGAGAGAGAACTGTGAGAGAGAAGATATACAGAATCAAAATAGAGAAAACATTAGCTTAAAGATGTTTGAGAAGGAGCTGACCTCTGGCTTTGTCCTTATTTCCTTAAAATTTTTCACCTCGTAAAAATTTATTCCAATCCTCCATGTGGAGAGCATATAAAAGTAGTTAACAAGTTTGTGAGATGTTCTGCTACATATTCTCGATATGGCTACTTTGAACATTTCCCTTTTGGGTTGTTTCACATAAGCAACTTCTTTATTCTCGCGTCTCAACTTCTCTCTCGCAATGTATGAACTTCTAAGAAGAAAGAAGTGAGTGCTGTTTCTCTCTGTCTCCTTCTTCCCTTTCTTTATCTATCCCTCTCTTGCTCGCTCTTTCTTTATATATATATATATATCTTCTCCTTCCCCCTCTCTCTTTCTCTCTCTCTCTCTTTCTTGCTTTATTCATTTCTCTTGCCTGTTCGCATTTGATTGGGATTTGCTGCGCTCGATCGCTCTATGCCCTAAATCAGAGAGAATGGAAAGGGAGCAGAGGGAAAGAAAACTTTTTCCTATTCTATTTCCGTATGCTTGGGAGACTCTTGCCGAATAACGCTTCTCTTCTTTTTCACTGCAACTCTGAGTCTGTCGTCTACTCTCTTTTTCTCTCCTCTCCTTGTATCTTCGCCTCTCTCTCCTTTCATTTTCTCTCTCTCTCTCTCTCTCTCTCTCTCTCTCTCTCTCTCTCCGTGAAACACTGTCAAATGGTGGGCGGGTCCGCATTCGTGTGTGTCAGAAACGAGAGAAAAGCAAAGCAATATAAGAAAGCAAGAAAATTGTAGGGGGGTGGAAAAGAGGTAGTCAGACAAAGAATAAGTAAAGCATTTTTCCGAGATCAAATAGAAACTCAGTGAGAGTGGGAAGAATAGAAGAAACAAGAAAACTATGAAGGAAGAGAGTGGGATTGAAATCGAGAGAGAGAGAGGACGAAAGTGAAAAGAGGATAAGTGGAGAAAGAGAGAAAGAATTAGAGAAAGAGAGAAAGAAAGAGAGTGGGGGGGGAGAGAGAAAGAGAAGAGAGAGATGATCTCAAAGTGGGACTGTCTCCAATACTTTCTGTCTCCTCCCACCCTCTTTATTCCATCACACAACCGGCTTTGATGGACATCATGCCCCTGTTCTACTTCTCATCCTCTCTTAACTACATTGTATTTCGCAATCCATCTTTTCTATATTTCGCCTTCAGTCTTTTTAGTTTCTTTCTAATTCTCTTTTTTCTATACCTCTTTCTTCTCTTCATCGCTCTCATTGTTTTTTAAAACAAGAAACAAGGGATGAAAGAGAGATGCGAAAAGAGAGAGAGATAGAGGAAGATAGAAAGGAAAAGAGACAGAAAAAAATAGAGAGATTAGAGCAGAAGTCCAGAAGAAGTAGACGATACCTACCTCTTTTTTCTCTCAGTACTGGTTTTTTTTCGCGGATGCTCGATGGCTGAACGATAACGCTGAATTCGCCATCAGGCGATATGTCTCTTGCTTTCTAAGTCTCTTACTCTTTCGCGCTCTCCCCTTCTCTCTCTCTTCCTCTTCTGTGAAAACTTCTCCTTCCTGGATTCGTATTATCCATCTTTCACGATACCACTCTCCATCGTTCACCTACTAACAAAAAAGCTTGCGCGCCTCCAGGCTATCTCTGTACCTTCCATTCATGATTTTTTTCTTCTGCTTTTTTCTATATTCTAAGTTCCACACGATCCATCGCCCTTTCTCTCATTCTCATTCTTCTCTACCGCCACCATCTCTTCATACAGCTCCACCCCTTACCCCCCCCCACTTCAGCTCCCCCTCTTGTGCCCTCACTCACAGTGGTAGACCGGATAGGAAGGGTAAGCCTGTTTCGAGTTCTCGCTCTCCTTGATCGCTCTCCCTACTCTCTCCTCTCCTTCCCTAACCCTCTCCCTCCACTACAACAGGCCCCATGTCGTACTCTTCGAAGTGACACATCTCTTCCTTCCTCCTCAAGTTTTCTCGCAAACACGTGTTTACACCTGCTAGTTGCCTGGTCCGCACAAAAAATTGCCGAGTCACAAGCTGGTATTGTCCTTTCCGGTCTTGGTAGTTTCTTAGCCAGCGGAACAGGCGAAACCGCGCCGAGAAGGTCAAATATGTGGACCGGTAGCCAAACAGGATAAACACGTGCGTGTAAGAAAGTCAAAGGAGTGCTTGAAAAGAAGTTGAACTTACGTTTATTCGATGCTTCTAGACTCCTAACCTTGTCACTACTTTTCTGGAATAAGCATAGCATGTTGATAGAAGACAAGGTGTAAAGCGATGATCTTGCGCTGTCAGTGCTTTTTGATATTGCCACGGGGCATGTAGAGAGCATGACAGACTTGCAAAAGAAGCATCGAAGAAAAGTACGCGAAACGGGCATTCTTTATTGAAAAAGAATGGGCTAACACAGCGAAGAAACAAACATATGACTTTATTGCCTCAAGTAAGTTGATAGAAATTTATTCCTGTAAGTCAGAGCTTATTCAGCATATCTCCCTCACCAAGCGTACATCTATCAGTTTTTGTCTAGTATATTAGGCGGAAAACTATTACAACCTCTCAACTTCCAATTCAATTTTTTTTTGGTTTCTTGCTTGTCGATTCTGAATTTTTGAAATATAATTTTTTATATAATGGCGTATCAGCAGGGAATTGCTCACTCATCCACTTGTGTCAATAAAATTGAGTATTAATCGATACTTCGCATTACTTTCAAGCCTTTATTAGTTTTTTTTCCCTGCGTTTTTTCTTTTTTAGTTTTTTAAACTTGCTTTTTGATAGCTCCATTACTTGGTGAATTACTAGAATGGCTCTGTTTCCTAATAAGTTTTTTTCGAATCCAGACTGACGCCGGAAGCCGAGCTCTGAACGATTTCGGTGGTAGCACCGCTTTGAGCGTAAAAGTGTGCCGTGTCGGCTGCCTGCCACCCAGAGGAAGAATGAGCTTCCAGCTGGAGCAGTCCTCTGTCATTAAGACAGCACCACCGGGGGCGCGCTCTTTGGAGACCTTTCCCAAGCAAGAGCCGCTCGAGTTAGCACCATTGACGCAAGTTCAAGACCTCAGCAAGGTACAAGTCGACTATTACCAAACCTATCCTCGGTCACTCTACCAGGAGTACAACATCATCAACCCGACCCAGTCCGCTCTCATAGCCAACCCAACATCGCAACTATTCTACCAACAGCAGGTGGAGGTGAGAACTGAAATACTTTATTCTAAGCGAGATTTGTTTAATGGAAACGTAGAAACATCTGTATAATTTTGTCCAGTTGATCTCATCGTCATGGCCTGCAAACTTATTCCTCTCTGTGTTCTGTGTATTATTTTGAGAACTCATTGAATACTGGATGCTTTTGTTTGTTTGCTGGTTTATCTTCTCATGTCTTTTCTGTTTACTGCATAGAAATGTTCTCGCCGTGGTCCGCGTAACAAGTTCTAGTGTATTCCTTGGACTTTGAAACCTGTTCATGAAGGATGGAAGAAGGAGGGAGATAAAATTAGAAACTAGTTTTGTTTCCCAAACAAACAAGAGAAAAACAGGTCAAGCATACAAACGGCAAGATCAAACGTTTCGCAATCCGATAACCGGATCCCAAAACTAACATCTATTAACTTTTCTGTTCTCTATCGTGCCGCTTTACATTTACTTTTTTATTTCTCCGAACTAATAATTAGGCGGTAAGGGTGATAAGTGTTGAATAGCCACCCCTGAATTCATTTTCATAAATTTTTCTATGTGATTGCGTACCTGAAGTCCTTTTTTTTCGAATTTTACCCAGTGATTATAGTTTTTGTTAGAAGCATGAAAAAACATCCTTTTTTTCCGAAGAAAGGTTTTAATTACTTTGTCCATGTATGTAAATCTATTATTCTTCCACTTTGAATTTTTTATTGAAAGAAAAATTATTTCATTTGAAATAATAATAATAATTTTGACACGCTGCGAAAAAAGGAACTGACAGAAATCGGATCAAACAAGTTCCAATTTTTTAAAGGAGTCATCGTAGTTAAAACGTCTGTGGTGTATGATCCTCTTTTAAAGAAAATCACTAAACCTTTTATTGTTTGAATGTAAGGATTGTAGTCATTTTATACTCAGTTAACCGACCTCATGTTACGCATTTTATCGATTGATAACCGAGTTTCGTGAATAGTTCCTTCACATGGCAGAAAATTATTTTGTCTTTTCAAACTAATACTTTGTCGTTTTTCTTTAGAAAACTTTGACTGAATGGATTTCCATCTAAATACAAACTTCAATTTTTTTGTTGAACATTTCGGCTAATTTTTTTTAAACTTCCGATCATCAAATTCCTATTTATTCATTCATTGTGTGTATCTTTTATCTATGAATTGTGAGAGTTATTAACAGCAATTCTCGCTTGGTCCCTCTAGTATTCCTCTCTTGAAACTTCGAGTCTAGTTCATCCATGACTCAAGTTCCCTTTAGTATTCCTCTCTTGAAACTTCAAGTCTAGTTGTTCATCCATGACTCAAGTTTTTTTTATTTATTCATTCATACATCAATACTGATGTGACAAAACATAAGATAACTCATACAATAGTGAGCGTTGTTCTTCTAACAATTGATTTTCAACATTGAAGTTGGTTCTTCACACATGTTCAAATTCACATTACTTTTTTTAATTTTCTCGCTCTTTTTGCTGACCTTTTTATCTAATGAAGTGATTTCAGAATAACCATTGCAGCCCGTCCTTGCTGCTTCAGTACTTACATCTTCTTAAATTCTCTCGTATGCTTTCTCCGTATGAAGCGATGTTCATGGCTCACTTTTCATACTATTACTATGCTTCGAAAAGCTTATTTTTCTGAAAGTTTTGTTAGCTGTAGTTTTTAATTTGGCTCAAGTTTATATTTAGAATTTTTTGGTAACTTTTCGTAAAAGACGTTCTATTATTGTTATTGATGTTAAGTTGGAGACTGAGTTCTACAGCTTAAAGGCGAGTTATGATTAGACTATCAATTGGTCAGAACGCAGTTCATAGAGCAGAGAGAGAGAAAACATCGAACCCATTCGTCTCACTCATGAATTAACTTAACTTCAACCTATAGTTGAATGATATCACGAATTAATCATGGAAACCGCACAACTAAGATACTACTTGAATAACACACACAAAAAACAACAATAAATGTGTGAAATAAGAGCTCAAACCTTACGGGAATAAAATGATACTGAATTCGAGTTTCTTTCAAATAAGTCCTTATGTTTATGAAACTAAATTTAGATCGTGATTGGGATTGTAATCACTTTTATATCATTATTGTCTGATTGTGAATTTCGGTTCCACGGATGAGTTTTTTCTACCTTGACATGATTTGTTGCTCAAACCGGAATAATTTTGAAGGCTAAAATGACGGCTTAGCTTGTTTGATACTGCTATCTTTCTCTCTTTCCATTTCTTTTCCTCGCACTCCGTCTTCTTTTCTTTTTATCCCCCTTCGATAAATCCCATGACTAATCCAACACTTTCTTGTGATCAAATTGTTTTTAAATTATTTCTCACCTATTTAAAACGAAGCAGCGAATTTCGCATTTTAGGGCAATTATTTCCCTAAAAATGATAAAAACGTTTGGAGTGCCTTTTAGTGCGCCTTTTGACTAGCGTACCGTTTCCCACTTGGTAGCTTTAAATTTTTTGAATAAGCTTTTCGTAACAAGAAAAGAAATTTTAAACGGAGAGCAATATGTGAAACATAAAAGGCGTATAATAATGAGGTAGGATATTGAATAATATTTTTCAAACATGTTAACGGATTTTGTGTTTTTTTGATTCCGTTGGTAAAGATATACAATCAAACATGCGCTATTCGCAGAAACTCAATGTTCTGTAAGATATGGAATGTCAACCTCCCAAGCTTACACATGAAGCTAAAATGTGTAAGAATTATCAAAGGTGTGAGACATGGGGAAAATACTTGATAAGGACGGCTAATACGGAGTTTCAGGAGTTGTTTCAGGGCTACCAGCAGCCGACGGAGTGGATAAGCAGTGCGGCCTATAGCTATGCGTCACCCGCCTCTCAGACCATTCCACACACCCGAAGTATTCAGGTATCGAGTCCAAAGTTCATACCTGAAAACCGACTTGGAACGGTTTACCAAGCTGTGCTTGAAAAAAAGTTTATCGACGGCAGCACGCATACTTGATAATTTATCTGAAGCTCGTTGTGCTTCTAATCACATCTCCAAGTCAAAGAGCCCTATTCGACAGATAGCGGAATGGGTTTTCGTGTTTAAGAACTGAACATATACCGAAAGATAGCTTGAAAAACCGCATCTTCTATAAAGACAGCCTTCGACTGTGAGCATACAAAAAACTTTCAGACATCAAATTACGGATATTAAACTCTCAGACTGCTTTGAGTAGAGTATTAAATGATTTCCTCCATTCCAGTATGCACCGCAAGAAGCAGTGAGCGACCGCGTCGTTTACAAAGCCTCTGATCTTCCGAGCCCGGTTGACTCCGGTATCGGAGCAGACTTGTCTCTCATAACGGCGAAAGATGACTTCTTCACTACAGAGTCCTCCCTTGATCGACCTGAGAGAGCTCTTTCCCATCGAGACTCTCCTATTATCATACCGAAGCTGTCAGTTGTATGTCCGAGCGATTTTCAATTTAAACACATATGTACATACATACATTTTTTGAGCTAGTCGTCGAGTTCCTACTCAAGATTTTGATAGGCACGGAAAATTAAGCTACTATCTAATTATGCTGGTATATGCTAATTTTAAAGCATTTTCCAGAGGATGTATTGCACTATAATGAAAATAATGTAATCCATGCTTATGTTAAATCAATTCCAGTCACAATAGCCTTGGCTTTCAATATGTGTTGGAAGCTCCAATTTCAACGTCAATACGAAAAGAAGATGACCGAATGACTTATGTGAACAAAGGCCAATACTACACTGTTTCGCTCGATTACCTGCCAGATCCTAACAAACGCTTGAAAAGCGTCACTGTCAAGGTTTGTGAGCAGGATTACATTGCTTTAATTTCTAAGGATCAAGACAAACCATTTTAAAAGGGATTATCTCTTGAGGAACTCAATTTCTTTTCAAAAGTTTTTTCTCATGGAGCTTTAATTTTTGAAGAAAGAAAAAATTTGAAATTCAATAACTTGAAGTCAATTCCAACTCAAATGGGATGATCAAGTCTGACCCTCTGAATATTCTGAGTCTGGAACATTTGAGTACTAAGCTCTGCGAAAGCTGTTCTAAAATTTTGGATTTGTTTTGAGATCGAAAAAAGGATGGGAGAAGTTACCTAAGAAGTGAATGAGTGTTTTTTGCACCAAATATTCAGTTCTACGGCTATTCGTAATGTACCTCATTGTTTCTTTCAAGCTTTCCGGGTTGCGATTTGCAAGTATGTGAAAATGAGCTTGTGAAGCATTCCTGAGCAACAGGGTTTGCACGAACTCTATTCAACCAAGATGAGATGTCACGTTCCGAATTTTTCATCTTTTCATTCATCCAGAAACTGCTTTCTATCTGCTTTGCCGCTGTTCCTCAGAGGGATGACACCTTTTTGAGAATTCCTCTCAACCTGGACATCCTCAGCGCGATAGCCTCTCCTGATTTTCCCGCCACTCTCCCTCCTTCAAACTTTTTTTTGAATCTCAGCTCCCCCTTCCTTCCGTTCTTTTTCTCGAACGACCTCTCTGTTTTCTTACCCAACAGGCTTCTTAGTTCTCCCTCCGGTTATATTTGTTTTGATCTTGTGAACGATGTTTTCTCGAATTCCTCGGACGTTGGAGCTTAATATTAAGGATGAGAAAGAAGAAGCGAGTAGATGGATAGACGAATGGATAGATAGACATAAAGAGAAAGCTTAATATAAAGGATGAGAAAGAAGAAGCGAGTAGATGGATGGACGAATGGATAGATAGACATAGAGAGAAAGCTTAAAAATTAAGACAGACAAAATGATGAAAAGCAAAAAAGTTAAAATGAGGGTTAAACGAATGAAGAAAGAAATGAGAAGAAAAAAGAAAGACCCAATGCAAGAAAAAGAGAAAAAGTGCTTTCAAAGAAGAATAAAGTTATAAAAAAGGAACAAAGAGAAAAGGAAGAAAAATAAAATAACAAAAGAGAAAACAAAAGAGAGACTGGAAGAAAACAGAGAAAGAGAAGAGAGAGGCTTAAAGAAAGAAAGAAAACGTGGAACAGAGAAGAAAAAATAAAAACAGAAAGGAATCAAGTAAAAAAGGATGAAATATCTAGTTCAAGTCCCAAAGAATATGAATGAGAGAGAAATCCAGATGTATAGACAGATAGATGGAAATAGAGAAATCGAGAAAATACTGAAAGGAGTAGCAAGAGAAGATACTTTACAAATAAATTTTGAATTCATAAAATGAATTAAAACCGTCCGAAAGTATGGTTGGAATGGGAGAATTAGAAAGAAGATGAGCAAAGAAATATTTTTGGGTAGAAAGTGAAGAAAAGGGATGATTTGACGGGAGAGGAGGAATGCTCTCGGTTCCCTTCCCTCTCCATTATGCTCTTCGTTTCCTCTAACCTCTCTTCATCTCTCCACTTCTCTCATTATATCAACAGCTTCTCTCTTTTTCTCTTTCTTCTACTCTTATCTCGCCTCCTTCGTATTCTTTTCTCCCCCTAAAGTAGCTCTGGAAAGCGTTGAAGAACAAGAAAAAAGAAAATTGCTTGTGTGCGCCATCATTGTCAAGCAGTACTACAGTATGCAAAAGTCACAAAAAATTGAGAGCAGACGTTGAAGAGAAATAGTAAGAGGTAGAGAGAGATAAATTGAGTTAGGAAAATAAAAACAGACGTAGAGCAAAAAGAAATAGATCGAAAGAAAGGAAGAGAGTCAGGGAGAGAAAAGTGAGAGGGAAAGAGAAAGAGGGGCTGAGCAGATGGAGTGAGAAAAAGGAAGGGAGAGAGAAAGAGGGGGGAGTAGATGAAGAGAGAAAGAGGAAGGGAGAGATAAAGAGGGGGTGAGCAGATGGAGAGAGAAAGAGGAATTGAGAGATAAAGAGGGGGTGAGCAGATGGAGAGAGAAAGAGGGGGGGGGGAGAGAAAGAGGGGGTGAGCAGATGGAGAGAGAAAGAGGAATTGAGAGAGAAAGAGGGAGTGAGCAGATGGAGAGAGAAAGAGGAAGGGAGAGAGAAAGAGGGCGTGAGCAGATGGTAGAAGAAAGAACGTGATGATAATGATAGTAAAAGAAGGACAGCAAACGAAAGCTACATTTATGTAGCTTTAAAGAGAGAAAAGTTTCACTATGTGAGCGTTTGACATAATTTTTGTTATAGAATAAATATGACAAAAGAGAAACATTTTTTTAATTTTAATAAACTATTCTTTAATACGAAAAACAAAAAGCTTTTAAGATGTTAATTTTAAATTATTCATTAAACAAAGTTTTGGAACGTTTATCGTTGTAGAATTTGGAACAGGAATCGCCAGTGAAGAATCTAACATATCTTAATTTATGCTCCAACAAGATTTTTTCGAATACGTGGGCCGTTTTCTTGTTCTTTGATTACTTGAATTCATCACTTCAATGAATATTATGAATCCGGGCGTGGCATAATGGTAGTGTGTTCGACTATTGTGCGAAGATTCCCGAGTTCGACTCCCACCCCGGAAAGATCCACCCAAACCAAGGGGGTATCGTATTTTGCGATGTCTGACGCATCTCTTCGCGAAACATGCTATACCTTCTAATTCTTAGTTCTCACATCTTGTCTTGTATATTAGCCAGCAGAGTCTTCCCCTGACAGTCGTATTACGCACACAATCCAGGCAAGCGAGCCCAAGTGTCCAGCATAGCATACTCATCTCATTCGGTCACACGAGTAGAGGTTTCCGACGAGTAGAGGAGCGTGGAAAAATCACTTTTCTGTGCATCTTCGCACGTATGGCAACTGAGATTTTTCACAGAGGACTTCTGTAGCTTCTCTCCATTTAATCCAAGTTGCATGCATTGGTGATGATCTTCAGAGAACTTGAAGCAGTTGTTGTAAATAAGGATCTTCATTCAACTTACGGATAGACCCGCTGTTGGAAGTGGACCCCTTTAAAAGGAACCCGTTTTTTTACCTCAGTTAAAACGCCGTGATTTGGGCAATCACGGTGGAACAGCTAGCTGAGTGCTGAGTAAGTTTATACCTTCCCGCCGACTTTGAGGTATCGGGGCTAGGAAAGGTTTCGGTCTTCCCATATTTTATATTTCTGATATTTGTTTGAGGGTTCCTCCGTTCGCCTCTTCTGTCTGTCTTCCTATCTGATATGATCGATCTTCTCTCAGAACTAATATGATGATTTTGTTGCTTCCTCCTTTTCAGTGTCTGCATTGCATATCAACTTTCTCTGCCTCTTCTTGTGTTCCATTCCTTTCGCTTTTATTCTCCAAGACGGTGTAACAAAAGACAGAGTGAAGATGACAATAGAAACATGGGTTAGCAAGAGACAAGAGATAGTAAACGAGAAAAAGACAGATAGAGAAAGAGAAAAAAGAAAAGTATATACTTAGAGAATTAATGGAAAGGGAAAAGAAAGATTTTTCTTCTTCAAAACATCAGTTTCTTTTTTAAACTTCTTGTTCAAATTAATAAGAGTTAGAATTTTACATCTTTCACTAACCCTTTTCAAATTTCCAAGTGTTTTCGCAGTAACCTAATTACATTTTTCATAAAGTTAACCGAAACTACAGGGTGTTTCAAAAGTTCTGGCACAAAGATTTTACCTTCTATTTTCATTCAGTATCAGCGAATCAGGTTAATATAATTAAAAAGGTTATCAACAACTTCAACAATTATGTTTGACAACAGTCACTCAATATGATTTCCTTTGACCTTAATGGCAGCTTTGAGACGACGAGGGTATGCCTCGATGGTTGCCCGCCGTATCTCTTGTGGAATAGCGTCCCATGCTCGGGTAAGCGAGACTTTAAGCGCTTCCAAATTTTTGTGAGATTTTGCACAAGCCTTTCCCTCAAAATAGCCGAGATGGAGAAGTCAAGTGGATTGAAGTCGGGCTATTAGCCAGTCATTCATTGGCCGGTATGAAGTCGCGCAGATGATGCTTGCACCACTTTTAGTCTTCTTGGCTCTGTGTGCTGGGACACCGTCCTGTTGATAAGTCCAGTTGTTTGTTTTGAAGTGAGCCTGGGACCAAGGTAGAAGATGTTTCTCAAGAAATTCATCAATGTACGCCTTAGTATCGATTTTGGCGACTTTTGGCACAGAAACGAGAGGAGTGCGACCACTGGAGGAGACTGCCGCCCAAACCATGACTTGTGCAGGATGAGAATAGCATTCGATGACGCGACATGCATCGTTCGCTTGCTGTGAACTCTCTGCGAGTATTCTGGAGTTTCGGCGGTTGTAATGAGCATCTACTGTAAAAAGCTTTTCATTTGAGAAAACCGTTGTCAAATGGTCTCCGTTTTCGTCCCGCGCCAGTAGCAAGCGACATTTCTGCCGTCTTCCCTTTCTCTGAGCTTCAGTTAAGCCATGTTTTTTCTGGAACTTGTAGGGAAACTTCTTGAGCTTTTTACTGACGACTCGCCAAATCGATGCTACCGAGACATGGAGATAGCTGTTTTTAACGAAATTTTTTTATTTGACTATTCTAACCGTTTCTTTCGCTTAATAAGCATAACTCATAACCTTTCTCCTACTATTTTGCTTAATAAAAAGGGGAAGACAAAAATGTAATCACTGATGGATAATTGTTTCTTCCTCATTAGAGCGTTCTTCTGAATGAAAACATGAAGAAGACAGAGGAAGCACACAAGAAGAGAAAGCAAACAGCATGAAAAAGAGTGTACATAGCTTCTGGCTGTTTCAAGGAAAACCAATACAAGTTAGATCTGGCGAAACAGAAACAGAGACATAAGGAGAGAAATAGCGAGAGAGATAAACAATTAGGCAGAGAAGGACATAGATGAGGAAAAATGAGAGAAAGGCAAATAGAGAAGCATGCAAGCGGAGGAGTACAGTTGGGAAAACCGTGCAGGGAAAAAGTAGGACGGAAGAGGCAATATGATAGAAACATAAAATTGAAGGACCGAAAAAAGTTCACTGACAGAAGCTACGAAAGCTTTTGATGCGGAAAAATTGATGCGGAAAATTGATGCGGAAAAAGAAGACTGGTACAAGGTTTAGATAGCTGAAGAGATTGTAAGATCAGAGCTCAACAAATCCTAAGTAAAGAAGTTTGAAGGATAGAGAGACTTGGTTGAACCGAAATATGACAGTCAGTCCACGATGCTGGATGTCCACGATGCTGAATGAAACTTAACTGTTTCTTCCACTCTGATTTAGTGAAAGCCTGTTAACAACACCCTTACACTTATAATTCGGGCAAAAGTTTTTTCTGAGAGGTTGAAGAGAGATAATGACACTGCGAAGACTGAATGTTGTCTGGTCAACTCTGTAATTAGTAGGTTTTTTTAATTCTGCTGTTACTTTTATTTTTAAAAAATGATCAAATGATAGAGAAGAAGCAAGAATACTAGTAAAGATAGGCATAGATAAACTCTTAGATGGTAATTAATTAGAAGCTCCGATAGAGTGATAGTCGAAATAGAATTTCACTCTAGACGTACCTCTATCAAAATGCACAGAAACTTGATATTAAATCAAATTTAAAAGTTATGTAATGAATGAATTTATCCAACAATTTTTTGTGAACTATTTTATCTCGCTTAGTCTTCCTTCCATTCTATCCTTTTGCTCCCAGACACATACAGTACCGCCCAAAATGTTATCATATATAGGGTTATTGAAAATAACTTTTTTCAAAGAAAAAATTCAAAGCTCAAATTTTCACAGAAGTTTTTTGGGGTGTCTGTACCGTACCGGACATTATTTAGAGTGATTTATTAATTTTCTCCAAGAAATACACCAAAATTGGTATATCTTCCATTTTTCAGTTTTTCTCCATGATTTTTTTTGTTGATTTTTTTTTTGTTTTTCGAAATTCATTCATAAAAATTTTGGTTCAAGTCATGATTCGAACTGTTGAACATCGAAATACAAGTAAAAGAATGCAAGAAGCTGTTGTTGCTGGGGCGAAACAGGGCCGGTCACAGAGCGAGCTCGCTCAGCAGTTCGGGGTAACTCAGAGCGCTATCTCCCGTATCCTCCGGCGTTTTCGAACCCAGGTAAACGAATTTTCTACAACTGAATAACTTTGGAACACAAAAAAATTGCAGGGACGAGTCATTGTGAAGACAAGTTCGGGGAGACCCCGCGTAACTTCGAGGTACATGAACCGAAGCATCCTGCGCGCATCTCGCGAAGACCCGAAACGCACTGTTACAGACATTCAAGCTGTCATATCAATGCCCGCGACTCCTGCTCCTTCAATAACTACCATCAAACGCTGTTTGCAAGCCGCTGGACTGATTGGAAGGCGGCCTGCAAAGAAGCCTTTCATCAGCGAAAAAAATCGGAAAGTTCGAGTTCAATGGGCTTAGGATCACCTCAGTTGGACACGCCGTGAGTGGTCTCAGATTGTTTGGAGCGATGAATCCAAGTTTAATATGTTCTGCAGTGACGGTCTGAGGTGGGTAAGACGTCCAGCGGGCAAGCGTTTCCTGCCGCAATACCAGTCGCTCACAGTCAAACATGGCGGTGGTTCTGTGATGGTCTGGGGCTGTTTTTTCCGCCAGCGGCATGGGTCCACTGAGACGTATTGTTGGAAATCTCGATCGTTACGGCTATGAGAACATAATGGAAAGCACTAGGCGCCCTTGGGCCCTCTCCAAATTCGGTCGTGGGTTCACCTTTCAACAAGATAACGACCCGAAACATCGACCTCAGCACGTTCAGAACTGGTTTCGCCGTGGATGTTTTGGACTGGCCGAGCCAGTCTACCGATTTGAACATCATCGAAAATTTATGGGATCATTTGCAACGAAAATTGACGGGAAAACATGCAGAAATGCTGATGAAAAGTTTAAGCAGCTAGAGGAGGAATGGAAGGCGATTTCGCAGGTAACCATTGACTCGTTGATTGATTCGATGCCTCGTAGATTTCAGGCAGTCATTGACTCCAAAGGATATGCCACCAAATACTAGAATATTTGTTTTAATACTTCGAAAAAAAATTAACATCTCTAAAAGCACTTTTTACTATTTCCATTTTTTTAATGAATAAACCTAATAAAACATTTTCCAAAGTTGTTCTATCACTTGAAACATGTGAATTTGGCTTGTAAAAAATATCTGAAAATTTGAGCTTCATTCGTTTTTTTTTGAAAAAAGTTAGGTTCAATAATTCAATATATGATAACATTTTGGGCGGTACTGTACTCTTTTTTTTAAAAATTTTTTGATTGTTCACTTGCTTCTTCTTCTTCTCTTCTTCACTTAGTTATCTTTTGAAGCGATCTCAACGATAATACACTTGAAGAAAAACAACCCAAGGCTAATTGATCAACTGAACATACAACAGGTTTTATAAGTTCATTTTGGAAGGCCAATTCCGAATTTGTTCAAGCCATTTACGCGAGTTTTTTTGTGTCAACTTTTAGTTTCATGTAATCTGAGATTTGAAAAATACCATAAGACAATTTACTCTCAAAATATTCGTTTGTTTGTATTGGAAAATTACTGAGCATCATTTAGATCCGATCAAGAAATCATTAAAACTGAAGTTAGAACTTAATCTCGCACAGTTTAGTAGTTTTCAATGTATATTTCAAAAAATCATATCCCTATCAGATCTGAGAAATCAACTTTTTTGATTTTATGTTTTCAAAAAAGTTCAAAACACTCTGAGCAGTTCATCGGTTCGTTTGTTAATTCTAATTGAATTTCACCACCCTTCTAATATTTACCTTGGGAACAAATGTAGGGAGTGGTCTAAATTCTTCAAAATGATCATCCTTTCAATCTTGTTGCTGTAGCAGCCTGGAAGTCAATTTTCAAGACAACCGGCGCGTATATCAAAACAAACCTTTTCAAAGCAAACAATATCAAGGTAGTTTAAAATTGAGTTCAAGAGAATCTAAAAGCTAAATCAAATAAGTTCTAAGAAAATTACTTCTGGCAAAATTCTTTATAGAAAGGTTTGAACTGATTGAGAGATATGTACATAGGAGAGCCTAGAGAATCATGATTGCAGAGTCAGTTGATGGTCGTCTTCCGTGAGGATAAAACATATGAGGAGGAGATTAAGGCCTGGCAGTTCTGGCACGGTCGACAGCACTCCAACAAAACAGTTTCTTTACTTTTTCTCTCATTAAAAAATTTTTCCTAAACTTTGAATAGCTCCGGTTCTCTATCTCTCTCCTCTCTCTCTCTCTCTCTCTCTCTCTCTCTCTCTCTCTCTCTCTCTCTCTCTCTCTCTCTCTCTCTTTTTCCGCTATCTTTCTTTCTCAGTCTCTTCTAAAGATGACATCTTCTGATCTAATACTTGTGTATACGAACTGTTGGTGTTCCAGCGAATATTGGAAGTGGACGCTAAAAACTCATCTGGAATGGTAGGACAAATCGAAGAAATTGGACAAAACGGTGTTCAATTTTACTGGAATCCTTCAGAGCAAACATCCGTAAAGGTACACTTCAATAATTCCAAAACTTGTTTCTCTTCTTGGAAGTCAATCAAAATTTTCATTCTGAATTATACAAGTTTGAAGAGAGAGAAAAATCACAATGTACATAGTTAGTGTTATATTATCAATGATGGAGCTTTTCTATCGTAATCAACTTTTAACGGACGACGATATATTTGTTCTCTATTCAAAGAGCAAGCTTTTAACAAGTTTTTTTTCGTTTCTTCGTTCTGAACTTACTCGATTTCTAACTAATTTTTGACTGCCATCAGGAATTTTTTTCACAAGAAATTCTTTTTTTTCGTTGTTAAGTTGGTTGGGCCACTTGCGCTGTGAACAAAGATGAGTCTTGATCCTTTGTTTCGTAATTTGGGTACTCAAATTCTGCATATATTCTTCCCACCTAATTTTTTTCTACTTGGTTTAGCAAACATTGTAGAAAAAGGTTTTCCAGGTCAGCCTATGCGTTCAATGTCTATCGACGGATTTTTCAAACCAAAAAGGAGTAAAGGTGAACACTGCATTTAATTATATAAAGAAGATAAACTAATTCAAATTTTTATATAATGATATAAACAAGTTACAAATTGTTTTCTAACATGAACTTCGAGACTTAAACAACAACAAATTAGTAGTGGGACATTGTCTTCGATTTTAATAATTTGTTAGCGCGTTTTTTATATTTAGGGTGAAGAACTTTTAAAAATAGATCTATAAAGTATATTGAGTAGAAAAAAAGCTCCAATCTTACAGGGACTCCCGTTGCACATTCAAATCGACACTTACGACGGAGAGACAGAAAAGATCCCTTTTCACCGAGGATACGCCCAGATCAAAGTGTTCTGTGACAAGGCAAGTCTTTTTAAACTACTCCCTCAAGTTCAATATCTCACGGGAATAACGTAGTCCCTATCTCACATTGAGCCAACCCGTTCATCTCTACGTAAGCGGACACTAAGTAGAATTTCAAACTTTACTTACTGATTAGAATTCCGTACACAACTGCGTTATTTGTTAGGGAGCCGAGAGAAAATTGCGTGATGAGGACAAGCGAGCGCAGAAACGGAAAGCAACAGGTATTATAGCGGAAACATGAAAATTAACCCCGCGTAGCCGCAGTAACCCGACGTGGTCCTGGCGTACTACATATTGCTCACAACCGTTCTGTATGAGTGTAAGCATCATGTTCTGTAGCGTCCGCGTTCCGTAAGAGAGTAGTCTGTGATAGTGTATCGTGATAGTCCCGTGCAGAAAATCCCTAATGTATACATTTGGTGATTGGTTTCTCTGCTTACAGTGTCCGTTCCAAGTATGTCAAGGTAATTTTGTCCACCGTCCGATGTTCACATTCTTTTTTCTTTGAGAAACTCTAAAAAAGAGAATCGGCTGTTCATTTAATTAACACAATAGCCGATTTCGTTTATATGCAACTGTACTCTTGTTTTCATGAGGGAGATATCGGATAAAAAGGCGCTTCCATTCGGACTTGGTTTATTCTGTCTAACACCCGCTTTCATTGCGCTTTTTAGGGCGCTAACCGCAAAATGCTGCACGAGACTCGGAGAGACGAGAAGCGACGACTACAAGGCACGTTTGTGTTGAGGGGACGGGAGAAACTGGAATCGTCCTCTCGTCCACATTGCTCTTTACTAGGCGGAACACATGAGAGACAACCTCAAAACTATTTTTCTACTAAATTAAGTTTATCTGACGTGGGAAATTTTTAAACTTTGAGTCACTTAGTGTTCCGGCTATACTGGTCAATAGTTTGTTAAATTGGTGTTTGTTTTGAGAACGAGGCGCGATGTGGGCGAAGAGTGTGAGGCGATGCAAATCTCCCGTTTCCTTGCCCAGGGGGCGTTGTGGTGTCTGCCGTTCCATATGCCATTTCACTCTCCTCCCGTGTAGGCTCACTTGCAGGACGGAAGAAGACCGACGGTGAGTACCACGAGCCATGTGAACGCTCTGAGTTCTACCATATGCGTGAACTGGACAAGCCGGCCGCCATCTTCATTGCACCAGAGGACTTTGACACCCGCTACCTTGAAGGGCCGTTGGGATTCGATTTGGAAGTTGCGGCACCGGCCAACAAAAAACCTCGACTGAATGAGCGAAGTAAGTTCATGAGCCACTTGTCTTGAGAGTTGGCAAAGGTTTCATCTAAACAGGGCTCTCTTTCAGCTTTTTTTCAAAAAATTCATGCATGGAGTTTGGTTTGACGATTTGCGAGTTTTAAAAAACTGACAGATTCCCATTGACAGCCCTTTGATTCTGACATTTTAGACAACTCACTGAGCGTAGAACAATTCGCGGTTTTTAATTCGAGATGAGAATAGAAAAAGAAGTGAGTGCACCTAGAACAGATGCTCAAAAAGGTGAAGGGAGGGAAAATGCGGCCCCCTTCAGCGGGCGAGCCCAGCACGTCGCTGTTGATGTTCTCCTCTTCAGTAATGCTCTACATGCGGAAGCGTGACGAGCCGCACTTTTCACCGCTCCATATTGTGCCGCCGACACTGCAGGGACTCGCCCAGGCGGTATGCAGCAAGTTCGCCGTAGAGTCCGAAAAGGTTATCACTTCAGTGTATACACTATGGTTGCATTTTTAAAAAAAGAGTGAAAAGAGTGTGGAAAAGAGCGAGAGAGACAGAGAGAATTAGCGATATTTATTTTATTAGGCAGCGTGGTTGATACTTTGCGCTCATTTGATATATGTGACTATGTGAGCAGAAGCGCCTCAAATATGAATATGTACCTTTTCGGAGCTAACCAACCACCTTCTTATTTGGGTAAGTGCATACTTATGAATACTCAATTATACCTTATGAGAGCTAGCCAACCCGCGTCTTATTTGGACAAGTGTATACTTATGAATACTCAAATATATCTTATGAGAGCTAGCCGAACAGCTTCTTATTTGGGTAAGTGCATACTTAAGAATACTCAATTATAACTTATCGGAGCTAGTCGACTAGCTTCTTATTTTGGCAAGGGCATACTTATGAATACTCAATTATACCTTATGAGAGCTAGTTGACCAGCTTCTTATTTGGGTAAGTGCATACTTTCGAATACTCAATTATACCTTATCGGAGCTAGCCGACAGGCTGCTATATTTGGCAAGTGCTTTCATTTCATTTCATTTCTTTATTCCAAGCACATGAGATATCATGAAAACACAAACAAGAACAAAGTTAAATGCATGGACTTTCTTCTAAGTGGCGGTGTTTAGGGGTTGCGGTATAGTTGAAAAAGGGGGAGGGTGATATACTTAAAATCGACAATTATATTAGTCATGAACGAAAGGTTTAGGTAATATCTTTTCAGTAGGCAGAGATAATAAGTGTTTTTTGAAACTAGCAGTATTAGGTGTACTGACGATCTCAAAAGGTAATGAATTCCATACTGATAGCTGACGAGAAACACATGTAGAAATAGAACATTTGCTAATATTATGAGGTGTTTTTAGCCTGAGCTCATGAGAAGGGCGAGAAAATCTCTGTACTGCGGACAATTGAAACAAGTTCATAGTTTCAAGTTCACATTTTTTGTGGACACATTTATGAATAAATAATAGGTCAGATATAGCACGACGATATTCAAGAGTTTCTAGGCCTAACATGGAGATTCTTTGTGAATAGGGAAGTCTGGAATGGCCAGATCTTGCAAGGATTCTTCTCGTAAACGAACGCTGAACTTTTTCAATAGATTTTACTAAGCCGGGGGATGAGGGATTCCTTAACTCACTAGCGTATTCAAGAACAGGTCTGACATAAATTTTAAAAGCTGAAGTTAAAAGAGGCGGACATGGTGACTTGAAGGCTTTTAACATCATGTTAACAAGAGCAGAGCCTTTTTTACATTTGTCTTCAACATGATTACGATAAGAGAAACGATCACATATGATTACACCAAGATCTTTGGCAACTCTACCAACTACTAGAGGTTGACTGTTCATGTAATAGACGCTGCGAGAATTGGATGACCCGAGATGAAGTACATTACACTTAGATATGGATAGGGACAAATTCCACTCTAGGCACCAATCGGTTATACGATTCAAAGCTAGTTGGATATAATTACAAGAGGTAGCGCGTCCCATTATCTTTATATCATCGGCGAATTAGCAGAATTTGATAGAATCGGGGATAGCTTCTTGAACAGAGTCGATGTACAACAAGAATAACAACGGGCCTAAAGATGATCCTTGAGGTATACCTGATATTACGAGAATTAGGTCAGGTAGACTATTATCGATCATAACTGTTTGTGAGCGGCCAACAAGATAATCAGTTAACCATTTAACGATTGGAGAAGAGATACCAAAAGATGCTATCCTATTTAGAAGTAATCTATGATCAACAGAATCAAATGCTTTACTGATATCAAGGAATATTAAATCGATAGGGATGCTTTGGGATAACGAGTCAACAATGAACGAATGAGATTCAACTAAAGAGGTCACAGTAGACCTCCTAGCTCTAAAACCAGCCTGGTAGGGCGATAAAAGGTTCTCTTTTTCTAAATAGCAAGATACTTCCTTAACAATAATTTTCTCCATATTTTTTGATAAGGAACAGCATAGAGAAATAGGTCTGTAATTGGTAACAAGATTCCGGGAATTGCTCTTGTGTACTGGTTTTACTATAGATCTCTTCCATAGTAGGGGAACAGAGCCAGTAAGAAGGCTATTATTAAATAGGATACATAATGGTTTAATCAGGGCAAAGCGACATTTCTTCAATACAATATTAGGAATAGAATCAGGGGACGTGTTACACTTAGATTCAAGAGAAGATAATGCTCGTATTACCATATCTTCGGTTATAAAATCGAAATTGAACGGCTCAGTAACGATTGGTAATTTAATTTCAGGCAATGGACATTGAAGAGGTACAGAAAATACGGACGAGAAATAGCGAGAGAACTCATCAGCTTTCTCTGATGGGGAAAATTTTTCATTTAAATCACTATCGATCAAAGCGGGAATAGCATTATTGGCTGTACTCAAACGGCTCCTACAAGCCGCGAAAAATGATTTCTGATTACCTCGTAATATCAGTTGAGATTCTCTTTTAATTTAGAATTCTTTCAGCTTTTGATCAAACTCGGAAGTTTTTCTAATACAGTAATCCGAATACGGGGCATTTCGAGAAATTCGTTGTAATTTAACGAACATCTTACGTAGATTTGAAGGATAGCGGGATAAATCGTCTCTAGGATCTACAGTTGGGACAAACTTATCAATTAGAGAGTTAATGAAAGAGACAAGATAATTATTAGCTGATTATTAATATAATTATAATGACCTTCCACTTTTGTCCTCCGGACAAAAGCTTACTTTTGAATACTCAATTATACCTTATGAGAGCTAGTTGACCAGCTTCTTACATGGTTAAGAGAATACTTATGAATACTCAATTATACCTTATGAGAGCTAGCCGACCAGCTTCTTATTTGGGTAAGTGCATACTTTAGAATACTCAATTACACCTTATCGGAGCTAGCCGACTAGGTTCTTATTTTGGCAAGGGCATACTTATGAATACTCAATTATACCTTATGAGAGCTAGTTGACCAGCTTCTTATTTGGGTAAGTGCATACTTATGAATACTCAATTATACATTATGAGAGCTAGCCGACCAGCTTCTTATTTGGGTAAGTGCATACTTTCGAATACTCAATTATATCTTATCGGAGCTAGCCGACAGGCTGCTTATTTCGGCAAGTGCATACTTATGAATATTCAATTATACCTTATGAGAGCTAGCCAACCAGCTTCTTATTTGCGTAAGTGCATACTTTCGAATACTCAATTATACCTTAACGGAGCTAGCCGACAGGCTGCTTATTTTGGCAAGTGCTTACTTTTGAATACTCAATTATACCTTATGAGAGCTAGCCGACCAGCTTCTTATTTGGGTAAGTGCAAACTTATAAATACTCAATTATACCTTATCGGAGCTAGACGGCCAGCTTCTTATTTTGGCAAGTGCATACTTTTGAATACTCAATTATACCTTATGAGAGCTAGCCGACCAGCTTCTTATTTGGGTAAGTGCATACTTATGAATACTCAATTATACCTTATCGGACCTAGCCGAAAAACTTCGTAATTTGGCAAGTGCATACTTATGAATACTCAATTATACCTTATGAGAGCTAGCGGACCAGCTTCTTATTTGAGTAAATGCATACTTATAAATACTCAAATATACCTTATGAGAGCTAGTTGAACAGCTTTGTATTTTGGCAACTGCAAACTTATGAATACTCAATTACACCTTATCGGAGCTAGCCGACCAGCTTCTTATTTGGGCGAGTGCGGGACTACTAAAAGTCAAAAACCTTCACAACCATAAAAATTAATTGCTTTCAGCTACTTTGTGAAATTTCAGCGAAAAATCGCACAGAAAAAGGTTCTGCAGTGTTCAATCTAAGCATGTTTCACTAATTTGGCAAGTTTAAAACAAAAACTTTCTCGGTAAGCATCAAGCCGTGAGTTCGGTATCTCTTCGCAAAACAACGTCACCTCAAAAACTATGTTCAGACTCTCTAAGTTGATATTGTCCGTTAGCCTGTGGCGATATAATAAGCAGGACGAGTGCAATCAGAAATGAATGAGCAGAAAAACTAGATAAAAGCTCAAAGTTTGGCACGGAAACGGTTTTTTGCAAATAAGAAGTCTTTTCTGATCGTGAGCAGTGCTCACAGTTCCTTGTGAAGAGAAGATAGGAACATGCACTATACTCGGAACAGAGACGGATGAGTCTGGTTGTCGAAGAAGAGAGTCTTTTATACAAATAAAAACTATTCGCAGGTGAGTTGCATATACAAGCGATGTCTGAAGGGAGTAACAGTAAAGATGGACGACGACATGTTGCGATTGTACTGCAATGAAGACCTAGTTGTCGTGGACATCGATTCAGCTGAGGACTCAAATGGTGGCATTGTGGTCACACTCACAGAGGAGCGTGCCCCAGGACAGCATTTTACTTCTTCCTAGAACTGTTGAGAGTACTAGCGCATCATATTGAGTGATTTCGCATACCTTTTTTTCGAATGCATTGGAGGCCTTTACCCCTGGAATATACATTGCATGTTTCTTTTAAGTAAGGCAATTTTGATCTGAGAGAGAGAAAAATTCTTGCCTTTTCTTTTTACTTTTCTTACGGGTATGTTGCCTTCTTTCTTATTTATACGTAGTTGGTACTTGAAAACCGCATAGAAAGTCATCTTCGTTTGATGTTATTCCTAGTCAGGTAACACATGAGATACGTTTTGATCTACTACAACCCGAAGCCTCCATTAAAGGAATGGAATTTCTTACTTTTTAAATAAGCCCTTTTTGCGAGCAATCGGTGAAAAATAGTTTGAGAATTTCCTTGTTTCACAGTCACTTTTCAAGTGTTCATAAATGCCAGAGACTTCATTTTTTGCCTTCGATTGTTTCATTCTCCGGTTCCACGTTGTTCCAGTTTTAAACACGAAAGTTGCCAAGGCATTCCTGACTTTTTTTGTTTATAAAACATGATCGTAGAAATATCTAGTGTTGTTGCTCGAAGCTCGCTATGATAGTCACTGTAGAATATTTTCTGTTTTTTACTCTTATTCTTATTTTATCACTGATGTGTCTCCTTGATATAATACAAACTGAAATGTGATAATTTAACTCCGAGTCCGGATCATGTGTGATGCGACTGGAGAAGACTCCGATTCTTACCATTCGCTAACGCGCCTTTCATAATTTCATGTACTAGACTGATATCGGCTGTGTTATTGTACCAAAACCTTTGCCTTCAGCAGTTTTGTTCAACAACTTGCGTTTTAGTTCCGAAAAAGGAGTGGAAGAGCGCTTGGAAGAGCGCTTAGCTTGTAATCGCAGCTTGTAATTAGTTAAAACCTAGTTGTTTCCTCGCAATCTAGCATGCTTATATGCAGCTTAAAAATTGATCTTCACAAGCTTGTATATGAATATTCCTACATTATCAACGCTATTCTTCTCCACAATTTCTTATTTGTAGTAGTCAGTTATTAGTACTCAAAAGCCATGGCGCAAACCTCTATTCCACGATTAGCACATAACACGAAGTCCTGAATCCGTTTTCGTTCACGCGTTGACTCCCATACTTTTTCGTCTTTTCTCCCATCGAAACTGTGTAATATGTGCACATAAATTTAGCGAAGTAGCAATCAACCAGCGCATTAAGGCTCGCGATGGCAGGTAACATGTGCTTCGCAATAAAAAAAAAAGCCGTGTACATAAAAAGCGTAAAGAGGTTACAGATACATAGTTAATAAAGAGATTCATTACCATTTTGATCAGGTTTGTAAATTGAAACCCCACTTGCCCAGTAGGCCTGATGTGTAGCTGTTTCTAGAAGATATTCGAATCCAGAGCCCCCAAATTTAAATTAAATCAATTTTCCTCTCGAAAGTCGCTAGCTCACAATGTAGTTCTGAACAATAGGTAAAGTTTTTCTCTTCAGGTACTCGAAGTACTTTGAAGCATCACCGCAAGAACGGTTGAGCTAACGCTAACGGAGTAATCAGAAATATAAACAAAAAGTGAAAAAGCGTGGGTTCGAGTCCATTGAAGTTGTGTGAACTTCAATTGGTAAATAATATCATCTCTTAATGTCGCTCTATGACTAATAACTCCCATCCTTTAGTTGAACCTGAAATAACCCGGGGGCAAAGAATGCTGATCATGAAGATGATAGGTGTGTGATAGGATAGCCAAATGACCACTAAAGAATATCGCAATGTTCTTAGCTGGAAAAAAACCCTACATTGTAAATAGGTTGTTGAAGTATTTGGAAAATTCATCCATGCACTCCCCTCTTCTTCAATCTTAATCGATTACTAGGATCGCCCGACTATTTTTCTTGTACTTCATAGTTTTGTTATTGTGGCGCAATTATGATCAGAACTATATTGAAGCTCGATAAAATGAATCCACAAGCAGCAGATGTGTGATTTCCACGTCGTTTTTGTGTTTCAATTGAGAAACAAGGAAATTTCTAATTAAAGGTATTATATAACAAGTCAGAGTTTGCGGGAGTTTCTAATTAAGTCATCAACCAGCTATGATGACCTTTTCGATTTCTCTTAATGTCTTTCACATTGATCGCTCACTCAAGAAAAATTATCGCAAGAACTAATCCGAAGGCAGCAGGGCGAGCAAATAAACAGTTTTGAATGATCCAAGTAATCTCGAAGCGAGATGACTAGAGAAAAAGAGATAATGAATACCAAAAAACTAGAAAGAGAAATAGAGGGAGAAAGGGATAGAAAAGAGAAAGTGAGCAAAGAAGAAAAGAGAAATAAATAAAATGTAAAGAGATCCGAATTAAGAAAAAAAATTCAGATAGACATAGAAAGAAAAGAAGATTGAGAAAAAAGCGAAGAAGAAAGAAAAGAAGAAAAACAAGAATTAAACAAAAGTAAGAGTGAAATGAAGAAAGATTAAAAAAGAAAGTAAGGAATTAAGATCTGAAAAGAATAAAATTGAATAAAGGACATAAGAAGGAAGGAAAAAATAAAAAGTGGAAAGAGAGAACGAAACAAACAGATCCTGAGCAGGACTAGAGAGAGAGAGAGAGAGAGAGAGAGAGAGAGAGAGAGAGAGAGAGAGAGAGAGAGAGAGAGAGAGAGAGAGAGAGAGAGAGAGAGAGAGAGAGAGAGAGAGAGAGAGAGAGAGAGAGAGAGAGAGCGAGAGAGAGAGAGAGAGGAGAGAGAGAGAGGGAGAGAGAGAGAGAGAGAGAGAAAGAGTAAGATAAATAGAGAAGTAGAGATGGAAAAAAGAGAAAGTTGCACTACAGGAGGGAAGAATCAGGGCCGCCGAGCAGAGCTTTGCGAGAAAAAAATACCATGTTCGACCATTTCATTGATTTATGAACAATTTAAGTATGTACATATACCTGCAATTTTTGTCGGCAACATTAGTCTTCGCTAAGCTATTTTCGCATATGCTATCATTGTCTAAGTATGTCGATCTTTGTCGCTCTCTCTCTTTTTTTTCTTCTTCGTGATCATCCTGACTCGGATTTTCCCTTGTCTCCCTCGTTAGCTATGTTAAATTTCTCGATTAATTCAGTATCACCTTTTTGAGCCAGTGAAAGTGTGATTGATAAGGCGGGCGATCAAGGGCAAAAGTGTGATCTAGTGAAAGGAATTCGTCTCGCGTAAGAGAGAAACACTTTGAATCATGGGAGAAAGCGAAAGCAGCACAGTCTTTACGAGGATCCGATGAGAATGTAGGTCAGCGATCCGGTTGTTCACTGCCTCCGGTGTGAGAGATCGAGAGAGAAAGTAAAGCATGGTAAAAGTGGAAGGTTAAGAGAGCGGAGATGGACAAAAACATAGAGAGAAAAATGGTTATAGAGAGTGAGAAGTTATAAACGAGAGAGGCAAAGAAAAAAAGAGACAAAGAAATTGGAAGAGAGAAGATGATGGATAAAGAGATAAAGAGATAAATAAAAAGATATAGACTCCACGTACAGGAAAAAGAATAAATACGTCTGGAATAGGCATTGAAATAGAAGGTTTTCTGTTGAGGGAACTTTCATTCTCAATTTTTAGGAGAAAAGAAAGCGATTTCGAGGGTGTTTCTGTTCTTTCAAGATACATACATATATGGAACAGAATAATCTGAAACACAATTGAGTGTTCGAATTTATTTTTACAAACAACCACACACATATGTATATATATTTTTTGGACTTTTTTTGGATTTTTAGGCCCCCCTAAAATTGGGGCCCCCTTTGGACGAGTCCACTTCCAGCAGTGGTTCTATCCGTCAGATGGCTAGGCGGAGAGGGGTTAGTCTAGGCCACACGAGTCGAGGCGTCTTTTCGATTAATCTTCTGCTTTTCTACGGTCAAGGATTGGCAGGAACTCCCGACAAACACGTTCCGCGATGCCAGGCTGGATTGACCATCCACTCAACAGGCCGATCGCATGAATACCCTTGTTGTAAACCATGGCTTCAAGTTCTTCAAGTTATATCACCAAAGCTATGGCGTCCCCCGGAAGCGACTCGGTCTTACCTTGTCCGTTAGGACCGTCAAATATGCGAGGACAGGCAGCTACCCATGGGCGAGGTATGTCTGCGCTGCGTACAGCCCAAATTCGCCTCGTCACATTAAATGTTGGAACACTGACGGGACGCAGTAGAGAGCTGGCCGCAATGCTAGGAGCAAGAAGGGTCGACATTGCTGCTGTACAAGAAACGAAATGGAGAGGAAGCAAGTCGGAGCCGATAGGAGACGGATACAAGTTGATATACCACGGCACGTCATCAACAAGAAATGTTGTTGGCATTATCCTCGAAAATTGCTGATGATGTATTTTTTCCCTCTCTGTTCTCATTCCCCTCTCTGTTCTCGCTATCGAGCGGTGACCTTTCGACTCTGTCCAATTTTTTTAATCGACTTTATCAACATATCAACATTCGCCACAACAATGTCCAGCATTTCAATAGTGGAAGATGTTAATCTCCTTCAGAAAACTCTTCACGAATTTCTATCGGCTGAAGAGAAGAATCCTTCCTTGCCCTTACATGTAATTATTCTTCTGAAAACATGTAATGCTCTCATCTACAAGTTCTCCACAAATGCCATCAACGAAGACGAAATTTTCAAGGTAATCGAGGAAGAAAAAAGATGTCGGTCTGTTGTTATCGAGAGAGCCCCTGAGAAGAAGGATGGTCTGCCTTCTTCACAGACTCAACACGACTCCCAGCTGATCAACAATCTCTTAGATGCCTCTGACATCGCTGTTGGAGGAATCGCTCATTTCAGAATAGGAAGGAGACAGACTACTGCGGAAAACAGTTCATCAAGGCTTCTCAAAGTCATTTTCCCCACGAAAGGGCATCAACGGATGTTTCTTTCGAAAAGCGCATCTCTTCGTAAACACGCTCAGTTCAAAGGAATAACAATCCGACCCAGTCTCACCAAAGAACAAAGGGAGAAAGAATACCTCCTGAGGCAAGAGAAACGTAAACTGAATTCTGAAGGCAAAGACTTCGTCGTCTTCAATGGCGAACTGATGCCTCGATCTGAAGCAGACAAAAAACGACACTCCCGAACCCAGCCTTTCAATCCCCAGTCTCGCAATTTCCATAGCAAGCAGAACATCACAATTAGGAAGTCCAACACTACTACCGCAACGATGACGTCAAACAAGGTTCATGTACCGGTCTGAATACCTTCTATTTTAACATTCGCTCTTTAAAAAACAAACTTTCTCTGTTTCGTTCGTTTCTTGAAATTGAGCAACCCGATATAGTAGCTCTCAGTGAAACCTGGCTAAATTCCAATGTCTCTGATGCTGAAATAACCGGTCTTCTCCCTTATCATGTTATACGCAAAGATAGAGATTCTAGGGGTGGTGGTGTCGCTCTCATTCTTCGTGATCATCTGACTTTCATCAAACAATCATATTCAGCTAGAATATATGAGTTAGTTGTAATTGATTTATTTCTCGTTAACTCATTCTGCCGATTAATTGTATGCTATCGGCTTCCCAGTTACTCAACTGAGCAAACTACGAACCTATGCGAGTTGCTAGAAGATTTCATGACGTCATGTAACCTTCCGACTATTATAGTTGGCGATTTCCACTGCGACTTTTTAACTGAGCCAACAAATATACCTGACAAGATTCTTCGGTCGTTCATTGATAACTCTGCCTTAAGTTGTATGCTTATGAAACCTACTCGCCAGGAAATATGTATAGATTGGCTTTAGTCTACTGAACTGAGTCTTGTGTCGAGTCCCCGTATAATTCCACCTTTCCACACATGTGATCATTTAGGCGTTCAATTATTATTGCTATCTCAGCGCTTAGCTCCAGATACTGATGTTGTTCTTGTTTTCTCTAGGGCTGATTATGACGGAATGAATGCCTGTCTTTTGATGATAGACTGGGAAAGAAATTTCGACTGCTTTGATAACATTGATGATCTATACAATCGTTTTCGAGCTCTGGTAACTGAGGTTATTGAGTTATATGTTCCGAAGCGAATTCCTCGCTCACCTTTTGCATGTTATCCTCCTCATATTCATAGACTCATCGATTATAGAAATTCGCTTTTTCTCAGTGTTAGGGACACAGTTATTCGTGATCTCTATTTTAAGGCCAGTTCTGATCTTCTTAAGCAAGTTAAGAAATGGAATAGATATTGTGAAAGGAAAAAGTTGAAAAGATCTGCTGATCTGTATCGTTATATATCCTCACTTACAAGGCCCAAATCAGCTCCTCCTCGTTGTTTGAAAAATTCTATAGGCAGTTTTGTTGTTGACACTTCCTCTAAATGTAGTTTATTGGCCGACGAGTTTGCATCCTCCTGCACGGTAGATGATTGTCTGCCTACTCCTCTCTTTGGAGATTCTATTCCTTCTCAAAGTGCGGATTACTTGTTTCTACCATGTGAAGTTTACAGAGTTCTCTCTAAACTCAAATCAACGTGCACTACTGGCGCGGACGGAATTCCTCAGATCATCTTCAAGAAAAGTGCCAAATCTCTCGCTCTCCCGCTTGCCCACATCATCAACTTTTCATTGGCTCGGTGTGACACCTTCTCCGTGGAAACAATCTCTCATCACTGCATTACCTAAACCAAGAAAAGAACCAACTTTTACATCATCCTACCGGCCTATTTCTATTTTATTTCCCGCTTCTAAAGTTATGGAGCGTTTGATCAGAACCACTATAAAAACTCACTTAAAGAATTTTGATTTGCTGCCAGATAACCAACATGGCTTCAGATCCCAAGCTTCTGTTGTGACTAACCTTTTAGTCTGTGAGAATGATTGGTCATATGATCTTAGTAGAGGATTTTCTCTTGATGTAATATATCTTGACTTTTCGAGAGCCTTTCACTCCATCAGCATCTCTAAGCTTTTAACCAAGTTATCCCATGTAGGTTTGTCGCCTACATTGATGTCATGGCTCAAATCTTTCCTTTCTGATCGATTCTCTTCCGTTCGAATAGGTAGCATTATATCTGCTCCCAAACCCGTTACTTCTGGCGTACCTCAAGGCTCCGTTCTCGGACCCATTTTATTTACTCTACTTTATCTTCGCCGGCGTCCGAGCACATCGAAGTCGGCCAGTTTTTGGAGGGTTCTCGAGATTTCCGAGCTCGCGGTAACGTTTGCTGGTATTCCAGACAAGATCTCGACGGACGACGAGGCGTTTCGCGATGTCGGAGTTGGAGTACCCGCGCTGGTGCAAATCGACGATAGCGGCACGCTGGAGATGGGGACCCGTCATTACCTTCAAATTTGAACAATCGTTGTCAAACTTCAACACGATGTTTAAAACACAATAAAATTCGAAAATCAAAAAAAAAGGAATCGATGCGTGCACGAAATAGTGCGTAGCACACTCCTAAACCACGGACTGCGTACTTTCCAGCCACACTGTATATACATATCTGTGAATTGAACTACGTCCTCAAGCCTTTCCCCAATGTCAAGTATCGAGCCTATGCTGACGACATCGAGTTGTATATCTCCCACAATTCCTCGAATGAAATGGAACGCGTTTCTGAAATGCATAGTTGTCTTGATGCTATTTCATCTTGGAGCAGAAACAATCAGCTCACCTTATCCGCAAACAAAACGTACCATTTGCAACTAGGAAACTCGGAATGTTCATTTGATTATCGCTTAAATGATGTCACTTTATCTAAAGAGACTCAAGTCAAAGATCTCGGTGTTCTAGTTGTTCCCAGTCTCCGAAGACATGACGCCATTGTTGATCGAACTGTAAAGGCTACCAGAGCCATATATGCTATGCTTCGCGCTGTTTCTATCAATGATCCAAAAGTGCTAGTTAAGTGTTTCATGACATACGTTCTACCTCATTTGGAGTATTTATGGTGTGTCTCACCATAATCTTGCATTGTGGGATGTCGATGGAATAATATAGGAGAGGTGTTTCGATTACTTGAGTGCTGATGATCTCATATGTATTCTTACTCAATGTTTGTGCTCGAATTTTAGTTGTAATATGTGTTGATTTTGCATTGTATGATGTAGATAAAATAAATAATAAATAAATGTAACCGAAGTCATTCGCTCTACAGATCGAGTCATGGCCGTCCGAATTTTTTCGTCCAACAATCACTTCCTTGTCGTCTCAGCATATGCACCTCAACGAGGATGTAGCGACGCTGATAAGGAGGACTTCTACGACTCTCTTGAGGAAGTTATCAAACTCCGAGAGTCTCAGGAAGACATTTTGATCGGCGGGGATTTTAACGCTCACATCGGTTCAGATTGACAATGTCGTGAGAGAGAACATGTAGGACATGGAATCGGAACGATCAATGCTGAGGGTGAACGGCTACTTGACTTCTGTGCTCGATGCGATCTAGCAGTCGTGAACTCCTTTTTCAAAAAGAGACGATCTCACGGACTCACATACGAGAGCGGAAGAAATCAGAGCCAAATTGACTTTTGGTTAATCCTGAGAGCAAAGCTCCGGAGTGTGAAAGAAAGAGGTCATTCCATCAGACCATGTTGCATCTCAGCACCACCCTCTCTTTATGAACTACAGCGTATTGAAGTCGAAGAAACAGCCTTCTCGTAATCCTGAATGCACACGTGTCAAATGGTGGCGCTTGACTGGGAAAGCAGAACATCTCTCTCTCTCATGCACATACTCCATCGCAATCTACTCCCTCCGGAACTCTACAAGCAGTTTCCAGAGGACATAAATGAACACTGGAAGCTTCTTGAAGACAGCATCAGAGCACCCGCCGCAAGCATCCTCGGAAAGACGAAACCCGGAAAGCCAAGAATCGAAAAAGACATCTGGTTTTTCACCTCCGAAGTTCAGGATGCAATCAAGGCGAAAAAGAATGCGTACAAGAGATGGAGGACGTCAAATGAGGCTGACGACCGCGCTGCATACTTTTACATCTGAGGGCGTGAGATGGTCGACCCATATTATTACATCATCGTCTAAGATTATTAATAACGCAGGAGGAGGAGACAGGAAAGCCACACCCACAGGACCACTATATAAACCAGGATATTGGGCGGAGCCAAGGGGAGAGAGAAGAGAGAGGAAGAGGAGACCCAACTCGGCAAGGTCCTTAAGACCTTGCTCTTTGCTTTAGAACCCCTTTTTGTGCGTTGTTTAATTGCCATTTTGTAATGTCATATTTATACCGCAATAAACTGATCAATGACTAAACTGTTTGTCTTCGGGGGCATTTCCATTGGCAAAGCACGTTTCCCTCACTATACAGCTCAGTTAAGAAAGCCGCCAAAAGAGCTTTCGCAGTTTCAAAAGCCTCCCACTTCCGCGATCTCAGTGAGAAGATGAACCAACTAGGAGACGATGAAGCCATCTATCGGCTTGCCAAGGCTCGACACCGCAACACCTTGGACATCCAGAGAGCAGCCACGATAAGGGACAAACAAGGCAAGCTCGTCACTGACCCTTTAAAAGTGAGGAACAGGTGGCGCGAACATTTCAAAGACATGAGCGGCCAAGAGTTTGAGCACACTCCCATCCCGACTTCCCACGCCGTACAAGGACCCGAGCCAACCATCACGGCCGAGGAAGTGAAGAAGGCACTCTCTAAGATGAAGACTGGGAAAGCAGCTAGACCGGACGACATAGCCACCGAAGCCTGGAAACTTACGGGTGTTGTTGGACTAGCACATCTCGTGCACCTGTTCAACACCATCGTAAAGCAAGGCCAAATCCCACATAACTGGCGCTACTCCACGACCGTTCCAGTCTTCAAAGGAAAAAGCGATGCCAGAGTGTGCAGCAACTACTGTCCAATACGTCTTCTCAACCACACTATGAAGATATTCGAGAGGATACTGGATTCACACATACGAGATATCGTCGATATCCCAGCTAACCAATGCGGGTTTGTGAACGGAAGAGGTACAACAGATGCAATATTTGCACTCTGTTTACTCGTCGAGAAGCACGCAGATAAAAGATCACCTCTCCATCTGACCTACCTCGATTTAAAAGGCTTTCGATAGAGTCCCTTTTAATCTTATTTCATATGAATTGTGCGAAAATCAGGTTCCTGAAGAGTGCATTCGATGGACAATGGCGATGTACGATGATTCGAAGAGTACTGTCAGAACTCCGGTCGGCATCACAGAGCCTTTCGCAGTAAACGTAGGAGTGCACCAAGGGAGTCCTTTGTCTCCCCTTCTCTTCATTTTGGTCATGCATACCGTCACGCGTCCTTTCTTGACTCCGGCTCCGTCAACCATCGCATACTCCGACGACATTCTTCTTGTTGCTCCTACACGTGCCGAAATCGAGAAACGCACCCAAGAATGGAATGACGCTCTTAGTAGGCATGGCTTACGCCTCAACATCAAGAAGACCGAGTACCAGGAAATCGGAATGCAAACGACTGGAACTGTTCACATCAGCGGTGAACCGCTCCCGAAGACAGCTGAATTTAAGTACCTAGTTCTGTCATCTCCTCAGACACGTCAACGAATGCAACGGCACGCCAGAGTTATTGCAGCTTGGATGAAATGGAGAGAAGTTACGAAAAAATCATGTAGAAAAAACTGAAAAATTGAAGATATACCAATTTTGGTGTATTCCTGGAGATAAATAAAAAATCTCTCCAAATGATGTCTGGTACGGTACAGACACCCAAAAAACTTCAGGTTAATATAATTAAAAATTTAATCAACAACTTCAAAAATTATGTTTGACAACAGTCACTCAATAAGATTTCCTTTGGCCTTAATGGCAGCTTTGAGACGACGAGGGTATGCCTCGATGGTTGCCCGCAGTATCTCTTATGGAATAGCGTCCCATGCTCGGGTAAGGGAGACTTTAAGCGCTTCCAAATTTTTGTGAGCTTTTGGACAAGCCTTTGCCTTCAAAATAGCCCAGATGGAGAAGTCGAGTGGAATGAAGTCGGGGCTATTAGTCGGCCATTCATTGGCCGGTATGAAGTCGGGCAGATGATGTTTGCACCACTTTTGAGAGAAGTGCGACCACTGGAAGAGACTGCCGCTAAAACCATGACTTGTGCAGGATGAGAATTGCATTTGATAACGCGACCTGCATCGTTCGCTTGCTGTGAACTCTCTGCGAGTATTTCGGAGTTTTGGCGGTTGTAATGAGCCTCTACTGAAAAAAGCTTCTCATCTGAGAAAACCGTTGTCAAGTGGTATCCGTTTTCGGCCCGCGCCAGTAGCTAGCGTTATTTTTTCCGTCTTTCTATTATCTGAGCTTCAGTCAAGCCATGTCTTTTTTTGGAACTTTTAGGGAAATTTCTTGAGCTTTTTCTGACGACTCGCCACATCGATGCTACTGAGACATGAAGCTCAGCGGCCATTTTCCTCATGCTTCTCTGACCTTTGCGTTGTATCCGCTTCTTGACAATTTTCGTGATACGAGAAGAAGTAGCGGTGACCGGTCTACCGGAGCGTGAACGATCCTCTTGAGTTCCACGTTTGATAGTGTGGTAGACGGTTCGGCGAGGAACATCCAGCATGTTACTGATCTCAGAAGGTTTGCGTCCCGCACGACTTAAAGTCAGAACTGCGGAACATTTCGAACATGGACGCGCCATTCACCTACAAAACAAAGGGAACAATTTATAATTCTGAACACATAATAAACAAAGACCAGAGAAAAATTTGTGATGTCTTGCCAATTCAATTGATCCATGAGGCGTGGGAGAGGCGCGCACGAAAACTGTGCCATTACTTTTGAAACACCCTGTATATTCATTCTTTCTAGTTGGCGTGTGTTGAACCGGTCGCTTCTCTAAATGCCTGGCAAACGTTCCGCCATTACCCCTCCCCCTTGTAAACGATGCCCCGAATACAAGAAAAGACTTGATGAGATGATGGAAAAAATTACTCGAATCGAGAGTATAGTCGAGCAACTCGTCTCTCGTCTGTCTACTCTCCCTTCCTTGCCTGCGCCACCGTCACCATCGTCTATCCCCTCTCTCCTTTCTCTCCCCCCGCACATTCTCGCCCACGACGCCGCGATTCGAGCGATGACTGTGGATCGGAAGATGATTGAAGAGAAAATGGAGAACATCGTGTGTGTTGGGCTACCGGAGCACGACAAGGATGAATCAACGGATGCAGCGGATCAGCCGCAACATTAATCTCTCGAAAAAAGTTGAGCGATCGTGCGATGAATCTGTAAAGATGACATCATTGCTCGATGAATGAGATCATCGAGTCAGTGTTAATACAACTGAAGTTTTTCACGATGAGATCATGGCTCTCGCACTTTTTAGGCAAAAAAATGTTGGATCAGTGAGGTATGAGATGATCTTGCGAGAGCACGCGAAACAACATCTTAAAGTACGAGAAAATGAGATTTCACATGTCGTCTTGCTCTCCAAATGAATCTTAAAATACTAACTAATCGCAATCTAATTTGTTTCCGTACTTAAAAATCATTTCACTTTTTTTTGTTGAACATTTCATTAAAATTTTTGTTTTTTTGTTGTATTCTCGACACTTCGTACCGCGACATTTCGTACCACGAAACTTTGTACCCAACATTTTTTCTTCTTGTTACCACTTTTTTATTCCAACATTTTTCAAAATTTTCGCCTAATTTGAATGACATGAGGTCATCGCACCGATGATCTCATCGTTTAGAGATTAATGTCGCAGCAGGACTTTCTCAGAGCGCTCTCTCGGGATCTCAAGATCGCGACTGCTCGGTTCAGAAGGTTTGGTGACCCAGTCAAGAAGAGACGTGTTCTCAAGATTTTTCTTGGATCATCTTCTCTGAGAAATCAAGTCTTGCAGCAAATTCGAAGAAGGCGCCCTGCCTGTCTTTCAGCTCTTCCGCACAGCTACATCAGGGAAGACTTGACGCGTGAGGGACTCGAGCTAGAACGGGAGATGAAGAGAGTGACCAGGGAAAGAAATCAGATCCCTGGTGGTCAGAAGTGGAAGGTCGTTGGGACTTCTTTTATACCAGTGCCGACGTTCTCATCCTACCAACCACAGCCACCCGCAACTCCGATGAACACTATATCGTCGCCGCAGAGTTCCGGTCCAGCTTCGCAGAACGTAACAATGAGAAGATAGGTCAGTGGCGGTGTTCTCCCCTTTTTTGACCCTCGTTGCCCATATTCTCCTATTGACATTGACGTTTCGACAATAAGTTGCATTTCATTCAATGCTCGTTCTCTTCGTAACAAACTTTACAGCTTATATTTCTTGCTTAATTCTAATGTTTAAGATGTGATAGGGATAACTGAGACTTGGTTAACAAGTCAAGAAAATGATTCATTAATAAAAAGTAATACTGGATATCAGATTTTCCGCTGTGATAGAAGCAGTTCAATGAGAGGAGGAGGTGCAGCCTTCTTAGTTTCTTCTCGCATCCCTTGTTCTATCGTTTCGTCTTGCTCAGACGACGGCTTTGAAGCTGTTAACATAGATATTTTTGAGCAATCATTTTCTTCAGTAAAAGAGTAAGTTGAGATGTATTTGTGTGTATCGCTCGCCATCCTGTCCAATTTCTTCTTTTTAAAGCTTTTGTCGTACTTCAAACAGATATTTAATTCTAATACTACTGATATTTTTCCCATCATGATCACTAGTGATTTTAACCTACCATTCATCGACTGGTTCAATCATTTATCACATAGATCTCTTGCACTTGCTCTTTCCCATTTTTTCAACTATTGTATTATCTGTGGTCAAATACCGTCCTACTGGAAACATTCTCTGGTGACCCCTATTCTGAAACCAGGCAAGGAACCTCACTCGGTGTCCTCCTATCGTCCGATTTCCATCCTTTCTCCCTGTTCTAAAACGATGGAGCGACTTGTTAGAGCTTTCATAATCAATCATCTATCCGAGCACTCTATTATACCTATCAATCAACATGGGTTTAGGCGTGGAGCGTCCACAGTAACCAATTTATTAATATGTGAAGATGATTGGACCTCTTCGTTAGCCAAAGGTCTTTCAACGGATGTCATCTACCTTGACTTCTCTCGTGCATTTGACACCATTAGTACAAGTAAGCTTTTGTCTAAATGCACACATTATGGAATTACTGACCCACTCCTTTCTTGGCTTGAGTCTTTTTTTAACTAATAGATCTTTCTCTGTGCGTATGGGTGATGTCACTTCTGATCCAATGAATGCCACATCGGGTGTGCCCCAAGGGTCTGTCCTGGGGCCACTTCTTTTTACTCTGTATATATCCGATATAAATGAGGTACTAGAGAACTTTCCTAATATTCGTTATCAAGCATACGCAGACGATCTCAAGATTTATGTTTCTTATGATAAGAACTCATACGGCGAACGAACTCGAGAGCTGCAATCAGCATTAGATTCCGTATTCGATTGGTGTTTAGTTAACCAACTATCTCTTTCTCCATCCAAGTCTCTCCATATTCACATTGGAGGTCGATCTTTATATTCCTCATACAGTATAAATAATGTTTCCATTTCATGTGTATCTCAGATACATGACCTGGGCATACAAATAGTTTCTTCTTTGCGTAGGAAAGAGGCTGTAGCAGACCGAGTTAAAAAGGCATCCAAAGCAATATATGCTATGCTCCGTGCGGTAACTGTTAATGATCCTGGTATACTGGTCAAGTGCTTTAAAACTTACGTAATGCCGCAATTGGACTATGCTTCGAATATATGGAATCCATACTATGGAAGAGATTGTGATGATATAGAGAAAGTTTTGAGGAAATTCACTCGCATAGTTTATCATCGATGTTTCGCAAATGAAGTTAATACGAGGTCTTTTCCTTTTTACCCCAATCGACTTGCCCGCTTTGGATTCGTTTCTCTTTCCAAGAGGAGGATATTTTCTGACTTAGTTATGGGTTTCAAGATCTTCCATGGACTGTCTATAATAGATAAAAAGCGATTTTTCAAAGAGACTATTCCAACGCGAACTAATACAAATGGCTTATTAGTTCAGGGTAGCAAGAATACAGCTAGAAACAACTCTTATGGAATGCGAATATCCCGCCTTTTCAGCAAACTACCTCGAAACTGGATTAATAGTATGAACCTGAAATATTTTAAATCCCAATTAAAAAGTGGTGTTCTATCTACTCTTCTCTCGTCATGAATTCAGAACTAAATTTCTTTTTTTTGTCGTTCAAATTGTTCTACATATATAGGTTTGTTTGTTAGTTTGTTTGTTTTTTCCCGTTCAATTCGCTATATTAAAGTCAAATTATGTATCGCTTTTGTTACCGTATTTGACAATTGTTTAGCTGATCTATTCATTCCTCATTTTCAATTGTAATTAAATTTGTGTGTTATTGCATCGAAAGATGTAGATAAAATATATATATATATATATATATATGTATAGAGAGAGAGAGAGAGAGAGAGATGCTCAACATGAGATGTTCCTTGAATTCATGACAGACAATTTTTTGACTCAGTACGTCTACTCTCCAACAAGGAACGAAAATATTCTTGATTTATTATTCACGAATGTACCCATAATTTCTGAATGTAATATTATCGGTCGTTTTAGCGGTAGTGACCACAACATGGTCTCATTCAAATTATCTTTAAATGCTACTTCAATTTCATTGTCTCCCCCTTTCAAGTTATTCACTAAAGCCAACTGGCCCACTTTTGAATATCAAATCGCTGTACATAATTGGACTCATACATTTTCTACGTTGGACGTAGAGTCCGCTAATCATTATCTTGTTTCTTTCATTCGCTCTCTTATTGAGAAGTATGTCCCGAACATTAATTGCAGAGACAAAACGTTTCGTTATCCCAGTTTTCTCCCTAGAATGCACCGCAAGCTGCAATTTCTATATCATAATTCCCCATATTCTGATTACTGTATTAGAAAAACTGTTGAATTTTATAGATTGTTACATGAGTTCGAACTTAAACAGGAAGCTAAGTTGATATTGCGGGGCAATCAAAAGTCCTTTTTTGCTGCTTGCAGAAATCGTTTGAGTAATAATGTAAATCAAGCCATGGCCACTTTAATAGACGACCAGGGACATGAAATAACTTCGTCCTTAGAAAAGGCAGACGCTTTCTCCCATTAATTTTCTTCTGTTTTTTCAAAGCCCTTGCAATGTGTCTCACCATTTCCAACCTATCCTGAAGTAAATGAACCATTTAGTCTTGACTGTATAACTGAGGAGATGGTTTTACGCACTCTCTCTTCTCTTGAATCTAAATGTAACACTTCCCCCGATGGTATTCCTAACATTTTATTGAAGAAATGTCGTTTTGCTCTTGTAAAGCCGTTATGTATAATATTCAATAACAGTCTTCTCTCAGGCATTGTGCCGACTATATGGAGAAGTTCTATAGTTAAACCAGTACATAAGACTGGTTCACGTAACTCTGTTTGTAACTATAGACCAATTTCTTTTTGTTGCTCTTTGTCTAAAGTCATGGAAAAAATTGTTTTTAGTGAAGTCTATTCGTATTTAGAAAATGAACAGTTGTTGTCCCCTCACCAAGCAGGTTTTAGAGCAAAAAAGATCGACTACCACATCTTTGGTAGAATCTCATGCTTTCATTGTTGATTCTCTTGCTCAAGGTTTCTCCGTTGATATTGTTTTTCTAGATATAAGCAAAGCTTTCAACTCAGTTGACCACAGACTGCTTTTGCACACAGTTCATTGTTATGGTTTTCCGTCTAATATTGTTGAATGGCTTAGTAGTTACCTGAATCAATGTACCCAGTCAGTGAACATCGATAATGTGTTTTCCAACCCTATTTCCGTTATATCAGGAGTCCCTCAAGGCTCCTCGCTAGGTCCACTTTTTAATGTACATTGACTCTGTTAAACATGTATTTTCTCCCAATTTTCAGTTCTCCTTATATGCTGACGACATTAAAATAATGGGACGCGTCCCTCTTACTGTAAATGAGATACAGTTCGCTCTCAACTGTGTTTCAGCATGGTGCTCAGAATAAAACTTGTGTTTTTCGCTATCTAAATGTAGTGTTTTACACCTTGGTTCATCTAATTTTCGTAATGTTTATCATATGAGCAATATACCCATTCTAGCTAGTGAATCAGCCAAAGACCTTCGAGTAATAATATCCGATGGTTTTTCTTATCGTAAGCATATACATGAGAAATGTAAAAATGCCTCTTCTGTTGTGAATATGTTATTAAAAGCGTTCAAATCGCAATCCCTTCCTCTTCTGACTTCTGCCTTTAAAATCTATGTACGACCATTATTAGAATATGCTAGCGAGCTCTGGAACCCTACATCCTCGGGACTAGTGAAACTTATCGAGAAAGTACAACGCTCGTTTACGAGATGAATTCTAGCTAGAGCCGGTCACCTATTACTTCCGTACTCAGAGCGGCTATTGTTGTTAAAACTTCAAACTCTTGAATACCGTCGAGCCATTGCTGACCTTACTTTCATTCACAAATGTACCCATGAGAAATGTGACATAGATACTAATCATTTATATAAAATATCAGCTGTTGAACGTTTTTCTCGCCATTCTCATTCTTTGCGTCTTATTCCGCCCAATAATATTAATCAGCCTTTCATATCAACATGTGTTTCTCGTCAGTTATCAGTATGGAATTCATTGGATTTTGAAATCGTAAACGATCCTAATTGCAAGGTATTTAAGAACAATTTACTTAAGTTGCCTGTCAACCTAGTTTTACCAAATACTTTTGTTTCTGATAACTGAAGGCTCGTCTCTTTATTAATAGCATTTTCTATCTCCCCCCCCTTCCCCTAGTTAAGCAACCTTTTACATACACACACCGCCATTAGAAAGACAGTCCATGCATATCCGCTATTGTTATTGTTCACTGTGAACCGAAGTTGAATGTGTGAATGTGCAAGGAATAAAGAATGAACGAATGAATGAATATGTATGTATGTATGTATCTATTTGTATCATCGCACGGAAAACAGCTGTTTTCACAAGGTGGAATCGAACCCAGCTATCTCTTCTCAACACGGGAGCAAGCGCGGTACCATTACACAACGGTGACACATTGCTTTTCCGTGTGATGATGTTATATATGAAAGGCTCAATTGCCTTGCTCTCATAGTCACGCATGCCCATGACACCAAAGCTTTGTGAATGGAGCATAAACATCTCCAACCTGAAAAAATACTGGAATATCTGGTTTTTCTGATGAGTTTTTCATACTCCTTCTACATTCCAGTGTTTTGAAGCGCTTGTCATGCGAGGACCCCAGGCGCACTGCTGTTGACTTAGATAGACTCGTATCATCTCCCTAAGAGTACAGACTTTCTGTCACTACCGTGAAAAGGTGCCTGGCTTGAGCTGGACTTCAAGGACGACGACCTTCGTTCATCTCCGAAAAGAATCGCAAAGCACTGTTAGAGTGAGCGTTGAAATATCGTCATTGAAGTCGTTAGAATCATTTATCCGGACGAGTAGAAATTCAATCTCTTTTAGAGTGACGGGAATCAGTTTGTTCAACGTATCCCTGGCACTCGACACGATTTAAAGTACATCCTGCCGAAACTCAAGCATGGTGGAGGATCAATTATGATTTGGGGGGGGGGTGTTTTTCGCTCTTCGCATGGGACCCCTGCATCGGATCGAGGGAGTAATGAATCGCTTCATTTACGTAGACAGCCTAGAGACAAAATTGAGACCATGGGCCCTTTCTAAACACGGTCGCAGCTTTATACTTCACGAGGATAACGATCAGGGCCGTTGACTTTTCGTTTTTTTGGTTTTTTCGACAATTTTCGACAAGATTTATTTTTCGAAATTTCGGAAAACTGATTAGTCGGAAAAAAACTTCATTTAAAAAGTCGAAAAACAAAAAAGGCGAAAAAAAACTTTCGAAAATTCGAAAAACCGAAATGTCGAAAAACCAAATTGTCGAAAAACGTTTTTGTCGAATTTTCGAAAAAAAAAAGGTCTAACAAAGTTTTTTTCCGAGGTGTCGAAAATTTTTTCCAGAAACCAAAAAAACGAAAAAAAAGTGCTCCAAAAAGAACTGAATATATAGCTATGATTGTGTACTTGGTATACTTTTAGTGTTCAGCCGCCCTGTACATCTTATAGTGTGAGGAAACCTTTTTCAAGCACAGATACTTTTGAGAATGGCCTAAATACGTCTGAGTTTTTCTTCGAGGTGAACCTTTCATTTGGAATAGGTTGTTAAAAGAACGTGGTATGTAGTTCCATAAATTTTTCCATTCGCTCTTGTATCAGAGATTAATAAATTGTTTGTTGTTGTTTTTGCTGAACGAGTCTTTAGCTTTCGACTGTGATTTTCATATTGTATGACTGTTGTTAACTGGTGAATAGAGACAATGATCATCTGAGATAAATAAATGTATTACAACTTTGAGAAATCTCTTTAAAAAACCCTTCGAAAATGAGAACAAAAAAGTTTAATTCAGATAAAACAAAATATTAAAAGTTTTTTTTTGGTTTTTTGGTTTTTAAAATCGAAAAAAGTTCAAAATTTTTTTGGTTTTCTAAATCAAAATATCTCGAGAAAAAATTCTGTTTTTTTCGCACACCCTGATAACGATCACAAGCACACTTCCGCTCACTCAAAGTCTTAGATTCAGTGTCGACATGTATAGGTGCTTGATTGGGCCGAGTCAGAGTTCTGATCTCAACGCAATCGAGCACCCTTGAGCCTCTGTTGCGAATGCTGAAAGGTCAGAAGGCGAAGAAAGCGATCTTCGAGCAACTTGAAAGAGCTTGAAAAGCGGTTTTTCAAACAGTAATCGATGATTCGACAGACTCCATGGCTCGAAGATGGGAGGCTGTGATCGTGGAGAAAGGGTATATAACAAGGGAACGTGGTTTGAACCTATATAAATAAGGAAGAACAAAAAAGTTTTTTTTTGGTGAAGATATGAATGAATTTATTCCTTGCAAATAAATTTTGAATATTTACAAAGGAGGAATCTTGCTAATGCGAGTTTAAAAGTACGAAATACAGGAAAGATTTTTCTGACGAGTTCATCTGATGGGGTGTTTGGGAGCCGAAGCTACCTCATGACAAATTAAGGTGGAGTGGAGAAGAAGAACGAGGAATCAGAAGAAAGAAGGCGATGGAAGTAGTGACATGTGGTATAAAGTGAAGCCATGAAGGAAGAGGGAAGGGGATTAATGGTTTCACGGGGCAGTTGAAGAGTGGAGACTAGCAAATGCAACCATCTTGAGAGCAGCTGAAGGGAAAGAATGATACTATTATTGATATTAGTGAAATTCAATAAATGATATTATTATTTTAGAAAAAAAGGTAAAATAGGTAATAATTAAATTAAATTTTTGATATCACTAGTAAGACTATAATGTAGCAGAAGTCTGTTTCGCCCCAACTCAGACAGACCTCACTCTGCTCTCTCTCTGGGTGGGGCTCATCAGTGAGTGCTCGAGTATAATTAAAACTTCGACTTATATTTAAACAAAAATACAACAAAAGTCGAACAAAATGAAATTAAAACCTAAAATAAAAACAGAAAATAATATCCGCTTGTTTTTGTGAAATAATGTGCGGGAATGTATTGAAGGAAAGTAGATCATAAACTAATTGTAGTTTTTAATAGTGATCTATTTTGTTGTATGGCCCATTAAAATGTGCATTATCATGTGAGCATGTGTTTAGCTTCACTGAGCATTATCATGTGAGCATGTGGTGTTCGCTTCACTCCGGTGTCTCAATTCTGGTAAATCGCCAGGGAAGGACGGAATCACTGGGGAAATGCTTCGCTGTGGTGCGGACATTCTCACCCCTGCCCTAACCAACATCTTTAATAGATGTCTGGAGGGACAAATTCCATCAGGATTTGGGAATGGCCGCATCATACTTCTGCCAAAAGGAGGAGATGCAACTCTCACAAAAAACTATAGGCCTATCACTCTTTTACCGGTGGTTCAAAAAACCTTCACGGGGGTTCTTAACCGGAGAGTGGCTCAAATTCTTGACCCAGAAAGAAGCACGAACCAGATGGGTTTTCGTTCTCAGTATTCAGCTCTGGATGGCATCTTCACGCTGAATCTCATCATTTCCAACTGCAAGGAGTATCGGCTACCGCTGTGCTTATTGTTTTTGGACATTCAAAAAGCGTTTGATAGTGTACACTCCAGAGTGGTGTACGAGTCCCTGCAAGCCCAAAGGGTGCATCCTAAACTTGTGAACTGCCTGTATAGGTTGGGAAAAGAGAGCTTCAACTCTCTAGTGGTCAATGACAAGGAGGTTCCGATAGAGATTGGCAGGGGAGTTAGACAAGGGGACTGTCTGTCTCCGCGTCTTTTCACTGCTGCTCTTAAAGAAGCTTTCAAGTCTCTCAACTGGTGCGGGAAAGGGATCAATGTTAATGGGAGGTACTTAAACCACTTGCTGTACGCTGATGATGCAGTTCTCATAAGTCACGACAGTAGGCAGATTCAATCTATGGTTGATCAGCTTATTGTCGCACTGGGGAAAGTCGGTTTGTCACTCAATCCTTTAAAAACTGTGGCAATCTCGACCAACCCTATGTGTAGAGATGTAACCATCAGGGGTACCAAGGTTCGTGTGGTGAACAGATGCGTGTATTTAGGGCAGGATGTCTCCCTCGATGACAGCCGTTTCACGGTTGAAGTTGATAGGAGAATCCGGTCCGCAAATTTCACTTTCAATAGATACCGTAGCCTGTTCGCGGCAAAAATGGTCCCAATGTCTCTCAAGAGGCGCCTTTTCGAAGGTGCTGTCTTGCCCGCTCTAATCTATGCCTCGGAGACCTGGACCCTTTCAAAAAGACTTGAGAACAAATTGGCTGTGGCGCAGCGTAGATGGGAGCGCTCTATGCTGGGGTGCTCGTTACTCGACAGGCGGACTAACGAGTGGGTGCGCGGTCGGACGGGCATAATGGACGTGGTCAGAATCTGCCGTGAAAGGAGGTGGCGTTGGGTAGGCCGAATTGCGAGGCTCGACCCCAGTCGGTGGGCGCGGGCTGTTCTAGAGTGGCACCCGCGTGGGCCAAAGCGAACGAAAGGTCGCCCTGCTATGAGATGGAGGGACGACTTTGTCAAAGCCGTTGGTCCCCAATTCCTAAGGAAGGCAGAGAACGCTGAGGAGTGGAGTCGTCTCATGTCGCTACAGATCCCATAATCGATGATGTTATATCCCCGATGTGGCTTGTTGATCTTGATAAAGCGTTTAAATTGAAATTGAAGAAAAAAATGTGTGTAGCTCAGTGGGGAGAGCATTCGCCCGGAATGCGAAAGGTCACGGGTTCGGTTCCCGTCACACCACACGATTTTTGCACAAGTTTCTACGAACAATCCGCTCCTCTGCTCGGTATAAAAATCCGTTGCTTGAGATCAACGAGGAGTAGGGAATACTCTCATTTACAATTTTTTTTTTTACTTTTCAACAGTTCTATTATTTGTTTCGTTATTCTATAGTTTACAGTGTTATACTTTAGTTCTATTTTTGGATCTCATTCGTGTGGATAATGTTCTCGGTTACACGCGTTGTAGGCCAGGTCTCCGTCGAATAGAGAAGCACGGGACGGATCGCTGTTTTATACATCTTTCCGCGTATGCCAGCTGTGATATTCCTATCACAGAGGACACCTGTAGCTTCTCTCCATTTCATCCAAGCTGCATTTACTCTTTGGCGTGCCGCTGCATTTGTTGACGTGTCTGAGGAGATGACAGAACCAAGGTACTTAAATTCGGAGGTCTTCGGGAGCGGTTCACCGCTGATGTGAAAAATTCCCGTCGTTTGCACTCCGATTTCCTGGTACTCGGTCTTCTTTATGTTGAGGCGTAAACCATGCCTACTAAGAGCGTCATTCCATACTTGGGTGCGTTTCTCGATTCCGGCACGTGTAGGAGCAACAAGAAGAATGTCGTCGGAGTATGCGATGGATGACGGAGCCGGAGTCAAGAAAGGACGCGTGACGGTATGCATGACCAAAATGAAGAGAAGGGGAGACAAAGCACTCCGTTGGTGCACTCCTACGTTTACTGCGAAAGGCTCTGTGATGCCGACCGGAGTTCTGAAAGTACTCTCCGAATCTTCGTACATCGCCATTGTTTATCGAATGCACTCTTCAGGAACCTGATTTTCGCACAATGCATATAAAATAAGATTATGATAAGGCTCTATCGAAAGCCTTATCCAAAGCGAGGTAGGTCAGATGGAGAGGTGATCTTTTTTCTGCGGGCTTCTCGACGAGTAAACGGAGTGCAAATATTGCATCTGTTGTGCCTCTTCCGTTCACGAACCCGCATTGCTGAGCTGGAATATATATATCGACGATATCTCAAATATCTTCATAGTGTGGTTGAGAAGACGTATTGGACAGTAGTTGCTGCACACTCTGGCATCGCCTTTTCCTTTGAAGACTGGAACGGTCGTGGAGTAGCGCCAGTTATGTGGGATTCGGCCTTGCTTTACGATGGTGTTGAACAGGTGCACGAGATGTGCTAGTCCAACATCACCCGCAAGTTTCCAGGCTTCGGTGGCTATGTCGTCCGGTCCAGCCGCTTTCTCAGTCTTCATCTTAGAGAGTGCCTTCTTCACTTCCTCGGCCGTGATGGTTGGCTCGGGTCCTTGTACGGCGTGGGAAGTCGGGATGGGAGGGTGCTCAAACTCTTAGCCGCTCATGTCTTTGAAGTGTTCGCGCCACCTTTTTCGACTTTTAAAGGGTCAATGACGAGCTTTCCTTGTTTGTCCCTTATCGTGGCTGCTCTCTGGATGTCCAAGGTTTTGCGGTGTCGAGTTTTGGCAAGCCGATAGATGGCTTTATCGCCTCCTAGTTGGTTCCTCTTCTCACAGAGATCGCGAAAGTGGGAGGCTTTTGAAACTGCGACACATTCATCGCCGAGAGCACTCCACAGCAATCACTGCTCGACCAGACTACAATGCAGCCGATCTGCTAGTCTACAAACAAGCATGGGCGGAAGCCATACAACGAAACGACAAATCAGGGAAAAGGATCTTCACTGTGAGGAATTTGCGACTGACACAGCTGCCGACGGAGAGAGAAGACTGGAAGAAAGAAGAACGAACGAGAGACAGCATCAAATCCAGACAGAAAGAAGCTCCCATCCTTCTTTGAAAAAGTTTGTTATATTACAAGCAAATTTTCAATCTATCCGTAACAAAATTTCCCCTTTTCTTTGTTCACTAGATCAGCAAAATGTTTCTATAGCTTCAGTATGTTAAACATGGCTCTCTGATATTGTTCCTGACTCGTTCTTCGAATTATTATTCCATTATTAGAAATGATCGCAACATCAAAGGCGGAGGTGTTGCTATTTATCTCCATAAAAATGTCATGTTTGCAGAAATTCACTGTTCTCGAATTCCCTTTCATGAAAAACTAGAAATATTAGCCATTGAAACTTCTATTCCTATTGCTATTCGCTTTGTTTCAATTTATCATGCTAATCACAGTTCGAGTAACTTGGAATTGCTCCAGTGTCTCTCTCAATTCATTTCTTCTTCTTTTTTTGCCTTGTATCATATCCGGGGACTTTAACTGCCCGCATATCGACTGGTACACTCTTTCTCTCAAGACTGCATGCATTCAATGCCGAAACCTTTTGCACTTTGCAATCTCTCACGGCCTTTCTCAATGCGTTTCAAGTCCCACTCGCGGCTCTAATCTCTTATATCTCATGTTTGTTAGTGACTCATCTCTTGTCTCTGATTGTGAAGTAAAAGCAGGCCTAGCTGATCATGCTGACGTCTATCTTTCTCTTTCCCTTTCTTATAATGTTGGAAGAGACAGAAAAATTCTAGCACGTGCATGGAAGAGAGGAGATTACGTAACTGCCAACATTATGATAGCTAACATAGATTGGGTCAAAGCACTCGGCTTAGGAGACATTGTAACTAACATGTATGATCGCTTACTCAATGCTTTTCACACAGTAATTGATTCATGCGTTCCGCTCGTCAACTTTTCAACAAAAACTCACTCTTCACAAGTTAAAAAATTGATGAAGAAAAAGCATATTTTATGGAAAGCTGGAGCATATATTTCAAACCTTTCGGATTACTCCAAAACATGCAAAAAACTTGCAATCAGGCGTGAGATAGTATATAAAGAAAAAAAATTGTTTGAGAAAGGTGCAAATGGAATTTTCAAACATATGCGCTCGGTCTATAACAAACAAATCATTTTCCCTTCATTAACACGTCACGATAATTCCTTGGCTATTTCTTCATTAGAGAAAGCCGAAACTTTTTCCGACCAATTTTCTTCAATCTTTGTGAATGATAATAATTGCACTCCTCTCTTTGTGAATAGAACTAACAGTGTTTGTGAAGACATAGATTTTTCCCCATTTATCGTTGAAAAATTTCTCAAAAACATGGCTTCTAAAACTTCTCTATCCTTTGATAAAATTCCTTCCATCTTGTTGAAAAAGTGCTGCACATCACTCGCATTTCCTCTCTCGCTAATATTCTCCGCCTCTTTCGAATCTGCACATTTACCCAATGCATGGAGACAAGCAATAGTCAAGCCAATATTCAAAAAAGGCAGTAAAAACAATCCAGAAAACTACAGACCCATTTCAATAACAAGTAGTATTGGTAAATGCCTCGAGCGGATGATAACGCATGAAATCACTAAATTTTTGAACGAAAATTCTCTGCTTTCGCCGTACCAATATGGTTTTCGTGGAAATAGAAGCTCAGTCCTCCAACTCCTCTCTTTTCAGAATCTTTTGCACAAACTTCACTCACAAAACGTTTGCTGTGACGTACTTTATTTCGATTTTTCTAAAGCTTTCGATACAGTGAGCCATATAAAACTTCTGCAAAAACTATCGTCTTATGGTATAAGCGGCAAATTGCTCAATTGGCTCAATGCATGGCTTGTTGATAGAGTGCAAAGTGTACAAGTAGATGATGCACTTTCTTCTTCTGTTCCGGTTATCTCGGGAGTGCCCCAGGGTAGTGTTCTTGGTCCTCTTCTCTTTCTTATATTATATATACTTTATCGCAATGGGTTGAGTTTGGGTGTAAGGGGATATTGGATCCAGGTTGAAGGTGTTGACCCGAGCGTGTCACTTTGATAACTAAAGTGAGAAAAATAAAACGAAGCACAGTCGAAGGCTGATTGCGACCATGATGATCACGAGCCTTTTTGTCTGCGCTGAACAGTACACTTGAGCAATAAACTTGTCAGATATCATTTAAGACTTTAGTGAGCGTACTGCTTGTTGACAAATTTTGAATACTTATTTTAAAACTGTTAAGATGATTGGTTTTTTTTTTTATAAAACAGCTATATATTAAAGAGATTGTAATTCAGTTAAATCAGCTTCCTGAACAGGTGGACTGATTCAGTTTTGAGCACATCGATACTTAGATTATTCCACGCGTCACAAACTCGTACCGGTAACATATTAGAATGAGAAACAGTATTCAGACGCGGGACATTTAGTGCCCAACTATGGGACCTAGTACTGTAATGGTGAGCTCGCAGATTGAAAATAGATTTAGGACTAAGAGGCGTTCTATTCTTGATTATTTTGAAAGTCATTACAAGGTCAGCTTGTTTACGTCGCTCCTCTAAGGAAGTTAAATGTAACTGCTTTAAACGATCCTTATATTGCAAATACAAACCTGCTCTAGCACACACACGTTTTGTGAAAGACCTTTGAACTTTTTCCACAAGTTCTATGTCTTTCTTGAAGCAAGGATTCCAAATAACCGAGCAGTACTCCAATTGAGGTCGAACGTAGGTAGTGTAAAGCGTTCTGTACAAGTTGAGGTTCTTTGACTTGAAAGTACGTAGTATGAACGCACATTTGGAGTTCGCTTTCTGACAAATGTTCTCCATGTGGCTACCGAATAAGAGCTTACTAGAGTACGTGACGCCCAGATCCCTCACGGTATCCGACTCTGGTAGAACAACGTTATCGAGGAAAAACGAGTAGGAAGGATGCTTGTTCCCAAGACGGATGACCACTGTTTTTTCTGTCGATATGGTTAGTCCCCAAGCTCGAGACCATGAAGCTACAGCAGATATTGCTTGTTGTAGAAGAAGAGGATTGTTCACTGTTGAGATCTTCACATCGTCCGCGTACATAGTTACTGAACAGCCATCAGGGATCGATTCAGGAAGGTCGTTGATGTAAAGTAGGAAGAGCAACGGGCCGGGCCTATGCAACTGCCTTGAGGCACTCCTGTTGGGGTCAGGTATGATTGTGAGTCGCACTCACCAACGCGGACAAACTGTTTTCGGTTCTGCAAGAAGTATTCGATGAATTTTGCGAGACAGCCTCTGATTCCGAAAGCTGATACTTTCTCCATTAGAAGGGGTATTGGAACAGCGTCAAAAGCACGTGAGAAGTCTATCAATACGCAGCTAATGAACTCTTTGTTGTCCAGTTTCCTGTGCCACTTCACTTGAGTCTCCAATAGTGCTAGCTCGCAAGAATGGCGGGGTCTGAAACCGAATTGACAAGGACTGAGTAGTGAATTCTCCTTCAGATATTCGAGTATGTTTCCGCAAAGAATACGTTCCATGATCTTAGAGGTGGAAGGTGTCATGCAGATTGGCCTATAGTTTACGGGGTCAGTGCGACAACCTTTTCGCTTGTAGATGGGTTTGATGATAGCTGAGCGCCAAGAACTTGGGCATCTTCCTTGTAGTAGAAAGCTGTCGAATAGTATTGCCAATGGTTGAGAGATGGTTAACGCCGTGTTTTTGATGAAGACGTATGGAATCAGGTCTGGGCAGGAATTGTTCTTCGCTGGCAGACGCTTGATTCGGGAAAACACTGTGTGCGCATTGATCTGAATGAAATCTAAAGAATTTTCAGTTTGCTTTTTTAAGAGTCTTCCGCATCCCATCACAGAAAGCAGAAATTGTGATTTGAAATGCTCCGCAAAAATTTGAGATTTTTTGAAATCTTCAGAAACCACCGAGCCATTCGCAGTTTTTATAGGGCCTATTGTTGAATCGTCTTTGAAATTCAAGTTGCTGAAGCGGTAGAGACTCTTCAATCCTTTGCTTCCAAGAAATGCTTTCTCGAGGTTACGTCGATGAGAGTCCAGGCATCGGCGAAGTTTCAGGTTCATTTTATTGAATGGAGAAATTCCAATCATATGTTTTCTGTTGAATAGCCTTTTTGCTTGACGACGAACACGAGCTATAATGGGCGGGTAACTGGTTTGTTTTTTCCTGGAATTCAACTTGACCAATGGAACGCATTTTTTGATAACCTCAAAAAATTTGGAACGCTTCACGAATTTGCGTGTCATCCTTGTCATTCTACCACTGAACCACCGGGTCTCTCGCGCTCTCCCTCCGGTTTACTTCCCCCGACCAAGGGGCTAATACGTGGTTGTGAGCCGAAAGCCGCCACGGAAGGGGTAGTGAGCCGAAAGCCGCCCCAGGTCCCGGGTTGTGAACCAGAACCGGCCTGAGCCGCTCTCTCCAGTGTTTGTTGCAGTAGTTTTACCAGTCCTCTCCTGTTTGGCCATCTCTTCATCATTCAATTGATTGAATAAATTTTATTCTGTGAACCGCGTGGCAGGCAATCTACTTCAAGGCTTCAGGGCCGCAAGTATCTCATCCAAAGACAGCACTGGGCATATAGGCGAGACCGTGCCCAGTGGCTAATCTTTACATGGTGCATCGGCCGGGAATCGAACCCGGGCCGCCCGCGTGGCAGGCGAGCATTCTACCACTGAACCACCGATGCACGATGCATATTCATCAATGACATTGCTGACTCATTACCTGCTACACCTTTTCTTTTTGCAGATGACTTGAAACTCTTGGTAGTCGTTGATGATAATTCGTCCTATATTAAAATTTTCGATTGTCTAAGAATCATAGAAAACTGGCTTACTGCGTGGCAAATGACTGTTAACGTTTCTAAATGCGCTGTATCACATTTCGTAAAATCGAATCCACGCACCTCCTATACTTTTTTAGGGCAGCCATTGCACACACCCGGGTTTATTAAAGATCTTGGAGTGATAATTTCAGAGAACCATTCTTTTTCTAATCATATTACTGACATAGTTAATAAAGCAACTAAACGTGTAAACTTTCTTTTTATAGCAATAAAATCGTGTAATCCCATAGTTTTGACACATGTTTACAAAGCTTACATACGTTCTATTTCAGAGTATGCTTCCCCTGTATATGATCCACACTTGTTATACGAAAAGCGTATGCTTGAAAATGTCCAGTATCTGTTTTTAAGACGCCTTTTCTTTCGCTGTAATATACCATGGACTTGTTATAGACTAGCTTGTGAAATGTTTGATTTGCAATCTTTACTGGATAGAAGACAAATAGCAACTTTTCGATTACTACATTCTATTTTGATCGGCTCATCCGATGTTTTGATCACTGATTTTTTCTCTATCAAAGAATCAAATACTCGTGGCCTCTCAAAAAAGCTTTTTCCGCTTGTCAAAGCTAGTGACAACATTACTGCTCATTCGTTTTCTAATCGTACGTATGCAATAGTCCACAACATGGATGATAGCATTCTTAACATTTCTTCTGAATCATTCTCTAACCGTGTATTGTTGATAATTCCACGTTAGTATTTAAGATAAGATTTTGTTTACAACTTTAATTGGAATTTCATTTCATTTCATTCAATACTATTTTTATTTATATACGAAAGCAATGTGAGTGCGATGCCTTTTGCTGGATACTTTGTGATTGTTTGTAACATCTGTAATGATCAAGAGATAAAGATGATGATGATGATGATGACAGCTCTTTTGGCGGCTTTCTTGGCTGAGCTGTATGCAGCGCGGTCGTCAGCCTCATTTGACGTCCTCCATCTCTTGTACGCATTCTTTTTCGCCTTGATTGCATCCTGAACTTCGGAGGTGAAAAAACCAGGTGTCTTTTTCGATTCTTGGCTTTCCGAGTTTCGTCTTTCCGAGGATGCTTGCGGCGGGTGCTCTGATGCTGTCTTCAAGAAGCTTCCAGTGTTCATTTATGTCCTCTGGAAACTGCTTGTAGAGTGCCGGAGGGAGTAGATTGCGATGGATGATGTGCATGTGAGAGAGACGTTCTGCTTTCCCAGTCGAGCACCACTATTTGACACGTGTGCATTCAGGATTACGAGAAGGCTGTTTCTTCGACTTCAATACGCTGTAGTCCGTGAGATCGTCTCTTTTTGAAAAAGGAGTTCACGACTGCTAGATCGCATCGAGCACAGACGTCAAGTAGCCGTTGACCCTCAGCATTGATAGTTCCGATTCCATGTTCTCCATGTTCTCTCTCACGAAATTGTCAATCTGAACCGATGTGAGCGTTAAAATCTCCGCCGATCAAGATGTCTCATGAGACTCTCGGAGTTTTATAACTTCCTCAAGAGAGTCGTAGAAGTCCTCCTTATCAGCGTCGCTACATCCTTGTTGAGGTGCATATGCTGAGACGACAAGGAAGTGATTGTTGGACGAAAAAATTCGGACGGCCATGACTCGACCTGTAGAGCGAATGACTTCGGTTACATCATCAGCAATTTTCGAGGAGAGGATAATGCCAACACCAATTCTTGTTGATGACGTGCCATGGTATATCAACTTGTATCCGTCTCCTATCGGCTTCGACTTGCTTCCTCTCTATTTAGTTTCTTGTACAGCAGCAATGTCGACCCTTCTTGCTCCTAGCATTGCGGCCAGCTCTCTACTGCGTCCCGTCAGTGTTCCAACATTTAATGTGACGAGGCGAATTTGGGCTGTACGCCGCGCAGACATACATCGCCCATGGGTAGCTGCCTGTCCTCGCATATGTGACGGTCCTAGCGGACCAGGTAAGACCGCGTCGCTTCCGGGGGACGCCCTAGCTTTGGTGATATAACTTGAAGAACTTGAAGCCATGGTTTACAACAAGGTTACTCATGCGATCGGCCTGTTGGGTGGATGGTCAATCCAGCCTGGCATCGCGGAACGTGTTTGTCGGGAGTTCCTGCTAATCCTTGACCGTAGAAAAGCAGAAGATTAATCGAAAAGACGCCTCGACTCGTGTGGCCTAGACTAACCTTTCTCCGCCTAGCCATCTGACGGATAGAACCACTGCTGGAAGTGGACTCGTCCAAAGGGGGCCCAATTTTAGCCTCACTCAGAACGTCGTGATTCCGGCAATCACGGTAGTAGGGCTGAGTGAGTTCACACCTTCCCACTGATTTGAGGTATTGGGGCTAGGGAAGGAGGGGGCCTGAGTTGGACTTCGTACATTGGGTACATTTTAGGACACTCTGTCCTGTCCCCCAGTCCACACGCCGTCGACTCCACGTCGTGCAGCTTCCGCAGAGAAATTTCTTCGGCCAAGCTTTGCGACACCAGGCTAGCACTCGCCCCCGTGTCTAACAAAAATGCCACTCTCTTTTACCTGCCCGGCAATGTCCCCTTCATGTTCACCGTGCCCGTTTGCAATCTGGGTGTCTGAATCAATACATCCCCCTCTTCCTTGCAGTGGCAGGCCATGAAACTGTGGCGTCCTTGCTGTTGCGGTTGATCGGCGCAGTTCGTACGATAAAGCTGTTCTCCTTCGTTTCTTCCTCTATGCTTCACCTTGTTCCGCCCTTCGCTGGGCCTTTGCGCGGTTTTCAATTTCGCCAATTCCATGCAGACCGATGCCTCATGTGACTAATTGCAAAACAAGCATTTGACCTTGCAATTGTGCATAGTGCCTGTAGGTTTTAAGCATGCTGTGCACAATCCCCTTTGCCTCAAAAACTGGAGTCTGTCCACGACTAAACGGACCATGAAGCAGTCGTGTGAGAGTTTATGCTTGCCACAATAGACGCATTTGGGCTCATCATCTTCCTGCTTTTTTCTGCTTTCCTGTTTCATCTTCCTGCTTTCCTGCTTTTTTCATCATCATTCTTTCATTCGTCTCCCTCCGTAAGCGGTTGCTCCCTGCACCGTCTCTTCCCTCGTCTGTGAGAGTCCTTTCCCAAGAAGATTTGGCGCTCCGGGATCGTAGCGCCATGATGAGCGACAGAAGAAGAAGAATAGCACTTCGAATGCTACTGCTTGCCTCGCTCAACCTCCGCTCAACGCTCAGATCCCCTAATCGATGATTTCCCGATGTGGCTTGTTGATCTTCATAAAGCGTTTGAATTGAAATAAATCTTCCTGCTGAAGCCCTCTGGGAGCCTCACGGAACTTCCTTTCCACTGCACTCTAATTGGCCGCATTCACTACGTGCTTGGAGCCGCTCGGGCGGTTTCTGCCGTCATTCATTGACGCGACAAACAGTTCTTTTCTTACAAAGCTCTCTGCCTTGTCAAGAATAGTGCTTATCGTCACCCTTTCGAAATTGTAGGTGAACCGGTGGAGCATGTCACGCAATTGTTGCGGGAACTTACGATTGATCACCTCCTGGAGTAGCACGTCCTGCAGCACGCTAGGTCGCAACCTCGAAATCTTAGCGATCAGGGCTTTCAGGGTTAGCACAGATGAGAGTTGGTCGGTCCATGATGATCTTGCTGCATTCACCGACTCTAATTGTTTAGCCAACGTCCGCTCATCGAACTTCCTGACTCCAAAGCTGTTCCGCAACAATGTTATCGCCGAATCATAACCGGATGCCGTCAGAGAGAACTGCGTAATGGCCACCTTTGCTACTCCCTGAACACAGGAAAGCAAGAAGCTAATTTTTTTCTGAGTTCGAAATGTCGACACGTGAGTGGACCATTTCTTCGAACCTCTCGAACCACTCCGAGAACCAGAAAGTCCCCAGAGAATGCTGGCAGAGATAATGCGGGCAGCCGCGGAAGCCTGGAAGCTGCAGACTCGAGCTGCATCCTGTGCAGGTCCCATGTGCTCTTTCTGGGAAGGCGCCGTGAGTACCGTGTTTTCCTCACTCAGGGGGGATGCGCTTGCCAATGGCGTGGACCTGACTGTCCCTACATGCATGGGAGGAGGGTGCGGAGACGGCGCCGAATCCGCAGTCACCACTCGCGTCACCGTGGGAGGTGACTCGACAGCCCCTGCCCACGTTGGACGGGAGTGGGTGGCTGCAGTAGACTCGACTGTTAGCTCCGAGAGCAAAAAGTCCAAGTCTGAGACCATCTGTTCCACTTTCATCCCCAATGCCGCCGTATAGCGCAGCGGTTCTGCGTTCAACCATTTTCAAAGATTTTCTTGTGGACAATATTTTCTGGGGATTTCAGCTTGCTCAAAGAAATCGCCAAGCCTTCGTATGCTGTTGCGTAATGTCGCGCTTCGAGATTGATCCTTCTCATAAGAAGTCTGATCTGTCTCTCGACCGCATTGACTTTCCATCAATTTCAATCAAAAATTCAGCAATATGAGAACCCACGTTCTCATATTTGCTTTCCAGTAGACTTTGCTCGTGCAAAGAGAAGCCTACGATCTCCTCCAGTTCTTTTGAGTCCCCCGACTCGCTTTCAGTTTTCATCGCTGAGCTTCTGCTACATAGGGCCGATGCACCATAAAGTGACCAACTACTCGTTCGGTACTCTTTACTTGCCTGCCACCACTTGGAATTTAAACTCTTTGCCTCCGATGAATGGATAAATTTATTCAGCAATTTCTTATTGGCCAAAAGTTTACTCAGCAACGACAGCTAGTCACAGAAAATTCAGAGCAAACTTGACAGAAATTTGCTAGAGAAAATTTACTTGAGTGCTCGTGAAATTTAGAAACTAGTTGTAAATTCGGCCTTGAGAAAGATAAATTAAATAACGAGATTGAGCAAATTCAAATTTGTGGCCTTTACACGCCCTCTAGATTAAGTTAAAAAATAGTATAAAAAGAGAGAGTTTTTTGAAGAATAAATGAGGTTATATCTCAGCGAATACTTGGAATTCTGAAACAAAAATTACATCATTGAATTGGGAATTGAATTTAAGGTGGGGTTCTATACAGGAGCTTTCCGCATCCACAGGGAGCTGTTATCGAAGGCCTCATTAATTTTTTGCGAAAGATAGGGTGAAAGAGAGGTCCAGAGAAAAAAATTTCCACAGAGATGCTTATTCGTCTATAATATATAGAGAGGACTTGCGTTCCCTTCAGGAACGCTTTTCACTCTCTTGTTAGCCAAGTAACTCTGAGAGCCTAGTCAATTCTGAACTTTTTCTGCTTCTCCTTATCTCCCTTCCGGTATCACGACACTTCGTATTTTCGAAACTTCGTACCCGAGACACTTCGTACCACGACATTTCGTACACGTGACACTTCGTACCTCGACATTTCGTACGGGAAACGGTACAAAGACTATAGCAAATTCAATACGCGGGCAGAGAGCTAAACGTTCGTCTTTCGTTTCGATTTACTCTCATTTCTTGTGCAATAACTGAAATCACTTATGTGACAGCTTATCCGTTTGTATACTTCGTGTTTACCAAACTGGAATAAAGAATATAAAGTTGAGGCAGCAAACGCTACACAGAATGAGGATAATGTCGGGTACAACAATAAATAGCTGAGGAGAAAAACGAAGATAAAAACAGGGCGACTTATTGAAGAAAAACAAAGCCCCAAGAAAGAGAAATATAAAAAATAGAGAAATTACGGAAGAACAGAAGAAGAAAAAGAGCGATAAAAATTGATATACAAACAAAAAGATAATACAATTATCAGGAAATTTAATTACTATGAAAACAAATAAGTACAAGTGCGATTAATATAAAACTCGAGTCCGTGTAATAAGAAAAGGTGAGAGCGCAGACATTGACTCTGTCAATTACGCACGTAAGTTCTAAGAATGGAATTCCGTGCAGGACCTTTTTTTTCAAAAAAAAAATTATTCCAGGACAGATCATCTCACAACATCTTCACCTAATTTGATTGACATGAGGTCATCGCGCCGATGATCTCATCTTTTAGACTTTAACGCGGCGGCTGGCCATTCCAGACTTCCCTATTCACAAAGAATCTCCATGTAAGACCTAGAAACTCTTGAATATCGTCGTGCTATATCTGACCTTTTATTTATTCATAAATGTGTCCACAAAAAATGTGAACTTGAAACTATGAACTTGTTTCAGTTGTCTGCAGTACAGAGATTTTCTCGCCATTCTCATGAGCTCAGGCTAAAAACACCTCATAATATTAGCAAATGTTCGATTTCTACATGTGTTTCTCGCCAGCTATCAGTATGGAATTTATTACCTTTTGAGATCGTCAGTACACCTAATACTGCTAGTTTCAAAAAAACAATTATTATCTCTGCCTACTGAAAAGATATTACCTAAACCTTTCGTTCATGTCTAATATAATTGTCGATTTTAAGTATATCACCCTCCCCCCTTTTTCATCTATACCGCAACCCCTAAACACCGCCACTTAGAAGAAAGTCCATGCATTTAACTTTGTTTTTGTTTGTGTTTTCATGATATCTCATGTGCTTGGAATAAAGAAATGAAATGAGAATTGAAATGTGAGCCTAGGAATAACCCGGACCATTGATTTTATGAAGAAAAAAAACAGAAGGAAGAATTTGTAAGCTAAGCGCTCTATTTTTCTCAACAAAAATTCATCTTTACTGCCTCGTCTAGTTTAATTTTTCTTGTTTCAATCTAGTCTGAAATCGTGAGAAAGTTATAAATCCGAAAACATGAAGGGCACAGTGATAAAAATAAGAAGAGAAACAACATTTGAAAGAAGAAATTTGAGCGTCAGAAGTGGAATCTATCTGCATGAAGGAAACAAACGGCACAATTTTACTTAGGGGGGTCCGAAATTTACTTGGGGGTGGGGGCTTTTTGATTTTTTGACAAGTAATAATATGAGAAATTTTCTCATGAGGTCTCGTTAGCCTAAGCTGTAAAGCCTCGTTAGCGCAACCTTTATCTAAGCCTGAGCGAGAGAAAAAAAAAAGTGAATATCAGCTGAAAACAGCTAAGACAAATTACTTAACTTGACTGGATAAAACTAAAATATTCTGGCTAATTGTTCCATACGACCTCTTTCCTAAGCCGTACGGCCTTTTTAGCATACATTTTACCTAAGCCTAAGCAAACAAAATCAGTGAAAAGTAACATGCCCCCCCCCCAAGTAAAGTGCACCTCCCCCCAAGTAACAAAGGGCCGAAACAAAGCTAAACTGATTTGGAATAAACTCAAATTTACGTTCAAAAACGAGTAAAGGGAGCTCCGCTGCCTTCTTTTTGTTTTGACCTTTTTTCTCTTTCTCTCTTTCCATGTCCTCTTCCTCGTAAGAATTCTTTTCCAATAGTTTTGGTTAAAAAGAACTGTAATATGAGAGGGAAGGGTTGGGATATATACAAAAAGAGAGAATACTTTCAAAGTTGAAGGAATTTCTTTAATTTCTACATATTTGGAATCTCCATGTTTTTATACCCTAGAAAAGTGTCTTTTATAGCTGACATTACCGTTTTATTGATGTTTTATTAAGTAGAAAGAAGTTTCACTGTTGTAAAGAAGAATGTATCACGAATTTCGCTCCGCTAACATACTGTATCGGAGTGAGCTATCGGAGAGCGTATTCGGGAAAGATGCAACCCGTGAAGCAAAGTGTGTCATACGATATTCGAAGTTGCAACGCCATCTGCTCTTGCCTTCCCTTGCTGGAAAGCGCTTAGCTTTAGCATATTCACTGTCCCATCACCTTCCTCTCATGAAGTTTGGTACAATTAGCCAATCAAATACTTGCAATTGCATTGCAATCGAGATCTCAAGTCTCTATAGAGCTACCTATGTAGACCGGGTTTGCGAAGTGACAAGAAACCGTCACTCAACCGGTAGCGATAATAAGAGACAGCGTGTGCGAAAGAGGCGAGAGGAAGGAGAAGAGAGACCTTCCTCCCTCAGGAAGAAGAGAGACCTTCCTCTTCTTCGTTTCACCATTTCTGATTTTTCTTCCTCACTCAGGTTTTTTTTCTTCCTCACCTTCGTTTTCCCACTTGTATTTTTCTTCCTTCCTTCGTTTTACCATTTCTGATTTTTCTTCTTCCCTTCGTTTTACCATTTATGATTTTTCTGCCTCCCCTTCGTTTTAACATTTCTGATTTTTCTTCCTCCCTTCGTTGTTCTTATTCTGATCAAACCACCGCACGGAAAAAAGCTAGTCACCGGGGTGACTCGAACCCATGCAACCATCTCTCCTCTATCCGGGAGCGAGAGTGTTAACCATTACACCACGGTGACACATTGCTATTCCATGCGATAGTGCTTATTAAATGCTCAATTGCCTCGTTCTCCTAGTCACACATGCTCATGAAGCGAAAGCGTCGTGAATGGAGCATAACTCCAGATTTCACAATTAAGACAGAAGCCTTTAATAAGCACTATCGCATGTTCTTATTCTCATTTTCTTCCTGCCTGAGACAGCTTCGCTGCCTTCGTTCTCCCATTATATTTTTCTCCCTTCCTCAGAGAGCTTCGCTGCCTTCGTTCTCACACTTCTAATTTTCTCCCTGCTTCAGGCAGCTACTCTGCCTTTGTTCTCCGACTTCTAATTTTCTCCCTGCCCCAGGCAGCTTCGCTGCCTTCGTTCTCCCACTTCTAATTTTGTCCAAGCTATTAATTAAACTAGCTCATTACGGTGTTTCTAAAGGGATGTTGACCTTTCAAGAATCAATTCTCACATATCGGATTTTTATGTAGAAATAGGAAATTTTCTATCAGTCCCTAGACCAGTTACCTCTGACGTGCCACAAGTCTCTGTGCTGGGTCCTCTTCTGTTCTCCCTGTAAATTAGGGAACTAAACAAAGTTCTCAACCCTTAAGCGAACGTGCGTTACCAAGCGTACGCTGAAAATATAAAGCTTTATATGTATATCTTTCAGCGCTATTAATCGATCTGAAAGGGCAATCGAGATGCAGAATTGTCTGAACGCCGTTTCGGCCTGGTGTGCCGACATTGATTTCTCGCTTTCTTCGCGTAAGTCATATCTTTTAAACCTTGGAAGTTCTTCAATGGCTATCACATCAAAAAACTTGATCTGCAGAGAACGAATCATGTGAGAGATTTAGGAGTTTTAAATGTTCCTTCTTTGAAAAGAAACAGTACAATCCTAGATCGAGTCACGAAAGCTACTAGAGCTGTGCGTGCCAACATCCGCGCTATTTCTATAAAGGTATGTACTTGTGAAGTGTTTTCAGACATTTGTTTCGCATCATGCTTTTGGAATCCAATCTATAAAAAAAGACTCAAAATCATTGGGAAAGGTACTGAGATCGTTCACTAGAATCGTCTATTACAGATGCTTTCCAAAACTCGATTACCCTTCCAGCCTATCATGATACAGCGATCGCCTACGTTTTTTTGGACTTTAAAACTTTTTCAGAGACGAGTTATGGCGTTTCTAGCTATGGGTTGAAAGATTCTTTCTACTTAATAAAACATCAATAAAGCGGTAATTTCAGCTATAAAAGACACTTTTCTGTTGTAGAAAAACATGGAGATTCCAAATATGTAAAAATTAAAGAAATTCTTTTAAAGTAACCAATGAGCTCACGCTCTCTTGTGAGACCTTCCAATTTTTTCTGTTTTATTAACACTGAGAAATACAAAAGTTCATGTGTCAGACAACGAGCTAGGTCGCAGGTCCACGACCGGTCACCTAGTTAAAGCAGAGATTGAACGTGCGGCAGTTCTCAGCGAGACTAGGCCCTACTCCAGTTCTACCAGTTGACAACATTAGTGCAAACTTTTGGGAAGGAAGCAACTTTTCCAGTGCGGAGGAAGCCACCGAAGAAGCTAGAAACATCGATGAGACTGAGCCAAGCACTTCTATCATACGACAAGCTATGCACAATCCTTAAAAGCCAGTAAATGGATCATTGAATACTTTGTTTGTGTCCGGGGTACATTCACATCGGGGCCGAAACGCACACTTCCCTCACTTAGAGTATGTCTCGGTAAAGCAATTTCTTTATCAAATCGAAAGAGCCGAATTGCTTCTTTCTTAGCTAACTGACTTAACTTCATTAAAAGCTTTCTTTTTCATTCCCACCTTTTCATTGTTTTACTAAAATCAGTAAACCAAAGAAGATGAATGATATTTCGTTCCAGTTGATCGGTTGCTCTCTGCCGGAAATTCACCGATCCATACTGGGACTGCACTTTGGAGCTGAAAGCCGACGAGCGATCTTTCCGTCACGTTTACATTCTATTCCACGCAAATGACTCATTATTTTTTATTATGCCTTTCCTACTTCCGCAATCTATCTATGTGTCTGTGAACCCCGAAATGTTTTAACTTGATTCTTTCTTTGTATGCGAATTTTCGTATTTGTATGCATCATTCCCATTTAAATGATGTATATGAAATATTTAAAAAATATAAAGCGGAAAATATAAAGAAGGTTGTCCACTTGCGCATCAAGAACTATCTCTATTTAAAATTGTCTACTTCATTAAAAAGTTTGCTATTTTTCTGATGAAGTGTTTCTGACGAAACTTAGAGAACTACACTTTTACCTAGCCCTATCGTTTCTATATAAATTATTCAACACACTGCCACTGTATTCCTCCGATGCATTTGTATCAAATTAAAAATCCGTGTAAAATTGTTCTTTAATTTGATTTTCACTTGAAATGATATTCATGGTAATTAAGAATGAATGAATGAAGGAATAGTCCTTGCTCACAAATCGGCATCGAACAGCTCATTGCCACTCGAAATTCGGCTTCGACGCGCAGTGTCAGTTGATATCGGTTCAGACCAGGAGCCATCATCCAATGTCGAGCTTTTTTAAGGGTTTATACTTTTTTGTATTTAATTTTTGAATGCAGCACCAGTTGATATCGGCCCAAACACCCGCATGCGATAAATCGGTCAACTGTAACATCTTAATACTTTCTTGAACGCTTAATCAACGCCTTGAGCACGGTGCGGTGGAAATGCAATAAAAACAACTGAGCAACAATACGTGTGACCGTTTCGGTAGTCTTTAGTGCAAAAGTACCTCTCACCATCTTTTTTATAACTTGTCCATAGAAAACCCAACTTTAGCTTTCCATCTGAAGTCCGAGAAAATTTTAAAAGTTTTTTTTATTAAGACAACCAATACCGAGTTTCTTGGTATGACTGGAACTCGCGATATTCGTTTCAAAATTATAACTGCTCTCATATTTTAATAAAACTTTGTTTGAAGACTTTTTCTTTTGTACAAAAAAAATTGAATAAAATTTTATTTGAGCCCAAAGCACGAAAAACCAGGAACAAGTCCTCTTCAGTGTCTATTTTGAAAGCATCTATCATTTTGATAGTAATTTGCTTCAGAACGAAGAATAGTACACTTCAGCTAATTCAAACAATACTAGGCACTTGAAAATCGCAACATCTCGTATCAATGATGAAGTTTCGCTGAAAAAAAGCACACTAGTTCTTTAATACGCTGTAAAACAATAAACCAAAAAAGCTTGCTATTGGTGAGATAATTTTTATATTCAAAAGGGAGAGAGGAAAAGAAATAGTAAGAAAGAAGGAGAGAGTGGAAGGAGATTTTCGAATTGCAAACTATTTGAGCCATAAAATATACACATGATTCTGCACACAAAAAATGTATCGCTAATGGCAACATATTTTCTCTAGTAATAAATTGCCTTTTAAACATTTGACGAATCAAAACTTGTTCATGAGCTTCAAGACTCGTTTTGTAAAAGTCGTCCCCTAGTCTGTGAGGCTATAATTGATATTTCGAGACTATGTTTTTCCACCGGCTCTCATACTAATGAAAATCCTCGCGTATTGGTGATTGAGATTCGCAGTCTTCGGAGCAGCTCTACCTTGTCTGGGAGGTCTGGTAGATCAAGCAAATTGAAACAGGTGTGTGCCACGGGAAGTAGGTGACTCGCGCAGGGTTGGATGCGCGCTTCGAAGTCGTCCATGCCTCGCACCTCGAAGCATGAGGAAATAATGATGTATTGATCAAATTTCGTCTAAATGAAATTCAGCCATACTTTTAGTGTTCAACAGTTTTTTTGGTTAATTTAGTTTTTTAAACCCTAGACATCTAGGTACTCCTCTGCAAATTTACTCCTCGGCCAAGCAGTTGTCGCTACTAGATACACAGTTCAATTTTTTTGTCTTACACAGCTTCGTACGAAAGAAAGCACGTTGTTACTGCTCCAACAACGCAAAAAATAGGCCGATAGACCATTAAATCGTTCGGAAGAACTTCGATTCGCTCGAACATCTCTCAAAATCAACCCGCTAATCAGACGCAGCAAAAAATCAGCGGACCTTCTACATAGAACGCCGCTAATATCCGATATATGAATGAATGAACTCATTAGCGCATCTATGGCACTCCCTGTAAACATCAACCAACCATTGGAATAGTGAATTTTGCTTTCTCTCAGTTTACATGTATAGAGTGGCTCATATTACATGCTACCAAGTTTTTACTGGATAGCTTGTTTACAAAAAATAAATCAAATTCATTTTGTAACATTTATTAGATCAGTATGAAAAATTACACGGGGTGAAGTTTCATTCGATTCGGCCACCTTTGGCACGCTAGAATGAAGGAGAACGATGGAATGAATCGTGCATTTTTGGTAACAGGTAATATGGGCCATCCTGTATGTGCATAGAAGTTGAGAGAGAGAGTAAGAGAAGATTGCGAGTAACGGTGTCAGACGGAAGAAGTTTTCCATCTTCCTCCCGCTCTGCTCTCTAAAGACATACACAAGCCGTCTATTTGACCTCGTGCATCATGCATGCTCAACTCTATCATCTTCCCTCCCTACTCTCTCTCTCGAAATTTCAAATGTCCCCCCCTTCCTCGAATCACTTCTGCAAAAAATTATTCGAGCCGCTCTGCTTCCAATTCAACAGTCCATCGCCGACCAAGCAATCGAGATCTCATCCTTACGACAAGCCCAAGCGGGAATTGTCCAGCCTGTCTCTATCAACTCGCCCCAACCTCTTCTCTACTACACAGTTCTGAAATCTACTCCTCCTCATCCATCCGATGAAATTCCTTCTCCAAACTACGTTCGATTCTCGCCGCCTTAACGTTCCGTTGTTGAAGTCTACTCCCGGAAGACCAACTACACTTCAGTTTGACGAAACCTTATCCATCCCTGAACAGAGAACATGGATAGTAAACTCACTCCTAATCTCGCTTCGAAAAACACTTGAATGACTACCAAAAATCCCCCACGCCTATCTTTCTGTTTTATTGTCACTCAAACCTGCCCCTCTGCTAACCGCCTTCGACTCACTCTCTCATACCGCGACCAATACTCTCTTACCCATCGTCTCTCGTCTCCATCGTTCCGCCCCCATGTCGATTAGTCCTGCGCATCTTTGACTACATCTCAGAAGAAGAGACTCGGTAAAAAATGAGAGAGAGGGAAATAATTGAATGAAGGAAAAGAGAAAAGGGAATGAAAGTGTGAAAAGAGAAAAGATACATAAATGAAAAGGTGAAGAAATATAAAAAATCAAAAAGAGTTAGAAATGTGCCAGTAAACTGCCTTTAAACGAAAAGGCTTAAGAAGCTTTCTTCCCGCGGCTTCATGGATGCGGCCACCGAACTCTTCAGCAGCAAACGATAATTAATCTACACTATCTCTTCTGTAATACACTGCTTCTGGAAAATTTTATTGAAATACTTTCGAGTGGAAATAGAGAGCATAAAATATTTTGAGCTATTTCGACGTTTTTAAATTGATTGTGAAAACGATCGATTGGGCTGAAGTTTACTAATTCCTCATCTTTTCATCTAACAAACTTCTCCTGAAAATTTTGTTTTCAACTGTATTCGTGGAAAAAGTTTCCTTATAAGACCGTTTCTCCATAGGAGCACTGGAAACCGTTGCAAGAAACGCCTTAGTATTGAAATAGACGGTCAGCGTAAATGAGGACGCCCAAAGTAGCGATGGTAACATATCATCAACGCAAACATTAAAGTCAGCCAGTCAAGCTCGGGAGATACCTCAGATCCGGAAAAGTAGAGACCGAAGACCTGTCGAGCGGACTCCGCAGTCGCGGGAAAACATAAGGAAATTGTTTCACAAGAATAAACACTCGTAAGAAATAAGGAAATATAATTTTGTTTCTTTAATTTAAATGAAATTATTTCTGTTGGAAATTTTTTTATAGGAAAATGAAAGGGGCTGACCGGCAATCTCGTGCTGCCGGAGAGAAACTGCAGAAAATTCTTTCTCTCCTCCAACGACAACTCATAGAAGGCATCCCAGAAGGCCAGTATGGTTGGATGTCGCGCGTGATACGCGCCCTTGTACTCCATTTTCTGCAAATAGAAGCACCTTCATAAGTTGTATCTTGTATGCTTCTTGTTAAGCATGCAAATGCATTCGACTTAAAGCTTATCTACGTTAAACCGAAACGCTTTCAGTGCTGAGCTCTGCCCTCACTCAGGACTATATCTTGACACGCCGTAATCGTGCGAATTTTGCTTGAAAACTCTATGTAAGATTGCCTTGTAATCAAGCGAGTAATTATCCCGGCACATTTGATCTACAAGTTGTGATAATTTCGAGGTCTCAGTTTCGAGTCGTTTTTTTTAATGATAAGAACCATTAGCCAATTTTTTATCCTCGTGTTTGAGAAGTAGAACAAGCCGTGATAGTTGTTCGACTTTGCTATACGATGACGTTTGCGGTTACAACTTCACTGCCTCTATGCACTCATAGTGTATGTCAAGAATGGGAGAATACGAAACCGCTTGTATATAATAATCTAGTAATATTTATCGCACAGCCTCGTAAAAACGACATAAAAAGACCCATTATGTGTACAATTTGGAAGCTATCAGCAACAGGCGTCGCACTCAACACAAAGTGAGAAAGGAATAAGAATAGAAGAACTCGTAATATAATATGTATTGTTCCATTTCAAAAATCAGCCGTGATACATACAACACGGATACTGATGTAGAATTGATTACATCGAGAGGAGGAGACTGCTCCAAGAGTCTACTACTCTTACTGAAAAGGGAAACAATTTACGTCTACCTATTTTAGTGTAACGTCTACCTAAATTGATAAATACGTCAGCCTAATTTCGTGCGACGTCTACCTATGACTTTTTGCTATCTCTAACGACTTTCCGCTGTAACTAATGACTTTTTGCTGTTTTATCCATACTCACTCGCAGATTACAGTCTCTGAATGCTCTCTTCCATTCTTATCTGGTTAAAAACTTGTGCTCCGAAAAGCCTCTCTGTGCTCAGCAAACTCTTTCTCCAGCGTAGCGATAGCATTGCGCAACGCCTGGATTTTTTCATCACAATAAAAATAGGAAGCGCATGACTTACTCCATTCATTCACTTAAATAGGTAGACGTTTTGCTCAAGAAAGGTCGACTTTTCACTTAAATAGGTAGACGAGTTTGTCAAAATAGGTAGACGTTTTACAACATAAACTAGGTAGAAGTGTTTATCAAAATAGGTAGACGTTTCACTAAAATGGGTAGGCGTGTTTGTCAAAATAGGTATACGTTGCCCGAAATTAGGCTGACGTTGCACTTCGACCAGTCACTATTTGAAAGGTAAAGAGCAGGTATTTTATCTTCCACCTTCCAGTGTTTCCAAGCCCAACTCTGTGAGCCTCTCGGAGTAAGACAACTGCATTCCTGATCTTTTGAATACGAATCTGGTGTATTTACACTGAACATTTTCCAGTAACTCTGCGTATATTTTCGAAAAATTTTGCGCCACTGTAGTATTCTCACCAAAATCGTGTATCGAGCTAGCTAGAAGACTAGAATACCCTCAAAGAATTTTTTCGAAAAAGGTACTGAGGCGATGCTTAATACCTTCTAGCAATTACCCTGACAGATTGAATAAGTTTGCAATCGAGCCTTTAAGGCGCGCTAAATACGATCTATTATTTCTGTTCAGGCTACTTTATGGAACTTCAGAGTGCCAGGTCTGCAGATCTCATGTGAAATACAGGGCGAACAGTGATCTGAGAACGTCATCTAGAACAAGTCCTCTTCGATTGCTCCAAGAAAGAAATTATCGCAACGGCAACTTCTTTTTTACTCGAGTCATTACCCTCTGGAACAAACTCTGCGATCGGTTCACCGACGTCGTTACGATCGAAGAATTCATTAATATTGTTAAGAATTGTTCTTTAGTCCCTTTCATGGCTTTACCTGGATATCTACTCTAGGATACTTTGATTTTCTTTGATACCCACTAGATTGTGTTTTTTTCTTCTTTCTATTCCGAAGTCAGTGCCTGTTGTGTCCCCTTTTTTAAAATTTTTATTCTTGTATTTTTTTCTCGTTTTTGTTGTTTAATGTCTACCTTATAAGTGTATGCGACAACAAGCATACCTTTGGCGAATAAAGTGAATTGAATTGAAATCGGTGACCGTATGATTGAGCAATATTCCAATTGTGATGTGTTCGCTAAGAATACCCTTATACTAATAGAGTTGTGTATATTCCCTTTTCTACTGACTGGATACGAATTTTTTTATTTGCGACCTCGTGTGAAGACGTCTTATTATTGGAAAGAAGTGATTTATCCGTTGTGATCATTGCTTGTTTGATTGATATTTGCCTTAGTATTTGCATAAGTTGAATAAAGTTGGCCAGAGTACTTTAGCTGAAAGAAGGGTGATTGCAGATCTTAAAATGGGTTGGAAGATCTCAAATGATAAGTCTATTATTGAAAATTCTCGCATTTTCAAGCGCACCTCGCCCACTCGTACAAATGTGAATGGTATTGCAATTGAATGCACTTCTTCCACTTCTAGATTCTATTGTTTTGGTTTACGGGTTTCAAGAATGTTTCACGGAATCTCGAGTGAAATATTGAATTCAGGTGCATTAGAGCAGTTTATAAGTCGTCTCTGTAACGAGGTTGTGCTAAGTGAACTGGAGAATAATCAGTAGCATTTAGAAATTTGCCTTACCTGTCGCCACACTTATGTATGTATCATTTACAATGTGTCTCACCATAACCTTGCACTTTCGCACTTTTTTCTCACAGTGAGCAGTGCGCTTATTTATATTTTTCTCCCTTCCTCAGAGAGCTTCGCTGCCTTCGTTCTCACACTTCTAATTTTCTCCCTGCTTCAGGCAGCTACTCTGCCTTCGTTCTCCGACTTCTAATTTTCTCCCTGCCCCAGGCAGCTTCGCTGCCTTCGTTCTCCCACTTCTAATTTTGTCCAAGCTATTAATTAAACTAGCTCATTACGGTGTTTCTAAAGGGATGTTGACCTTTCAAGAATCAATTCTCACATATCGGATTTTTATGTAGAAATAGGAAATTTTCTATCAGTCCCTAGACCAGTTACCTCTGACGTGCCACAAGTCTCTGTGCTGGGTCCTCTTCTGTTCTCCCTGTAAATTAGGGAACTAAACAAAGTTCTCAACCCTTAAGCGAACGTGCGTTACCAAGCGTACGCTGAAAATATAAAGCTTTATATGTATATCTTTCAGCGCTATTAATCGATCTGAAAGGGCAATCGAGATGCAGAATTGTCTGAACGCCGTTTCGGCCTGGTGTGCCGACATTGATTTCTCGCTTTCTTCGCGTAAGTCATATCTTTTAAACCTTGGAAGTTCTTCAATGGCTATCACATCAAAAAACTTGATCTGCAGAGAACGAATCATGTGAGAGATTTAGGAGTTTTAAATGTTCCTTCTTTGAAAAGAAACAGTACAATCCTAGATCGAGTCACGAAAGCTACTAGAGCTGTGCGTGCCAACATCCGCGCTATTTCTATAAAGGTATGTACTTGTGAAGTGTTTTCAGACATTTGTTTCGCATCATGCTTTTGGAATCCAATCTATAAAAAAAGACTCAAAATCATTGGGAAAGGTACTGAGATCGTTCACTAGAATCGTCTATTACAGATGCTTTCCAAAACTCGATTACCCTTCCAGCCTATCATGATACAGCGATCGCCTACGTTTTTTTGGACTTTAAAACTTTTTCAGAGACGAGTTATGGCGTTTCTAGCTATGGGTTGAAAGATTCTTTCTACTTAATAAAACATCAATAAAGCGGTAATTTCAGCTATAAAAGACACTTTTCTGTTGTAGAAAAACATGGAGATTCCAAATATGTAAAAATTAAAGAAATTCTTTTAAAGTAACCAATGAGCTCACGCTCTCTTGTGAGACCTTCCAATTTTTTCTGTTTTATTAACACTGAGAAATACAAAAGTTCATGTGTCAGACAACGAGCTAGGTCGCAGGTCCACGACCGGTCACCTAGTTAAAGCAGAGATTGAACGTGCGGCAGTTCTCAGCGAGACTAGGCCCTACTCCAGTTCTACCAGTTGACAACATTAGTGCAAACTTTTGGGAAGGAAGCAACTTTTCCAGTGCGGAGGAAGCCACCGAAGAAGCTAGAAACATCGATGAGACTGAGCCAAGCACTTCTATCATACGACAAGCTATGCACAATCCTTAAAAGCCAGTAAATGGATCATTGAATACTTTGTTTGTGTCCGGGGTACATTCACATCGGGGCCGAAACGCACACTTCCCTCACTTAGAGTATGTCTCGGTAAAGCAATTTCTTTATCAAATCGAAAGAGCCGAATTGCTTCTTTCTTAGCTAACTGACTTAACTTCATTAAAAGCTTTCTTTTTCATTCCCACCTTTTCATTGTTTTACTAAAATCAGTAAACCAAAGAAGATGAATGATATTTCGTTCCAGTTGATCGGTTGCTCTCTGCCGGAAATTCACCGATCCATACTGGGACTGCACTTTGGAGCTGAAAGCCGACGAGCGATCTTTCCGTCACGTTTACATTCTATTCCACGCAAATGACTCATTATTTTTTATTATGCCTTTCCTACTTCCGCAATCTATCTATGTGTCTGTGAACCCCGAAATGTTTTAACTTGATTCTTTCTTTGTATGCGAATTTTCGTATTTGTATGCATCATTCCCATTTAAATGATGTATATGAAATATTTAAAAAATATAAAGCGGAAAATATAAAGAAGGTTGTCCACTTGCGCATCAAGAACTATCTCTATTTAAAATTGTCTACTTCATTAAAAAGTTTGCTATTTTTCTGATGAAGTGTTTCTGACGAAACTTAGAGAACTACACTTTTACCTAGCCCTATCGTTTCTATATAAATTATTCAACACACTGCCACTGTATTCCTCCGATGCATTTGTATCAAATTAAAAATCCGTGTAAAATTGTTCTTTAATTTGATTTTCACTTGAAATGATATTCATGGTAATTAAGAATGAATGAATGAAGGAATAGTCCTTGCTCACAAATCGGCATCGAACAGCTCATTGCCACTCGAAATTCGGCTTCGACGCGCAGTGTCAGTTGATATCGGTTCAGACCAGGAGCCATCATCCAATGTCGAGCTTTTTTAAGGGTTTATACTTTTTTGTATTTAATTTTTGAATGCAGCACCAGTTGATATCGGCCCAAACACCCGCATGCGATAAATCGGTCAACTGTAACATCTTAATACTTTCTTGAACGCTTAATCAACGCCTTGAGCACGGTGCGGTGGAAATGCAATAAAAACAACTGAGCAACAATACGTGTGACCGTTTCGGTAGTCTTTAGTGCAAAAGTACCTCTCACCATCTTTTTTATAACTTGTCCATAGAAAACCCAACTTTAGCTTTCCATCTGAAGTCCGAGAAAATTTTAAAAGTTTTTTTTATTAAGACAACCAATACCGAGTTTCTTGGTATGACTGGAACTCGCGATATTCGTTTCAAAATTATAACTGCTCTCATATTTTAATAAAACTTTGTTTGAAGACTTTTTCTTTTGTACAAAAAAAATTGAATAAAATTTTATTTGAGCCCAAAGCACGAAAAACCAGGAACAAGTCCTCTTCAGTGTCTATTTTGAAAGCATCTATCATTTTGATAGTAATTTGCTTCAGAACGAAGAATAGTACACTTCAGCTAATTCAAACAATACTAGGCACTTGAAAATCGCAACATCTCGTATCAATGATGAAGTTTCGCTGAAAAAAAGCACACTAGTTCTTTAATACGCTGTAAAACAATAAACCAAAAAAGCTTGCTATTGGTGAGATAATTTTTATATTCAAAAGGGAGAGAGGAAAAGAAATAGTAAGAAAGAAGGAGAGAGTGGAAGGAGATTTTCGAATTGCAAACTATTTGAGCCATAAAATATACACATGATTCTGCACACAAAAAATGTATCGCTAATGGCAACATATTTTCTCTAGTAATAAATTGCCTTTTAAACATTTGACGAATCAAAACTTGTTCATGAGCTTCAAGACTCGTTTTGTAAAAGTCGTCCCCTAGTCTGTGAGGCTATAATTGATATTTCGAGACTATGTTTTTCCACCGGCTCTCATACTAATGAAAATCCTCGCGTATTGGTGATTGAGATTCGCAGTCTTCGGAGCAGCTCTACCTTGTCTGGGAGGTCTGGTAGATCAAGCAAATTGAAACAGGTGTGTGCCACGGGAAGTAGGTGACTCGCGCAGGGTTGGATGCGCGCTTCGAAGTCGTCCATGCCTCGCACCTCGAAGCATGAGGAAATAATGATGTATTGATCAAATTTCGTCTAAATGAAATTCAGCCATACTTTTAGTGTTCAACAGTTTTTTTGGTTAATTTAGTTTTTTAAACCCTAGACATCTAGGTACTCCTCTGCAAATTTACTCCTCGGCCAAGCAGTTGTCGCTACTAGATACACAGTTCAATTTTTTTGTCTTACACAGCTTCGTACGAAAGAAAGCACGTTGTTACTGCTCCAACAACGCAAAAAATAGGCCGATAGACCATTAAATCGTTCGGAAGAACTTCGATTCGCTCGAACATCTCTCAAAATCAACCCGCTAATCAGACGCAGCAAAAAATCAGCGGACCTTCTACATAGAACGCCGCTAATATCCGATATATGAATGAATGAACTCATTAGCGCATCTATGGCACTCCCTGTAAACATCAACCAACCATTGGAATAGTGAATTTTGCTTTCTCTCAGTTTACATGTATAGAGTGGCTCATATTACATGCTACCAAGTTTTTACTGGATAGCTTGTTTACAAAAAATAAATCAAATTCATTTTGTAACATTTATTAGATCAGTATGAAAAATTACACGGGGTGAAGTTTCATTCGATTCGGCCACCTTTGGCACGCTAGAATGAAGGAGAACGATGGAATGAATCGTGCATTTTTGGTAACAGGTAATATGGGCCATCCTGTATGTGCATAGAAGTTGAGAGAGAGAGTAAGAGAAGATTGCGAGTAACGGTGTCAGACGGAAGAAGTTTTCCATCTTCCTCCCGCTCTGCTCTCTAAAGACATACACAAGCCGTCTATTTGACCTCGTGCATCATGCATGCTCAACTCTATCATCTTCCCTCCCTACTCTCTCTCTCGAAATTTCAAATGTCCCCCCCTTCCTCGAATCACTTCTGCAAAAAATTATTCGAGCCGCTCTGCTTCCAATTCAACAGTCCATCGCCGACCAAGCAATCGAGATCTCATCCTTACGACAAGCCCAAGCGGGAATTGTCCAGCCTGTCTCTATCAACTCGCCCCAACCTCTTCTCTACTACACAGTTCTGAAATCTACTCCTCCTCATCCATCCGATGAAATTCCTTCTCCAAACTACGTTCGATTCTCGCCGCCTTAACGTTCCGTTGTTGAAGTCTACTCCCGGAAGACCAACTACACTTCAGTTTGACGAAACCTTATCCATCCCTGAACAGAGAACATGGATAGTAAACTCACTCCTAATCTCGCTTCGAAAAACACTTGAATGACTACCAAAAATCCCCCACGCCTATCTTTCTGTTTTATTGTCACTCAAACCTGCCCCTCTGCTAACCGCCTTCGACTCACTCTCTCATACCGCGACCAATACTCTCTTACCCATCGTCTCTCGTCTCCATCGTTCCGCCCCCATGTCGATTAGTCCTGCGCATCTTTGACTACATCTCAGAAGAAGAGACTCGGTAAAAAATGAGAGAGAGGGAAATAATTGAATGAAGGAAAAGAGAAAAGGGAATGAAAGTGTGAAAAGAGAAAAGATACATAAATGAAAAGGTGAAGAAATATAAAAAATCAAAAAGAGTTAGAAATGTGCCAGTAAACTGCCTTTAAACGAAAAGGCTTAAGAAGCTTTCTTCCCGCGGCTTCATGGATGCGGCCACCGAACTCTTCAGCAGCAAACGATAATTAATCTACACTATCTCTTCTGTAATACACTGCTTCTGGAAAATTTTATTGAAATACTTTCGAGTGGAAATAGAGAGCATAAAATATTTTGAGCTATTTCGACGTTTTTAAATTGATTGTGAAAACGATCGATTGGGCTGAAGTTTACTAATTCCTCATCTTTTCATCTAACAAACTTCTCCTGAAAATTTTGTTTTCAACTGTATTCGTGGAAAAAGTTTCCTTATAAGACCGTTTCTCCATAGGAGCACTGGAAACCGTTGCAAGAAACGCCTTAGTATTGAAATAGACGGTCAGCGTAAATGAGGACGCCCAAAGTAGCGATGGTAACATATCATCAACGAAAAAATTAAAGTCAGCCAGTCAAGCTCGGGAGATACCTCAGATCCGGAAAAGTAGAGACCGAAGACCTGTCGAGCGGACTCCGCAGTCGCGGGAAAACATAAGGAAATTGTTTCACAAGAATAAACACTCGTAAGAAATAAGGAAATATAATTTTGTTTCTTTAATTTAAATGAAATTATTTCTGTTGGAAATTTTTTTATAGGAAAATGAAAGGGGCTGACCGGCAATCTCGTGCTGCCGGAGAGAAACTGCAGAAAATTCTTTCTCTCCTCCAACGACAACTCATAGAAGGCATCCCAGAAGGCCAGTATGGTTGGATGTCGCGCGTGATACGCGCCCTTGTACTCCATTTTCTGCAAATAGAAGCACCTTCATAAGTTGTATCTTGTATGCTTCTTGTTAAGCATGCAAATGCATTCGACTTAAAGCTTATCTACGTTAAACCGAAACGCTTTCAGTGCTGAGCTCTGCCCTCACTCAGGACTATATCTTGACACGCCGTAATCGTGCGAATTTTGCTTGAAAACTCTATGTAAGATTGCCTTGTAATCAAGCGAGTAATTATCCCGGCACATTTGATCTACAAGTTGTGATAATTTCGAGGTCTCAGTTTCGAGTCGTTTTTTTTAATGATAAGAACCATTAGCCAATTTTTTATCCTCGTGTTTGAGAAGTAGAACAAGCCGTGATAGTTGTTCGACTTTGCTATACGATGACGTTTGCGGTTACAACTTCACTGCCTCTATGCACTCATAGTGTATGTCAAGAATGGGAGAATACGAAACCGCTTGTATATAATAATCTAGTAATATTTATCGCACAGCCTCGTAAAAACGACATAAAAAGACCCATTATGTGTACAATTTGGAAGCTATCAGCAACAGGCGTCGCACTCAACACAAAGTGAGAAAGGAATAAGAATAGAAGAACTCGTAATATAATATGTATTGTTCCATTTCAAAAATCAGCCGTGATACATACAACACGGATACTGATGTAGAATTGATTACATCGAGAGGAGGAGACTGCTCCAAGAGTCTACTACTCTTACTGAAAAGGGAAACAATTTACGTCTACCTATTTTAGTGTAACGTCTACCTAAATTGATAAATACGTCAGCCTAATTTCGTGCGACGTCTACCTATGACTTTTTGCTATCTCTAACGACTTTCCGCTGTAACTAATGACTTTTTGCTGTTTTATCCATACTCACTCGCAGATTACAGTCTCTGAATGCTCTCTTCCATTCTTATCTGGTTAAAAACTTGTGCTCCGAAAAGCCTCTCTGTGCTCAGCAAACTCTTTCTCCAGCGTAGCGATAGCATTGCGCAACGCCTGGATTTTTTCATCACAATAAAAATAGGAAGCGCATGACTTACTCCATTCATTCACTTAAATAGGTAGACGTTTTGCTCAAGAAAGGTCGACTTTTCACTTAAATAGGTAGACGAGTTTGTCAAAATAGGTAGACGTTTTACAACATAAACTAGGTAGAAGTGTTTATCAAAATAGGTAGACGTTTCACTAAAATGGGTAGGCGTGTTTGTCAAAATAGGTATACGTTGCCCGAAATTAGGCTGACGTTGCACTTCGACCAGTCACTATTTGAAAGGTAAAGAGCAGGTATTTTATCTTCCACCTTCCAGTGTTTCCAAGCCCAACTCTGTGAGCCTCTCGGAGTAAGACAACTGCATTCCTGATCTTTTGAATACGAATCTGGTGTATTTACACTGAACATTTTCCAGTAACTCTGCGTATATTTTCGAAAAATTTTGCGCCACTGTAGTATTCTCACCAAAATCGTGTATCGAGCTAGCTAGAAGACTAGAATACCCTCAAAGAATTTTTTCGAAAAAGGTACTGAGGCGATGCTTAATACCTTCTAGCAATTACCCTGACAGATTGAATAAGTTTGCAATCGAGCCTTTAAGGCGCGCTAAATACGATCTATTATTTCTGTTCAGGCTACTTTATGGAACTTCAGAGTGCCAGGTCTGCAGATCTCATGTGAAATACAGGGCGAACAGTGATCTGAGAACGTCATCTAGAACAAGTCCTCTTCGATTGCTCCAAGAAAGAAATTATCGCAACGGCAACTTCTTTTTTACTCGAGTCATTACCCTCTGGAACAAACTCTGCGATCGGTTCACCGACGTCGTTACGATCGAAGAATTCATTAATATTGTTAAGAATTGTTCTTTAGTCCCTTTCATGGCTTTACCTGGATATCTACTCTAGGATACTTTGATTTTCTTTGATACCCACTAGATTGTGTTTTTTTCTTCTTTCTATTCCGAAGTCAGTGCCTGTTGTGTCCCCTTTTTTAAAATTTTTATTCTTGTATTTTTTTCTCGTTTTTGTTGTTTAATGTCTACCTTATAAGTGTATGCGACAACAAGCATACCTTTGGCGAATAAAGTGAATTGAATTGAAATCGGTGACCGTATGATTGAGCAATATTCCAATTGTGATGTGTTCGCTAAGAATACCCTTATACTAATAGAGTTGTGTATATTCCCTTTTCTACTGACTGGATACGAATTTTTTTATTTGCGACCTCGTGTGAAGACGTCTTATTATTGGAAAGAAGTGATTTATCCGTTGTGATCATTGCTTGTTTGATTGATATTTGCCTTAGTATTTGCATAAGTTGAATAAAGTTGGCCAGAGTACTTTAGCTGAAAGAAGGGTGATTGCAGATCTTAAAATGGGTTGGAAGATCTCAAATGATAAGTCTATTATTGAAAATTCTCGCATTTTCAAGCGCACCTCGCCCACTCGTACAAATGTGAATGGTATTGCAATTGAATGCACTTCTTCCACTTCTAGATTCTATTGTTTTGGTTTACGGGTTTCAAGAATGTTTCACGGAATCTCGAGTGAAATATTGAATTCAGGTGCATTAGAGCAGTTTATAAGTCGTCTCTGTAACGAGGTTGTGCTAAGTGAACTGGAGAATAATCAGTAGCATTTAGAAATTTGCCTTACCTGTCGCCACACTTATGTATGTATCATTTACAATGTGTCTCACCATAACCTTGCACTTTCGCACTTTTTTCTCACAGTGAGCAGTGCGCTTATTGAGAGCTCTGATATTGATTTCTTCACCCAGTGCCCTATATCCTATTCCTGTCCAAACATGTCATCTTCTTCGGCCAACATTGAAATCGCCTCTCTTCTGAAAACCATACGTTTACAAGCAGACACGATAGCAACTCAAGCGCGAACCATTGAGGCTCAAAACAAGAGATTGAGTCTCTCACTCAAGAAAAGTTTGCCGTTTCATCAGCAGCCCAATCTACTCATTTCACTTTGTCTCCAGACGCTGTTGCATATGAGGCAGTCAGACGCTGCCTACTCGAAGACAAAGATGTTATTGAAGAGAAGGCCAAGAATATCGTGGTTGTTGGTATGGAGGAACACGAATCGGACTCAGTCACAGCCGCGAACGATGAAACCTTCGTTTCAAAGTTCATACAAGAACTGGATATCCAGGGCATTTCGGAGGCCTTCAAGAGAGGCGAAGTCAAATACAAGCGGTTTGGCAGAGCGGAGCACAAAAGACGAGTTCTGGAGATATATCTACCGTCTACAACTCTTCGCTCAGCTTGTCTGAAAAAGATAAGAACTTCAAGGCTTAATGTCCTGCAGTCTCTTCCCCGAGTCTTCGTCAGAGAAGACTTGACCAGAACTGGACTCGAATTATAAAAGCAGTGCAGACATATTGCCAGAGAACGGAACCAGGCGGCCGGGCAGATAGAGTGGACCGTCAGAGGAACTCAGCTGTCCAAGCTATCGACGCCGAGACCATTCCGAGAAGAACAGAAAAGGTCATTCGCTAACGTTACCAAACGAACTTCTCGCTAGGTCAGTGGCAGTGTTAGGAATTCTTTTTCTTGCCCTTTAACGAAAGCATGTTTATTCAATGCGAGATCTATACGCAATAAAGTAGCTGATCTTGATTTTTTGCTTATTTACAATAACTATGATCTTGTTTTCGTTACAGAAACTTGGCTTTCTTCCTTAGATTTCGATCATGAGTTTTTGAAGGAGCATAAATATTTGTTGTATAGATGTGATCGTTCCCTAAATGATCCTAATCAAGGCGGAGGAGTTGCCGCATTTGTCTCCCTTAATATTCATTCTGTTCTAGTTTCCTCTTTCCAAGATAATGGCATAGAAGTGATATCTCTCGATATCTTCAACCCTATTGCACTTCCACGGCAAATGCGATGCGTAGTGATCTACCGTTCCCCTTCCTGTACATCAGCAACGATGGTCAGAATGTTGTCCTACATTAAATCGATTACTCTTCCCAATATACCTATGGTGGTAGTAGGAGATCTCAATCTTCCATTTATTGACTGGAATAGCCTATACACTTCTTACAATGAGAATCATTCCTTGTTCTTAGATTTTTGCTGCGATGAGCATTTTTTTCAATTCGTCTCCCAACCAACACGTGGTACGAACATATTAGATATTGTGCTGTCTAATAGTCTAGTTGTTTCCGACTGTATTGTGATTGCGCCTTTTTCATCAAGTGACCATGCCACCGTAGAATTTCAAGTGTCTTTCTCAGCTTTTCCTGCTGCTTCGGCTCCTTCTATAAGAAATTTCGCGCGTGCGAATTGGGCTATGATGGAATGGCTGATTGCATCTCATGACTGGACACTTTCTCTAGCTCTTTTCGACTCTGACCCTGCTAATAACTACTTTGTTGACTTCCTTGTCCACCTTATCGACCGTTTCGTCCCATTGTTCTCCGATTTCTCTGATATCGACCTCTATCCACTTAGGCTCCGAACAATGTATTACAAGCTTCAACGAGCTACACTTCATTCTCCTAATTCTGTTTACAGCCACAATCTTTCTGCTGAATTTTCTAAACAGTTACATTTGCACCAGATTGAGAAAGAAAGCAAACTAGTTAGTAAAGGAAACCTGAAATTGTTTTATTCCGAATGTCGCAGTCGCTCTAAGGGCCGTAATTCAGCAATGCCCACAATAGTTGATCAATCTAATCGAACTTTGGTTACTTCATTATCTAAAGCCGAAGATTTCTCAGATTTTTTCTCTTCAGTGTACTCGACCCCTCGTTCTATTGTTCCTGAGATGTATCCGACGACTCCCTCGAAATTGTACTTTGATTTCATAACTCATGATATGATATTGAATGGTATTAGAAAGTTGAGCAATAAGTGTAATACTTCTCCTGACACCATACCAAATATTGTTTTCAAGAAACTGCGTTTTGTGCTTCTGAAACCGTTATCTATTATCTTTAACAATTCTTTACTTTCTGAAAAGGCACCCTCTCTCTGGAAAATGACGATAGTTAAACCCATCCCTAAACCCAAATCTGCGGCAGATCAACTTTCAAGTTATCGTCCTATTTCGTTAACTTGTTCAATCTCTAAAGTTATGGAAAACGTTTTGATTAGTCAAATTGATGCTTACTTGGAGAACAATTCTATTCTATCTCCTCATCAATTCGGTTTTAGAAGCAAAAGGTCCACAGTAACTTCACTAGTACAATCACATTGTTACCTTGCGGATTTACTGTCTCATGGAAAGGCTGTCGATGTTGTTCTCCTTGACATATCTAAGGCCTTTGACACAGTAGACCATAATCTTTTAGAACGCAAACTTGAAAATATAGGAATTTGTAATCCTGTCCTTGGATGGATTCGTGATTATTTGACTGAAAGAATGCAGACTATTTGTGTTGACAACGAGTTTTCAAGCACTTCCTCTGTAATTAGTGGTGTGCCCCAAGGATCAACAATCGGCCCTAAATTATTCTTATTATTTATCGATGACATAAAGGAAGTTATTCCTTCGACTGTGCAATATTCGATATATGCCGACGACGTGAAACTGTTTACTGAAGTACCACTTTTCTCTTCCGATCTCCAAATAGCCATTGATAACATCTCTAACTGGTGTCAACATTCCAATCTTGAGCTATCTGCTAAAAATTGCGTTGTTTCACACTTCGGTTCCAATGCCATGATGAATTACTATCTTAACGGAGTGGTCATGAATAAATCTTCTGAAGTAAATGATTTAGGCGTTGTGTTCTCTGATAATCTTTCCTCCAATAAACAAGTCGAGATTGTCTGTAAGAAAGCAACAAACCTTGCGAACTTATTCTTGCGTACATTCAAGACTAAGTCTCTTGATGTTCTGACACTAGCTTTTGTCACTTATGTACGCCCAATCCTCGAATACGCGACTGTAGTTTGGTCCCCAACAACCATTGGCCTTGTGAAAGACATTGAAAAAGTTCAAAGGAGTTTCACCAGAAGAATCCTAGCTAGGAACGGACTTCCTCGATTAGATTACTCTGAAAGACTAGAAATGCTTAATCTAGAGTCACTTGAATACCGCCGCATTGTTGCTGACCTAGTATTTATCCATAAAAGAATACATTCGTGTTCTGAATTTGATTCTTCCAGACTATTCATTGTTAAACCACTTCTTAAGAATATTAGAAATGCTCACAAGTTGAGAATCGCATTGCCTTTCGCTATAAACAGCTCCCGGTTCTCTACATGTGCATCAAGAATTATCTCTATATGGAACTGCCTACCTTCTGAAATAGTATGCATTCATTCTGATATGATGTTTCTGACGAAACTGAAAGAACTTCCTAAACATACTATTTTACCTAGCCCTATTGTTTCTGACTAATGGCTTTAATACACTGCCACTGTATTACCTCACCTTCTTCTTTTTCATTTCTTAAATTTATCATAAATAAAAATCCATGTTATATTGTTTTTATATTTCGATTCCACGTTAAACATACACATGTACATGGAAATAAAGAATGAAAAAAACCTTGCATTGTAAAATGTCGATAAAATAAATAAATTAGTAGCCGATAAATATATTTATTCACTCAAGGGATTGAATTTTGGAGTTAAAAGGCGTGGTAGGCGATCAGTATCTAGATAGAAGGTTTTTGCGAGTGAGGAGAGGCCCTCCTCTCATTAAATCGATAGATAGATAGATAGAATAGTCCTCCATTGAGTGAGGAAATGACCGCAAACTCAATATCTGTGGTCTTAAAAATTCTCAAAATGAAGGAACATCTAGCGTTTGGTTATTGCAGATACTATCGACATGCTCCGAGAAGGATAGCGTATTGTCATACTCTACTCCTAGATCTCTAACGGTGTTAGATTCTGGCAGTTGGGAACCGATCTATGACATCAATAATGAAGCGTCTATACTTGAACTACTCAATAAAATATTTGCGTTTATTTGATGAATGATCAAGGGAATAGTTGATTGCAATTCTTCGCAGGCGAAGCGTAATCTTCCAATAAGTCTATCAGAGCGTGTGGATTCCTTCAGTTCGTGGCGGCAAAGTGTTGTCGAATAAACTTTCACTTTGCATTTCTTCTTCAAAAAAAAAAGAAGAATTACGGCGCTAGAAGGGTTTTAGTCCGTACTTGGGAGAACTGAGGCCGTAACGTCTGAATCACGATCGAAGCCTAGTTTACAGAGTAGCCCATGAATATGTGAACATTTTCCACTTCGTGCAACTTCAAAGTAATCATCATGACTTTTCGAGGAATACTGTAACATCCGTAACACGACATTCTGTACCGCGACATCTCACATCGTGACATTTCGCATTTCGACATTTCGCACCAAAAATTTTGACAAGGTAACGCTGACGAGGCCGTACGGCTTAGAAACGAGAAAAAAAAGATTCACGGTTAATGACGGTTATGGTATTGCCATTTACAGCCGATTTTTCAGGCATTTGAAAAAAGAAGATGAGGTTGGATGTAAACTGCACTACATACTTCGACTTTTTTTTCGATCTGGCTTAAGCGTTCAGCTGATTTTTACTGTTTTTTGTTCACTTTAGCTTAGGTAAAGGTAACGCTGACGAGGCCGTACGGCTTAGAAACGATAAAAAAGTGTGTTAAGTGGGTGGTGCAATCCACTCTTTATTTTGTAAAAAAAACTGGCTGAATTGTAATAACCTCACCTTCTTTAGTCAATCTTTGGTTCTCTTTCATTACTTTTCCGAATACTTTGGATGCGATATGTCGGATGCGAAATTTCGCGATGGGAAATGTCATGGAACCGTAACATCTTATTCACAAGCAATGAAGAAAGAATGAATCTAATCATTAAGCAACAGTTGATTAAACTTTCGCAAAGAAAAAAAAAGCTGCTTCACCGGGCGGGATGTTGTTGCTGTTTTTGCCGGCAAGCAGCCCGCATCGAAGACTTTTGGTTATGAACACTCTCTTTAATGAAAAAGGTTCTCGTGCTCATCGGACAAGATGCGTCCGGAGAAGGGTTTTGATGTCCTTTGCAGTCCTCAGACTGTCACGCTGCACCTTGTGAAGGCGGACATCGTTGTAGCAACCTGTTCATGCTATAGGCCTTGTGTGTGGGTGGTCAAGCAGGCCTAGCATCGTTTTGGGTGGGAGTAGGGACGTCTCGCTTGTCGTTGATCGGACATAGGCAAGAGGCTTAGGCGCCTCGACTCGCCATTGAAAAGTACAGCGGAGTATCGGGTGATGTTCTGTCCGGTTTCTTGCCCAGGCCGGTCCGGCATCGCCCTCCTTTGACGAGTTATAGTACCTAGTTTTGGTCTGCGGCGGGATTTCTCCCGCTACCTACCAGCAGGAATTCTTCGTAGGGAGGCGTCCCTCTCTCAACCACCTGAGGTCGCGCTCGATGCCGGACTGGATGATCCGGCTCCATCCTTTAAACAAATCAACAAGTGGAATAAGCACTGCCTCAAGAAAAGGCTCACATCCTCTCGTAATTTGTACCGGCATATCTCTTCTCTCGCACGTCCCAAACCCAATCCTCCTCGTTTTCTCATTGATCGAAATGGTTCTGTTTTGACTGACTCTCAAAGTAAATGTGACTTACTAGCCGCTGAGTTTGCCTCTTCCTTTACCCATGATGACGGTTTGTTACCCCGCCCCGCTGGAGATCCCATTCTTCCACAAGCTAATCTAAGTATCTTTCTTCCGTCTACTGTTTCACGTGCTTTGTCTAAATTGAAATACACGGGTAGTACCGGTGCCGATGGAATTCCTCAGCTAGTGTTCAAAATGTGTCATTCTTCGCTTTCGGTTCCTCTATCCCACATATACAACTTCTGTCTTATCACATCTTCGACTCCTGCTATTTGGAAGCATTCTTTTGTGACCGCAATTCCTAAACAAGGCAAAGAACCCTCGTCTCCTTCTTCCTATAGGCCCATATCGATATTGTCCCCTGCATCGAAGACAATAGAGCGCCTACTTCGTAAGACTATTATAGAGCATCTAGAAAGATTCGATGTGTTGTCTAATTATCAGCACGGTTTTCGAGAGAAGGCTTCTGTTGTCACCCAGAAGGCTTCTGTTGTTCGTTCTCTAAAATCTTTGAAAAACACTTAGTATATAACCTTTTATACAGTCACCTGGAAATGAGCCACATTCTTTATCCTAATCAATCGGGATTTAGATGTAAACGATCAACTGTTTCATCTCTCGTTCATGCTCACTCTGTCTATTTCTCTCTACTGTCTAAAAAGTGTGCTTTCGATATTTGTTTCATTGATTTCTCCAAGGCATTCGACCCTGTGGATCATAGGTTTTTACTTCATAAACTCAAATGTGCAGGTGTTTGCTCTTCTCTTCTTTCTCTCATACAATCATTTCTTACTAACAGGTCCGTTCGTGTTTTGGTTGATGATTGCTTATCTAAATCTGAGCCAACAACGGTTGGAGTTCCACAAGGGAGTTGCCTAGGTCCTCTTTTCTTTTCTTTGTTTATTAACGATCTAATAGACTGGTTGCCAACTGCTGTTCATTGTTTTCTGTATGCCGATGATGTTAAGTTGTTCTCCGAATCGCCTGCATTACTCCAAGCCGCTATTGACATCGTACATGACTTTGGCCTAACCTGGTCCTTAATCATTTCTATTCCTAAATGTTCAGTGGTGCACTGCGGGTCTAACAATCCATTTACTACTTACCGTATTGGCGCTGATCAGTTACCTTATGTTACTTCTGTTAAAGACCTAGGATTATTCTTTGATCATGCTCTCTCATTTACTCACCACATTAACCAAACTGTTTCTAAAGCCACAAAAGCTATGAATGTAATTCTTCGCTCTTTCAAGACATCTTCTATTTTAGTACTTGTCCGCGCTTATAAGGCTTAAATTCTTCCCCTTCAAGAATACGGCTGTGAATTGTGGTCTACATTGGCCATTGGTAATATTAACGCACTTGAACGAGTTCAGCGATCATTTAGTAGACGCGTATTCGCGAGAGCCGGTCTTTCAACAACCAACTATCTGTCCCGGTTGCAGACTCTATCGCTTTCTACTTTAGAATACCGTCGTCGCATTCTTGATCTATGTTTTGTGCACAAGATAGTTCGCGGTAACACTGCAATTGATCAACATCATTTATTCAAGATCTCACCAACTCCTCTTCAACATCGCTCTTCCCACTCCCTCCGTATTTTGCTTCCGTTTAAACTGCCCAATTCTCATAGCACCTGTGTTTCTCGATGCATTAATGTATGGAACATTTTACCCGCTAAAATTGTGATTCTACCCTCTTCATTATTATTTAAGAAGGCCATCCTGGCACTTCCTCAGGGGGTAATTCTTACTGAATCCAAGTTACATTGTGTTTAACCTACCGATTCCTGTGATTCTATACATATGTTTGAGTTTACTTTTTTTTTCTTCTTATAAAATCGCATCTGCGTAACCATCCATGTACTATACTTGTGTATATACAGGAATAAAGGAATACCAATTTATTGATGTGTGAGGAAGACTGGACGAGAGCGCTAGGGAGTGGACTTTCCACCGATGTCATATACCTCGATTTTTCTCGAGCTTTCGATACAATTAGTATTCCTAAGCTTCTCTACAAGTGTAGACATTATGGTATACCATCTCAATTGTTATTGTTTCTGGAATCCTTCTTGACAGATCGCACTTTTTCAGTTCGCATTGGTAGGACTCGTTCTCCTCAATTTAATGTGACATCAGGGGTTCCCCAGGGTTCTGTCCTTGGACCCCTGCTATTCATCTTATACATAACTGATTTAAACCATGTACTAGCTCAATTCCCTAATGTGCATTTCCAAGCATTTGCCGATGATATTAAAGTGTATGTGTCTTATAACAAAGATACCTTTTTAGAGCGAAGTCAAGAACTACAACTTGCACTCGATGCTATTACTGTTTGGTGTGAATGTAATCAACTCTCCTTGTCTCCCAGTAAAACTCTTCATCTGCATATAGGGTACCAATCTCTCATCGCCTCCTATTCAATCTGCCATGTTCTGTTATCACGTGTCAACCAAGTTCGCGACCTGGGAGTACAAGTTTTCTCATCATTGCGCAGAGGCCCAGCTGTTGAAGATCGAGTGAGCAAAGCAACGGCAGCCATGTATTCACTCCTCCGTGCTGTTCCCATCAACGACCCAGTTATTCTACTCAAATGCTTTTCCACATATATACTTCCTCATCTAGAATTTGCATCTTGCTTCTGGAATCCATATTATAAAAAAGACTGCAAAATTATCGAGAAAGTACTTGAAGCTTTTACTCGTATTGTATACTACCGATGCTTTCCTCATCCTGATTATCCACGTGCACTTCCTTCTTATTCTTGTAGATTGGCTAACCTAGGTCTTTCTTCCTTGATAGACAGGCGGAAAGTCGCGGATCTTATGATGGGTTGGAAAATTTACAACAATAGTTCCATTGTCGCGAAGGAAAAGTTCTTCAAATGGGTTCCGATTACACGGACAAATGTTAACGGTTTGTATGTCGAAGCAACACAGAATACGGCCCGTTTCCATTGTTTCTCATTAAGGGTAGCACGTATGTTCACTAGATTATCGAGAGATGTGTTGAATGTTCCGAGTGAACAAGTTTTTAAAAAAGCTGTCATCAATATCATTGATACACTTTAGTCTTTCCGTTTCGAATCAGCAGACATATGGATGTAATTATTAGACACTATGACGCGCTCTGTAATAAATTGTTACAAGAATTGTCTTAGATTTCTTTTCTTTCTTTGATTTTTAAAAACACCATTGTTATCTGTGGTTTTTGAATGTTTGTTTTTGCACTGACAAGTGTAGATAAAATATATATATCCATGCAAGGCTCTTGAGGCTGTAGAGTCATGAATGGCTACTGTTGCCAATGTGTTTCGAGACCGGGCGGGATCGAACCCAACCATCTCTGACTCAAACCGGGAGCACGTGTTATCATTACATCACGGGGACACATTGATAATCCGTGCGATATTGTTATATGAAAGGCTCATATGCCTTGTTCTTTTAGTCCCGTATGGTTATTAAGCGATTGCGTCATGAATGGAGCGTAACTCCAGAATTCACGATTAAGACAGTGCGAAAGTTAAATCATTTGTCATCTCAACCAGGCGTAAAACTGTGTTTCTTAGCATTTAAAGATTAAGTTGTTGTTTTTTTTGCCCATAGGTCCTGTCGAAGGGAGTCCTTTGGGATAGGTTGGTGAGGATCCTTTTGAGTCCGGAAAAACTTTCTCCATCTACACTCGCATCGCAGTCGGTGATCCTCTTCGCGAGACCCATCCGTTAACCGGAGAAGGGCAAGAGGTTATTTTACTGGCGCCTCGACTCGCCATTACAAAGTACAGGGGAGTATCGGCTGATGTTTTATCCGGTGGCATGCCCAGGCCAGTCCGGCATCGCCCTCCTTTGACGAAATATACTATCCAATTTTGGTCCGTGACGGGCAAGCCCGCTATCTCCAATGCACTTGTGCAAAGAGACATCCTTCTATCCGCCACCTGAGGACGCGCTCGATACCGGTGAGGATGCACCAGTCCCTTGCGATGGTGTGAACTTATGGGCGTTAGCACCATCGAAGGCGAGTTGAAGATTAAGCAACATACATTAGCACAATTGTTACTCCTTCTATTTCAGTCTACGTTCTCATCTTGATTATTCCCCATCCTTTTCTTTCATCATGAGCAGTGATGATTCTAAAAGCTCTCTTATCTCTCCCAGCCATCTATCTTTTAAATCTTCATCTCCAGCGCTAAATACCACTGATATTCGTCATACAGAAAAATATCAGTGCTCGGATTGGAGCAAAACTATACTTCTTGACAAAAAGAAGAAGAAGTTCCCCACACCAACAACTCTGGATTTGGCAACGGTTCATGCTGATCTCCAGACCATGCTGCTCAGAATCAACAAAAAAATCGTTCAGCTTATGGAAGAAAATGGAAAACTTCATTCGGTCGTCAATGAATTGAAAGTCAAAGTAGATGCACTTTCGGAGCAATGTTCTATTCCAAGTACCAACCCTCAATCATGGATTCCTGTGAAAACAGCCGTCAGAGAAGCATTCCGTGAGCGAGAGAATGACAGCGAACGCCAGAGAAGAGTCTTCCTAAGAAGAGTCCCCGAGGGAGACGATGCTGAAACTGTGTCGAACTTGATTGCTAACTGTAGTGGTGACCAAGCAGTCAAAACTTTTCGGATTGGCAAGGAGAGGCATGGAGAAGTGGAGCCGAGACCACTTGTAGTGGTATTCCACTCCCGCGAGAGTGCACTCAACTTCCTGAAGAAGTTCCACATTCATCGTCGAGAGCACTCCACAGCAATCACTGCTCGACCAGACTACAATGCAGCCGATCTGCTAGTCTACAAACAAGCATGGGCGGAAGCCATCCAACGAAACGACGAAGCAGGGAAAAGGATCTTCACTGTGAGGAATTTGCGACTGACACAGCTGCCGACGGAGAGAGAAGACTGGAAGAAAGAAGAACGAACGAGAGACAGCATCAAATCCAGACAGAAAGAAGCTCCCATCCTTCTTTGAAAAAGTTTGTTATATTACAAGCAAATGTTCAATCTATCCGTAACAAAATTTCCCCTTTTCTTTGTTCACTAGATCAGCAAAATGTTTCTATAGCTTCAGTATGTGAAACATGGCTCTCTGATATTGTTCCTGACTCGTTTGTTTCTTCGAATAATTATTCCATTATTAGAAATGATCGCAACATCAAAGGCGGAGGTGTTGCTATTTATCTCCATAAAAATGTCATGTTTGCAGAAATTCCCTGTTCTCGAATTCCCTTTCATGAAAAACTAGAAATATTAGCCATTGAAACTTCTATTCCTATTGCTATTCGCTTTGTTTCAATTTATCATGCTAATCACAGTTCAAGTAACTTGGAATTGCTCCAGTGTCTCTCTCAATTAATTTCTTCTTCTTCTCTGCCTTGTATCATATCCGGGGACTTTAACTGCCCGCATATTGACTGGTACACTCTTTCTCTCAAGACTGCATGCATTCAATGCCGAAACCTTTTGCACTTTGCAATCTCTCACGGCCTTTCTCAATGCGTTTCAAGTCCCACTCGCGGCTCTAATCTCTTAGATCTCATGTTTGTTAGTGACTCATCTCTTGTCTCTGATTGCGAAGTAAAAGCAGGCCTAGCTGATCATGCTGACGTCTATCTTTCTCTTTCCCTTTCTTATAATGTTGGAAGAGACAGAAAAATTCTAGCACGTGCATGGAAGAGAGGAGATTACGTAACTGCCAACATTATGATAGCTAACATAGATTGGGTCAAAGCACTCGGCTTAGGAGACAATGTAACTAACATGTATGATCGCTTCCTCAATGCTATTCACACAGTAATTGATTCATGCGTTCCGCTAGTCAACTTTTCAACAAAAACTCACTCTTCACAAGTTAAAAAATTAATGAAGAAAAAGCATATTTTATGGAAAGCTGGAGCATATATTTCAAACCTTTCGGATTACTCAAAAACATGCAAAAAACTTCGTCGTGCAATCAGGCGTGAGATAGTATATAAAGAAAAAAAATTGTTTGAGAAAGGTGCAAATGGAATTTTTAAACATATGCGCTCGGTCTATAACAAACAAATCATTATCCCTTCATTAACACGTCACGATAATTCCTTGGCTATTTCTTCATTAGAGAAAGCTGAAACTTTTTCCGATCAATTTTCTTCAATCTTTGTGAATGATAATAATTGCACTCCTCTCTTTGTGAATAGAACTAACAGTGTTTGTGAAAACATAGATTTTTCCCCATTTATTGTTGAAAAATTTCTCAAAAACATGGCTTCTAAAACTTCTCTATCCTTTGATAAAATTCCTTCCATCTTATTGAAAAAGTGCTGCACATCACTCGCATTTCCTCTCTCGCTAATATTCTCCGCCTCTTTCGAATCTGTACATTTACCCAATGCATGGAGACAAGCAATAGTCAAGCCAATATTCAAAAAAGGCAGTAAAAAAAATCCAGAAAACTACAGACCCATTTCAATAACAAGTAGTATTGGTAAATGCCTCGAGCGGATGATTAAGCATGAAATCACTAAATTTTTGAACGAAAATTCTCTGCTTTCGCCGTATCAATATGGTTTTCGTGAAAATAGAAGCACAGTCCTCCAACTCCTCTCTTTTCAGAATCTTTTGCACAAACTTCACTCACAAAACGTTTGCTGTGACGTACTTTATTTCGATTTTTCTAAAGCTTTCGATACAGTGAGCCATATAAAACTTCTGCAAAAACTATCGTCTTATGGTATAAGCGGCAAATTGCTCAATTGGCTCAATGCATGGCTTGTTGATAGAGTGCAAAGTGTACAAGTAGATGATGCACTTTCTTCTTCTGTTCCGGTTATCTCGGGAGTGCCCCAGGGTAGTGTTCTTGGTCCTCTTCTCTTTCTTATATTCATCAATGACATTGCTGACTCATTACCTGCTACACCTTTTCTTTTTGCAGATGACTTGAAACTCTTGGTAGTCGTTGATGATAATTCGTCCTATATTAAAATTTTCGATTGTTTAAGAATCATAGAAAACTGGCTTACTGCGTGGCAAATGACTGTTAACGTTTCTAAATGCGCTGTATTACATTTCGGAAAATCGAATCCACGCACCTCCTATACTTTTTTAGGGCAGCCATTGCACACACCCGGGTTTATTAAAGATCTTGGAGTGATAATTTCAGAGAACCATTCTTTTTCTAATCATATTACTGACATAGTTAATAAAGCAACTAAACGTGTAAACTTTATTTTTATAGCAATAAAATCGTGTAATCCCATAGTTTTGACACATGTTTACAAAGCTTACATACGTTCTATTTTAGAGTATGCTTCCCCTGTATATGATCCACACTTGTTATACGAAAAGCGTATGCTTGAAAATGTCCAATATCTGTTTTTAAGACGCCTTTTCTTCCGCTGTAATATACCATGGACTTGTTATAGACTAGCTTGTGAAATGTTTGATTTGCATTCTTTACTGGATAGAAGACAAATAGCAACTTTTCGATTACTACATTCTATTTTGATCGGCTCATCCGATGTTTTGATCACTGATTTTTTCTCTATCAAAGAATCAAATACTCGTGGTCTCTCAAATAAGCTTTTTCCGCTTGTTAAAGCTAGTGACAACATTACTGCTCATTCGTTTTCTAATCGTACGTATGCAATAGTCAACAATATGGATGATAGCATTCTTAGCATTTCTTCTGAATCATTCTCTAACCGTGTATTGTTGATAATTCCACGTCAGTATTTAAGATAAGATTTTGTTTACAACTTTAATTGGAATTTCATTTCATTTCATTCAATTATATTTTTATTTTATACGAAAGCAATGTGAGTGCAATGCCTTTTGCTGGATACTTTGTGATTGTTTGTAACATCTGTAATGATCACGAGATAAAGATGATGATGATGATGATGATTATAAAGAGCAAAAGAATCAGATGGAATTGTTCGGGTGAATGGCGCTTCATTCCATGAACTCGATGAGAAAGCGTTTCAACTCTAACTTATGGTGAGAAAGGCCGAACTATATAACTGGGGACAGGTACAAAGTGGATGTGTTAGGATTTACCCTATACAGAGGTTCAAGCTAAAATATTGAAACATGAACTACTTAATCTAGATAACCGAATCAAAGCATACTTTTCTGAACTTGTCCCAATCGTAGTTCTCGTTACCGATGATCATCTCCATGAGTTCGGTGGGCTGGAAGAGGGAAATTACTCGGGAAGCGACCACGCTACGGAAACCCGCACAGAATTCCTCGATCTGAGAGGAAATCTGCAAGATTAGCATGATCAGATCGGAGCTAAGAGGTACAATTGAATGAATAAGAAAGAGAAAAGAAAATTTTTAACAGAAAGATAGAGAGAAAGGTGCCAAAAAATTCAAAGATAGATAAATCTCACTCGATTTATGATTTATATGTTCACTTCATCGTGATAATCGTAATTTTTTATCTGTTTTTCTGCGTAGTCTTCAAATACTTTTCATCAACAAATTCAAATCTCATTCATATCTTCAAAAACTCACTCACACAATTTTAGAAAATTAAGTTTTTTTCTCGATTTTTTTGTGTGGCTAAAATAGAATTTTTACCAAGGTTATTCTGTTATACAATTGTTTTCTGGTTGCAGTTTACTTATTAGTACAATAATTCTCGTGATTTTTGTCTCAAGTTTTTTCTCTCATAATTTTATGTGTGACAAATAGTTAAAACTTCAAAGTATTGGATGCAAAATTGAAAGTAAAGTTATTAACTAAGAACGAATTTTTGATTGAATTTAGCACAGTACTTTATATATAAAACATAATTATCGGCCGAATAACAGTGAGTTTCAAAAACATCACATCGTTCTCTTGGTTAGTAATTGGGTTGGATGCGTCATGGGATGGTCTTGTTTCTCGTTAAATGGTATCAGACTCCTCCACCGGATTGAAGTAACGTCATGGGGTGGTCTTGTTTCTCGTTAAATGGTATCAGACTCCTCCACCGGATTGAAGTAACGTCATGGGGTGGTCTTGTTTCTCGTTAAATGATATCAGAAAAATAGAAGTGGGAAAACGAAGGCAGCGAAGGTGCCTAAGGCAGGGAGATGAGGAGGAGCAGGAAAACGAAGGCAGCGAAGCTGCCTGAGGAAGGGAGAAAATTAGAAGTGGGAAAACAAAGGCAGCGAAGGTGCCTGAGGCAGGGAGATGAGGAGGAGCAGGAAAACGAATGCAGCGAAGCTGCCTGAAGGAGGGAGAAAATTAGACGCGAGAAAACGAAGGCAGTGAAGCTGCCTGAGGGATGGAGAAAAATGGAAGTGGGAAAACGAAGGCAGCGAAGGTGCCTGAGGCAGGGAGATGAGGAGGAGCAGAAAAACGAAGGCAGCGAAGCTGCCTGAGGCAGGGAGAAAATTAGAAGTGGGAAAACAAAGGCAGCGAAGCTGCCTGAAGGAGGGAGAAAAATAGAAGTGGGAGAAAGAAGGCAGCGAAACTGTCTGAGGAAGGGAGAAAAATAGAAGTAGTAAAACGAAGGCAGCTAAGCTGCCTGAGGCAGGGAGAAAAATAGAAGTGGGAAAACGAAGGCAGCGAAGGTGCCTGAGGCAGGGAGATGAGGAGGAGCAGAAAAACGAAGGCAGCGAAGCTGCCTGAGGCAGGGAGAAAATTAGAAGTGGGAAAACAAAGGCAGCGAAGGTGCCTGAGGCAGGGAGATGAGGAGGAGCAGGAAAACGAATGCAGCGAAGCTGCCTGAAGGAGGGAGAAAATTAGAAGTGAGAAAACGAAGGCAGCGAAGCTGCCTGAAGGAGGGAGAAAAATAGAAGTGGGAGAAAGAAGGCAGCGAAGCTGTCTGAGGAAGGGAGAAAAATAGAACTAGAAAAACGAAGGCAGCGAAGCTGCCTGAGGCAGGGAGAAAAATAGAAGTGGGAAAACGAAGGCAGCGAAGGTGCCTGAGACAGGGAGATGAGGAGAAGCAGGAAAAGGAATGCAGCGAAGCTGCCTGAGGGAGGGAGAAAAATAGAAGTATTTATTTATTTATTCAGATACATTTTTGAAACAAAAATGCGACAACACTCGGAACATGGTGAACACATGATAAATTCTCTACAGGTTAGGTAACTGCAGATTCAGTAGTTCTAATACATCGAGAGAACTCAATCTTGCTTTCAGAGCAAGTACAGTGGGAGCAGAAACAATATCGTAGGCAAGCTTACAATAATATCTAGCGGAACGAAAGGCGAAAGAATTGAATAATGGTAGTCTACGCGTACGGGCAATGTGAAATGAATACTTAGTAGTACGACCATTACAAGGCTTAAGCCTATACATTTTACTGATTGGAATATCAATTAACCCATTCAGTATTTTACAAGAGAAGATGATATCTGTCTTAGTTCTACGCGACAATAAAGTATCTAATTGGAAGCTCTTAAGTCTATACTTGTAGGAAGGTCGGGTTTGCAGAGATTCTCGATTGTAAGAGCATCGAAGCATAGTAATCGTGTGAAAATATGCTTAACATGCTCGAATTTTCTGATGAGATTCTTTTTGTACGGAGACCAAATGACAGAGCCGAAGTCTAGTAAAGGAACAATGAAACATTTGTAGCAAAGAATATATGCTAATGGACTTTTGATGCATAATGACCGAAATAAAGCGTAGACTAATCTCATTGCTCGTCTTGTAACATGTTCAATATGATATTCGTAAGACAAATCAACATCAATGAAAAATCCCAAGTCTCTTATTGGTGATTCTGCAACTTTGAATCGAATGTCACTATGATCCTCGGTTTTTTTTTTATGATTACAAAATAAGGTAGACCAGGATTAGATTTACCCAAATGTAAAACAGTGCATTTGTTATTCGCGATCGTCAACTGCCATTCATCACAAAAGTCTGTATTTCTAGAGCAGCGGATTTCAATTGTAAGTGGGCAAGAGTAGAGTCTTTAGGAGAGAAATTGGCAAATACTTTGATGTCATCCGCGAACAAGTTGACAGAAACGAGATGGAAATTTCCGAGCCTATATGACAGGCTAGCGATATATAGAGAGAATAGAATCGCGCCTAAGACAGAGCCCTGGGGCACACCTGAACTTATTGGAAAACTATCAGAAAGGGTATTGTTAACACGAACACGCGAGGTACGTACGGCCTTTCAGAAAACACTCGAACCAGCAAAACAAATTGCCTCGAAAACCTACACTTTCAAGAATATGTAACAGCTTATCATGTGAAACTGTATCAAAAGCTTTCGCTAAATCGTAATATAGTATGTCTACAACATTATCACAGTCTAGTGCACGCTGCCATGATTGAGTACATTCTAGGAGATTTGTTTCAACCGATTTACGAGAGCGAAACCCGTGTTGACAGTTCGGAATGAGATTGAAGACATTGCACCAATGAAATATTTCAGGCTTAAGACAACGTTCTAGAACTTTATAAGCAACAGGAGATATTGTATTTGGCCGAAAGTGTTCGGGAGAACTTGGGGAAGCAACTTTATTAATCGGTACGACAATGCCTTGTTTCCAGATATCATACCCAGTATTAAGGAAAAGTTAAACAGAAACGAAAGGGGCTCGGCAAGTACTTCTGCACAATTTTTATATACAATAGACGGAATAGAGTCAGATGGCGCAAAACAAGATGATTTCAGTTTCTTCAAATGATGTAATACTTGTTGAGGCATTATAATACAGTCTGACATGGAATAACTATTTCGAGAACTGAGAATAGGTAAGTTTCCATTAACTTGAGTAAAGACATAGAAGTAAGAGGCTAATGCATTGGCCTTTGCCTTGTCAGTCAACTTGGATGATCCATCGACAGTTATACAACCAATACGAGTTGTTTGTTTTAATCTGCTATTCAAAAAATGTATAGGTTCTTTGTGAAATTTAAAAGACTGAGTTCGCGATTTCTATTGAGTTTCTCAATCTCAGATTTTATTTTCATACATATTCTATTGTATTCGGTCATAACTGGAGCTTTGCGAAAAAGACTAAACTTGTACATGATCATTTTCTTTATATGAGGTGGGTAAGAGTCGAAAGGTAGTTTAGGTCTGTAAAAAGGAGTGTGCTCAGTGATAAGAGGAAGTAGAGTGTTTAAGAAGCGAGAATATAGATCATTTATATGGATGAAATTATCGAACAAAGTGGTCCATGAAGTACTAGATAACGCAGCAGACAGAGAAACATAGTCGCAATGTCTATAATCAAGGCTAGGCTCAAAAAGGCTAGCAGAGCTATCATGGAGGATAGTGAAACAAACGGAATTGTGGTCACATGATGGAGAGAAAGGCGATGTTACATAGCAATTCGATATCGATCCTGGAGGCCCAATAACCAAATCAAGAGTGTTGCTCAAATGAGTAGGTTCCTTAACAAACTGCGTGAAAGAAAGATCAGCCACTAAGTCACTCAATACTTTGTGCTGGCCAGTAGCGCAAGATGGAATAGACCAGTCAAGTGCAAGATTTAAGTCGCCACAAAGTACAGCTGTATGAGGCACACAAAGTAAATCACTAACAAGTTCGAATAACTGGTTATTTTGATCAGGATTCGTATTAGGAGGTCTATAAACGAGTATAATCCGAAGAGTATTTATCGAAGAAGGAGAATGAATGTCTAGTGCAATTAATTCACTAGAAACATCGTGCAGAGTTTTAATAGAGGACACAGAAAGAAAGTCACGGCAAATTGCAACTACACCACCCCCTTTTCTTCTCAAACGATCAGAACGAAAAACAACATATGGTAACCTAGCAACGAGCTCATAATCAACGATCTTAGAATTAAGCCATGACTCACAAACAAGAAGAATATCAGGTCTATAAACACAAAGAAAGGTGTGCAGCTCACTTAACTTATTAACAATGGAGCGTGAATTGATCAAAACACATTTCAAACCGGTGGAGCAGCCTAGCAGCTGGAGTTTGACGGAAGCGATGTAGTCGGGCTGGAACGCGTAGGTGTAGTCGTGGCCATCGCAGGTGGAACAGACGTTCTATTCTTCGAGGAAATTTCACATTTCTTCCATAATTGATCGCGGTAAATGACCCAGCCGTCGGCCGGATGAGTTTTCTTCAATAGGGCAAGTTGAGCTCTCAATTTCCTCCATTCGTCTCTTTCCTCGTTCGTCATACTTTTGCGGACATAAGTTCTACTCCAAACGACGTTTTCTCTCAAAGTCGGTCCGTTCTTTAGTGCTTTTAAAAGATGCCCTCTTGTTGGAAGAAGCACTTTAAGAATTCGAGGGCGATCTGTTTCTTTGCCTAGTCGATAAACAGATTGGGCACGAGCATCGATTTGGAGAGCACCGAGAATTTGGGCAACGTTTTGTTCGTCATGCTTCATACGGTAGGCGGAACTGGGGTTGGAACTTTCAGGTACGCCATAGATAACTAAGGACCTCATGCGGTTATGCTTTTCAATCAGTGATTCTGACTCGGAAGATGGAAGCGTGGTCTCCAAGTTTTTACTCACCAATTCCGAAGAGCATTTACAAGACGAGGCAGTGGAAGATAGTTGTTCGATTGTGGTAGATAGAGTGATTAAAAGACGAGAGATTGTGTCCCAGATTCCCTTAGGTACTCCAGGCGGAGGAGAACTATTCGCGAAGGAAAGAGTTTCAGCAACGATAGTTGGTATGTTCTTATCGTTATGACTTCCATTTGGAGTGGGTTTAGGAAGGACTTGTACTGGACTTTGTCGCTTATGGGCCCTTGTGATAGCCATTAGAGAGAAGAATCGATAGGTCACCTCACTCAACGAGCACACAAGACAAGAGTGAGCACACAAGACAAGAGTGAGGGACATGCGTCCCTGCAGGGGACGCTAGTCAGGGTATAAGACGAATAAAGTTAGTAACGGTATTAAAAGCGCAAACCGAATTATTTTTCAAAAGAAAATTATTTTTTCAAACAGAATAGCACCAAGGAAAAAACCAGAAAAAAATTTATGCAATGCAGCTCAAAGAGAGAAACCATAGGGAATTGTTAAAAAGGAGTAATTGAGATTTAAAGGCAGCAAAAAGGGAGAAGTCAAGTTTTGATGAAGATCGAATAGGAGAAATATACAGAAGGAGCGACCAAGTAAGAGGTCAAGTTAAAACCGAGAGAGCTGGAAATAGAAACATTTAGAGAGAATAGAAAGAGATACGACATGAGAACCAGAAAGAGTGACCGCGGAAGAGTAATTGAGATTTTGAGCTTCATTGAGTAAAAGAATATATCAAGCCTAATTTACCTCATTATCATATCCTTGCAGAAGCCGCGCTTGGACGTAGAGCTTGACGTATTCCACTTTGTTAGAAGAAGTCACTGATTCCTAAAATAGTATCGTTGCCTTCTTTGGCTCAAGGCTGATCTTCCAAATTCTGCTTCAAAACAGGATTCTCCCGTTTCAGAAGTAAACTTCTTTCGATTCTATGCAAGTAACTTTAGTTTGATATTTTCAGAATGTTGTCATTCTCCGCTTTTTCCTTTTTCATGTGTAGGTATGGATTCGAATCGATAGCGTCTTTTGATAGTTTCTCAAATGTAGCATGACATTTCTCTTAACTTACGATTCATTCAATTCCAAGTATGCTAGTATTACGTATCCTTTTTATTATTCTCGCTGTGTTCTATTTGGTGGTCTCTCTGCCAATATTTGGAGGTAAATAGTTCAGAATAGTAAACGACTAGAAATTTCGGGGCCGACTACGTTCAGGCCCGAAATTTCACACACGCTCTTCAACATATACGTGGCCGATCTCCCTTCACCTCCTTACGGTGTGCGAATCGTCAGTTATGCAGACGATGTAACCGTTTGAAGAACAGGAACCGAAATCGACGAACTCCTCACGGACACTCCAAAAAACGTTCCGTGACTCGATTAAGGAGCACTGGAGGTTCGTTCGAGACAAGATGAAGGCTGTAGGAGAAGTCACTCTTGTAAGGTTTGTGAGCATTCCCCAGACAATGTTACCCATGAGCTCTCACTGACTTCCTCTCTCACCCGGCTTCACCGTAGTCTAAGGGCAAACGATCACTCTCGCCTCACCGACTATAAAAATGCCCGGGAGGTGAGAGTTTAGGAGAGAGAACCGGTCCGGGGTCGACACTTGCCGTCGCTGTACGTTTCACTGTTCATATTCTATTTTGTATTTGCAATGTCATAGCTCACAACATACATTTGTTGTAATCGTAAATCAGTTATAAACTCATCTTTTTCTTGTCTGTGTTTCGGAACATATAAGGGACATGGACAGAAACCCGCGGAACTCTCACTGGTGGCAGCGAGGAGTTTCAACTCAGAGAGTCCGCGGGTTGGGTGCCCTGTCTCATTCTCTTCTTATTTTTGTCATGTGAACCTATGACGGTGCGGGGCGTCGTCGCATTTATGAGATTTGTTATGTGGTTTCCGCGAAGGGTTATTCCGCGATGCCGACATCCGGTGGGAGCAGGTGCGTCGATGATACTTTGAGGGTTCGTAAGGCCAAGGGTTGCTTTGAAAGGCAATTCAACTGCCTTCTGTAGAATGAGAGGATTAGCAGGAGTTTTTCATAAGAGCATTCTCGGTCGGCATACCCTCCATCTTCTCCGCCCCCCCCCCTCATATATATATACATATTTGCGCAGAGATATAGAAGTAAATTTGTGAGAATTTGTTGATTTGCCTGCGCGAAGGCGTTTTTGTTGTAAGAGGTTCTTGTTTGCACGCAGCTCCCTGCTTGGTGATTCGCTGATGTGTTTTGCCAAGTATCAAGAGCAGGATGTTTCTCTTACCCGCACTGCGGGTAAAAAATCTATGCGCTCTCCAAAAACCCCGAGAAACATTGAAATATATTCGCTTGAAAAACAATTTTTCTCGGAATTTTCGTAAGGAAAGTCCAAATCAGTGAAAAATTTTAACTTTTAACTTTGAAATTTAAAAAAATCTATGTGCTCAAAAAAGTTGTGCGGGTGCTAAGAAACACTCTGATCAAGAAATTTATGGGAGTTGAAAAAAGAAAGAAGAAAATAGGAAAAGAAGCCATAAAGAGCAAAAAGACGGAAAAGAAAAAGAGAGAAGAAATGAGAAAAACCAAAAAAAAAGAAATAAGAGAGTTATAAGAAAAAAAGAGTAGTGAAGGAATATGAGTGTATTCGGAGAAACCAGGTAAATAAATATGAAGCAGTTTAGTTAATGTCGGTAATGGGTGAGCAAGAAGCAACGGAACGAGCGATTTCGAGAAGGCCGTAAGCAGCAGAGTTAAGGTATGCTTCTTCATTCACAGCGAGTTTTTGGGGCAGCGTCCCGAATACTCGTTTCAAAAAGTTTATTTCATCGCGTCCTTTCCATAGCCCCACCGCAAACCGGGTAGTGTCTTGCTTTTTTTATTTTGGTCCCCTAAACACAACGAAATGCCGCCTCGTAAATGATTTGGAACATGTTCAACGAAATATCACTTGGAGATTATTATCTAGAAGCCGTGAGGTAAGTATGCCTTATTCTCAAGGACTAAAACTATTGAATGCTGAGTCATTGGAATATCGCCGAGCCTTCAGAGATCTATGTTTCTTATACGTGTTTGCATAATGATTGTTCTCTCAATTTTTCCTTCTTACATCTCCTTCCCAGTACGATACAAAGCAAGCGCGCTCTCATCGAATTCGTCTACCTTTAATTTTCCGGCTAGGTTTTCTACGTTTGTCTCTGGACCTATGGCGATATGTAATTCTCTTACCGAAGATCCGATTTCAGTGAAAAGTTCAGTAAGAAATCTACAGTAAGCTCGACACGCCTCAAGGAGAAAAAGAAATTTTACGGAATCGCAAAGCCCGAGCCACAGCAGCAAAAGACCTTTCTCACAATCAAGAACCGGGACGGCATTCTCCTCGGATCCTATGTAAAAACTTGTCAGTGATGGAGAGAACACTTTAAGAAAATGTCGCACATCGAGTTCAACCCCCTCCCATCCTACTGTCCCTACCTGTCGAAAGACCAGTTCCCACCATCTCAGAGATTGAAGAAAAGCCCTTCAGAAAATGAAGAATGGAAAGGCATGAGGGCCAGATGATCTCGCCGCCTCTGTATGGAAACTCGCAGGTGATTGAGGACTTTTTCATCTTACGACCATTTTTCAAAAAGCCACTGCTTGCCTGGAGTATCCCGAAGACTGGAGTAGATCATCTAAAATACCCATCTACAAAGGGAAAGGAGATGTCACAATATGCGCCAACTACTGTTCGATAAGAATCATTCCTCATACCACAACGATCTTAGAAAAAATCATCGAAGCACGGCTGCGCAAAACTGTAAGCACAACCGTCAATCAGTGTGGCTTTGTCAAAAGTAGTGGAACAACGTATGATCTTTTCGCCATTCGTCTTTATCTAGAGAAACACAGGAAAAAGGCTAAATCATTCCATTGCGCTTTCTTTGACTTGGAGAAAGCTTTCAACCATGTGCCTCATGAGCTGATATGGTTCTCTCTCTGAGAACACCTAGTCCCAAAAGAGTACATAATATGTATTCGAATGATGTATGCTGATCCTAGAAGTACCGTAAGAAGTCCAGCAGGTACTTCGAAGTCACTCATGGTTGCTGTAGGAGTTAATCAAGGTTCCGCGCTCATTCTCTGCTCTTCATACTGATAATGGACACGATCACAATAAATCTACAAACAAGTCCCCCGATAACTCTACTGTATGCGGACGACGTTACGTTATGTTCCAATACCTCAGAGAACTTGAAGAGACAACTAGGGGAGTGGAACGAACGTTTCGATGACTATGGTCTAAGATTCAACTCCAAAAAGACCGAGTACTTGGAATTGGGAAAGAGTACCTTGAATACCATCAAAGTCAAGAGCATAGAACTCCGGAAAGTGGATGGCTTCAAGTACATTGGATCCTACATCACCTCAGACCTAGATCCCAAGGCTACAGTTGATGCGAGAGTCAATGCTACCTGGCTCAAATGGAGATAATCAACCGATGTACTATGCGACAAGCGAATGCCTGACAGACTTAAAAGTAAAATTTACCGATCAGCTGTCAGACCAATCGCGTTGTAAGGCCTCGAATGAACTCCATGCACAGCAAATACTCTACAGATGCTGCATGCTATGGAGATGAAAATTCTGAGATGAAGCCTCGGACTCACTCGTCTAGACAAGGTGCAAAATGAAACTATCCAGAAAACGTCTAGACATGTTGTTGCCCTCAGTTGCAGAGATTAGTTTTAATAAAAATTGCTAGATCAGAGACCGAGGCATGAGGCCACGATCTCTGGATCTTCCCACAGGTCCTCAGTTAATAGAGCACGGAGCAGCGCGGCTGGCGTAGGCTGCTCCGTCAGCAAAAACCCTGTCATTGTCTCGGTAGGGGGATAGGATACATTTGCAGCAGCGAACTTGCGTCAATGTTGTCGGCTGATCCACGTGAAGGCGAATCCCGTTGTACACCTGTTCATGCTATAGGCCTTGTGGGTGGATGATCAACCCGGCCTATCATCGTTTTGAGTGGGAGTAGAGACGTCTCGCCTGTCGCTGACCGGAGATAGGCAAGAGGCTATTTGACTGGCGCCTCGACTCGCCATTGAAAGTTATAGCGGAGTATCGGCTGATGCTCTGTCCGGTGGCATGCTCAGGCCGGTCCAGCATCGCCTCCTTTGACGAGCTATACTACCCAGTTTTGAACCGCGGCGGGATTTCTCCCGCTACCTCCCAGCACGAATTAATCGTAGGGAGGCGTCCCTCTATCCGCGACCTGAGGTCACGCTTTATTTTTTTTTTGGATGATTCCGCTCCATCCGTGACAGGCTCTTAAGACTGTAGAGTCATAAATTGCCACTGTTTCCAGTGTTTTTCGAAGCATCGCCTTTATATCCGACAAGCTCTAGGAGTCAAGACTGAGATGGTACGGGCACGTGATGAGATCAAATCCCCATTCCTTTTCTCAATCGTCCTGGAATCTCGAAGTAGAGGGCAAAACACTCAGAGGCAGACCATAAACTACGTGGCGATACTACATCGAAATAGAAATCATAACGACCGGGCTGAAGACTGAAGACGCAGCTGATCGGGTAAAATGGCGTGGTGCAGTCTATAAAGCGTACCCTGCCCAGCGGCGGGATAAACGCTAGGAAGAAGAAATGTAGTTGTTAAAGTGTGAGGTATAGTAAACTTGTAATAATTCATCATTCACTTGCCGGCCAATCATAAACCATGTGATAAATACAAAGTATTATTATTACGCTGTTGATGTTTCAACTCAAGCTTGTATGATTGTCTCGTCTCAAATGAACGATGCCTAGGGCTGGCATATCGGCAAGACTAAACCGCACCCATGGACTATATTTCCCATGGCTCACGTCAATATAAGAAAGTAGTCACTTACCTTTTCTCCCCCTGGCTTCAACTCCACAATCGACGGCGCTCCGAAAATTGTGTACGTGATCGTGAAGTTCAAGCAAAACACCTTCAATAATGTCATCTTACAAGCCAGAGAGATCAAAACAAATACTTCATCACTGTCAAAAGCTGTATAGACCAGCCTCTGACATTGCAATATAGTTTTCAAATTGTTTCGAACTTCAGAGATGGACGAAATTTCGATAACGTTACTGCATCTGCAGTACTACCCAATTTTGATGCGAGTCGTTTGTCTAACCTCCTCTACGTCCTCTCCGTCGTAATCCAGAAGATTGTGGAGTCCTCGGCCTTCGGTTGGCGCCAACTTGGAAAGGTCTTCCAGTGTGAGTGAGTCTTTCTTCCCAAGTAGTAACTAAACTTAGTTCCCTTTTTTGAGTTTGCTTTCAAACTTCGTACTTGCTCACTTTCATGAATATCAAACGCTTTTCCCTAACAAATTCTTTTCGAGAAGCTTTCATCGAATCAATGCTCAAGCCCGAAACTTCTGGTTTACATCAGCTCGCATATGAACACTCAAGTATTTCTTGCTCGACTTTCGCTAGGAGTTATAAGATTCGGAAATGCATCGGGAAGTACACATGTGTTGACCTTGTAGATGGCTAATGGGAAGGGAAAGAAGGCGAGGACTGAGTTGTAAACGGCGAGGCCAGCCAACTTTCCGACGAGATCAAATGAACTGCTCTCGGCTTTGATCCCCGAAAACCACACCAAATTCGACTCTTCGTTTTCCACAAACATTCCATACCTGAAAAATAAATAACACTCCAATCCTAAAAATCAGAATAATATTCGATGGCTCAGAACTTATCTCGTCTTACTTAATGAAAAAAAACAATAGGAAAAAATTAATGAAAAAAAAAACAATAGGAAAAAATTATACAAATTGAAACGATTTGCCGACTTGATAAATTTTGTTTTGATGCTTTGAAGTAGGGTCATTACGGTGATACATTATTTGTAGGCCAGTAATTGGTTTTTTCTTGATCTTAGCGTCTGTCTCGCTGTATAGATCTCACTCATTCATTACACCCAATTAGCGGCGCCTTCAGCTTGAGGCCTGTCAGCAGATCGATGCTAGATGGCCATCTAGTTTTTAGTCTCCCTATGGCTCTCTTACAAGGATATCGAGGATGCAGATACATAGAGAAATCCGGGGTCAGCTCTGAAGACGTGGCCGTTGCATCACGACCTTCTATAACTGCTTTTCAAGAAGACTCACAAGGCCTATAGCATGAACAGGTTGCTACAACGATGTCCGCCTTCACAAGGTGCAGCATGACAGTCTCAGGACTGCAAAGGACATCAAAACCCTTCTCCGGACGCACCTTGTCCGAAGAATACGAGAACTTCTCTCATTAAAGAGAGTGTTCATAACCAAGTCTTCGATGCGGGATGCTTGCCGGCAACAACAACAACAACAACAACAACAACAACAACAACAACTGCTTTTCAAGAATTATTTAGAATTGAGCGTTTTCATCTTACACCTTACTTCAGCGAGAAAGACTGTAAATCTTTCAAAGCATATTCAACCAATTATTGTTTGGCTTTTTCTCGGTTCTCACAGTTGTTGTAGCACAGTCGAGACCACAAAGCGTGGCGAGCTCAGCGAATGTTTTGTAAATTCAACATCGTTAGTGCTTTTTTCAAGAGCTCAAGTCATGCTTCAATTTTAAACACTTTTTCAACATGTGCTTTACATCTGAATGTCCGGATCGACCGATCAATATAACATCCCTGCCCTCAAGTTCTCCACAGTACCTGCAGACTCCCCCAAACTTACTCGGGTAGAAAGATCTTCTCAAACAAGATCATGAAGAATTCCTTCTTCACTCCTCCGTGGTCTTCCGCCTCTTCTCCACTGTAAAGCAAAGTTAACCAAACTCAAAAACTTGCAATTTTTAAACAAATTTTAGGTTTAGTTTTCCTTCCTGACATTACTGGATAGAAAAAATTGTTTCCTATTCAATAATGCCAGGAAGGAAAAGGGTCAAACCTGAAAGTGACATGAAGCGGCTTTCTCAGAGTGATCGCTGATCGACAAGACACTGCATTCAACGTGTCCTCAACAAGCAAACAAAATCAGAAGCCCTTCATTTCACCCACTTGATTAACAACTCTATGAAAAAATGAAATAACTTTCCTGCGCTTGCGGCAGTTTGCTCGCATAAGATGAGATACATACCTAACCTGTTAGAATCAGTGGTAGAAAGGTTCAAAACGATCAACGAGAGACAATAGAAAGTCAACAATATAGTTGTTCGCTTGATCAGGATCAAAAAAAGCAAGAGCACACGTCCAATCATGTCAAGCAGTTAGCAACTGCATCATTTTCCAGTTGGCACGAGAGTAATTTCTAGTCAGAGTATTACAAGGTTTTAGAGCGAGAAGTCTACCGTAACATCTGTGGTAGAATCTCATTCTTTTGTTGTTGACTCTTTGGCTCAAGTGTTTTCAGTTGATGTTACTTTCCTCGATATTCGTAAAGCGTTCGATACTGTAGATCATAGGCTGCTTTTATATCAGGTTCATTCGTACGGTATCTCCTCTAATATTGTCAATTGGCTTAGTAGCTATAGATAATCGAACTCAATCAGACTCAATCGATAATGTTCTCGATAATCTCTCGATAATTCGATAAGGCTCTTCCCTTGGTCCTTTACTATTCCTTATGTATATTGATTCAGTGAAGGAAGCGATACCTCCTAAACTTCGATTCGGTTTGTATGTAGACGATATAAAAATTATGGTCGTGTTCCAATTTCTAGCCATGATATCCATTTCGCTCTTGATCTTGTTACCGCTTCGTATTCGGAATGGAACTTGTCTTTGTCGACATCTAAATGCAGTGTTTTGCATTCAGGACCCCGAAATCCTTCTGTTGTATGCCGTATAAATGGTCTCCCCTCAACTGTTGGCGAAATAGCTAAAGATCTTGGTGTCACTATTACCGATGAATTCTCGTACAAACACCATATTATTGATAAGTGTAAGAGAGCTTCTACTGTTTTCAACATGTTATTTGAGGCTTTTAAATCCCTTCCATTTCTCTGTTGACATCTGCTTTTAAAATCTATGTCCGACCCATTATCGAATACGCAAGTGAGTTGTGATATCCATCTTCTTCGGGCCTTGTTAAGCTGGTTGAGAAAGTCCAACGCTCGTTCATTCATTCATTCATTCTTTATTCCTTGCAAAGATATTTATACATACACTTACAATGGATGACTGTCGCGGGTGCGAGTTCAGTGGATAAAACAATGAAGCGGAAAAGGTATAATTCAATTGAGGCGTAGTTTGGAAGCGGTTATGATCATAGATACCGGAAGTTTAAATAGAGAGTTTTTGAACGATTTAGGGGAAGCAGATGATACAGTTTGGTAAGGAAGAGAATTCCATGTGTTAATAGTTCTGGAGACACATGAGCTATGAGAATGAGGAAGATTAAAAGGAAGGACAATCCTCAAATGGTGGGTTAAACGGTGGTTATATGGGGAAGGAAGAATCCTCAATAAAGATGTATGCTCGAGTTTAATTTGATTATGAACAGCTTTGTGAACAAAACATAGATCGGTAATGGCTCCTCGATATTCGAGTGTTTGCATTGATAGAAAACTCAAGCGTGACAAGTAATCAAGCTTGGGAACACCGACTCGAGCAAGAAGTCGCCTGGTGAATGACCTTTGAACTCGTTACATCTGCATAGAGAAAACAAAGCACGTTATCGGGAATAAAGTCTACAATATCGTTAATGAAGATTGAAAATAAAAGAGGGCCTAGGCAACTTCCTTGCGGAACACCGGTAGCGACAGTTCTCTATGTAGAAAAATTGTCATTAACATTCACTCGAAAAGATCTTTGTGTTAGGAATGATGATACAAGAGAAAGAAGGGACGAATGAATGCCAGATGTTTCTAACTTATATATGAGGAATCGATGATCAACCACATCGAAGGCCTTCGAGAAATCAATCAAGCAAATATCGAACGGAATTTTGCTGGATAAAAAGGAAAGGTAGATAGAGTGGGAGTGAACAAGGAAAGATACAGTTGAACGGTTCCGACGGAATCCGGACTGATTCGAATGGAGGATATTGTTTAATTCGAGATGAGTGTAAATTGTATTGTAAATGTGCTTCTCGAAAAGCTTGGACAATGAACAAACTAGAGTTATTGGACGAAAATTGTTAACATCAGATTTGTTACCCTTTTTGTGAATAGGTTTGATTATACCTACTTTCCATGCAGCTGGATAATAACCGAGAGTTAGACAATTAGAAAAAATAATCGATAGGGGAATAGAGAGTGTTTCCTTGCACTCCTTCACAAGCAGATTAGGTATGCCATCGGGAGATGTATTAATCTTAGGAACAATGGATTTGACAAGAGTGTAAACATCGAGAGGGCTAACATTAGTATCAGATACAATAGGGACCGAGGCGGTGCATGATGTTAGAGGAACTTTCATTCTTTCATTCATTCTTCATTTCCATGTACATGTGTATGTTTAACGTGGAATCGAAATATAAAAACAATATAACATGGATTTTTATATATGATAAAATTAAGAAATGAAAAAGAAGAAGGTGAGGTAATACAGTGGCAGTGTATTAAAGCCATTAGTCAGAAACAATAGGGCTAGGTAAAATAGTATGTTTAATAAGTTCTTTCAGTTTCGTCAGAAACATCATATCAGAATGAATGCATACTATTTCAGAAGGTAGGCAGTTTCATATAGAGATAATTCTTGATGCACATGTAGAGAACCGGGAGCTGTTTATAGCGAAAGGCAATGCGATTCTCAACTTGTGAGCATTTCTAATATTCTTAAGAAGTGGTTTAACAATGAATAGTCTGGAAGAATCAAATTCAGAACACGCATGTATTCTTTTATGGATAAATACTAGGTCAGCAACAACGCGGCGGTATTCAAGTGACTCTAGATTAAGCATTTCTAGTCTTTCAGAGTAATCTAATCGAGGAAGTCCGTTCCTAGCTAGGATTCTTCTGGTGAAACTCCTTGGGAATTGAATTGGGGAAGACGAAGGAATTGGGAAAACGAAGGCAGCGAAGCTGTCTGAGGGAGGGAGATGAGGAGAAGCAAAAAAACGAAGGCAACTAAGCTGTCCGAGGCAGGAGGAAAAGAAGAAGAAGAAGAACGAAGGCAGCGAAGCTGCATGAGAGAGGTAGAAAAATAGAAGTGGTAATACGAAGGCAGCGAAGCTGCGTGGGGGAGGGAGAAAAATAGAAGTGGGAAAACGAAGGCAGCAAAGCTGCATGAGGGAGGGAGAAAAATAGAAGTGGGAATACGAAGACAGCGAAGCTGCGTGAGGGAGGGAGAAAAATAGAAGTGGGAAAACGAAGGCAGCGAAGCTGCCTGAGGTAGGGAGAAAAATAGAAATGGAAAAACGAAGGCAGCGAAGCTGCCTGAGGCAGGGGGATAAGGAGAATCAGAAAAAAGTTCAGAATTGACTAGGCTCTCAGAATGACTTGGCTAACAAAAGAGTGACATGCGTCCCCAAAGGGGACGCTAGTTCATAGATGTATTCTGATTGAACAATATTCCATACCAGAAAGTGTGATAAAAAAAACCTCACCTCCATGATGTGATCTCTGCGCACTTCCAGGGAGAAGTTCGGGTCTCCCAGGGCAATGTTCATACCCAATATATTCATATGAGGAGTGGATTGAAGCACGGATTGCTGTAAGTAATGACGTTTTCATCAATATAAACACTCGAAATTCACTGCGATCATGCTGTGAACGCAGATTGTTCGCGGAGAAGAACAAAAGTTTGAACCAAGAACAAGTCAGGCTACTCTACTTAGATGTCACGACCAACGTCAAGTGTCCCTTCGAAATCTCGGATAGCTTTCCAGTGAGCGTGGGCGTTCATCAAGGATCAGCGCTATCGCACTCCTTTTAATTCTTGTCATAGACACTATTACTCGTGACCTACAGGGTGATGGACCATCCTGTAAGCGGATGACGTGTTCCTGGCAGATAAAACAAGGGAGGAGCTTCAGCAAAAAATGCAGGACTGGAGCAGTCGACTCAGTAAGTTCGGACTAGGTCTGAATACCTCAAAGACAGAGTACTTGGAAACAGTATCCTCCGAAGACACCATCAAGGTAAACGGCGAAGAACTGACGAATATCAACAGCTTAAATTACCTTGGATCGAATCTCCAGAGCGACGGAGGCATCTACATTGACGTTGACAGCACTGTCACGTGTCAACGGAGCATGTATGAAATGGTGAGATTTCACATGCGTACTATGCGACTGAAAGATGCCTCTGAGTCTCAAGTCGAAGATATATCGGACAGTAGTGGGCCCCGTAGCTTTGTATGGAGCCGAGTGCCGGCCAACTACGGAAACAGTTGAGCGACGTCTACAAACTATGGAAATGCGCGTGACCCGTTGGATCATGTGAATCTCTCTCCGCGAACACCTACTAAACGAAACTATGAGGAGAAGATTTGGCGTCACTCCCTCGACGAGAAGATGCGTAAAAATCGGCTGAGATGGTTCGGCCATGTCACCAGAGCATCATTGGAAACTGTATCCAGCACAGCCTACAATCTCAAAGTGGAAGATCGGGCAGCGATGGCAAGCCACCATCAATGTGGACTTGAAAGCCAGTCATATAAGTCCGAGAGATGCCTCGATCGGTAAGAGTGGAGTAAGAAGATCCACAAAGCGTACCCTGAAATCGCGGGACGAAGCAGAAGACTCATGATAAAAAATTATTCTCCTCGCTCTTGTTCCCGCCTCGCTCTTGTTCCCGGAAAAGGGACGACAGATGCGATCTTTGCCATCCGCTTATATCTAGAAAAACACTGAGAGAAGGCGAAATCTGTCCACTGTGCTTTCTTGGACCTAGAAAAGGCCTTTGACAGGATCCCCCATGATCTCATATGGTTTTCCCTTCGTGATCATTTGGTGCCAGAAAAATACATCAGGTGGATACAAATGATGTATGCCAACCCCAGGAGCGTCGTTAGGTCATCAGCAGGAAATTCTGAGTCAATCCGAATTTCTGTCGGAGTTCATCAAGGATCCACACTCTCGCCTTTGCTGTTCATCTTAGTCATGGACACAATAACCAGAGACCTCCAGCGAGACCCACCGGAGACACTCCTGTACGCCGACGACATCGTCTTATGCTCGGAGACAAGAGAAGATCTCGAACGTCAAGTGGTAAAATGGAATGATCGCTTTGCGGGGTACGGACTACGACTCAATGCATTGAAGACCGAGTATCTTGAAGCTGGAACATCGAGTACAATCCAAGACCCAAGCTCCGTAAAAGTACACAACACTGAGCTACGGAAAGTCGAGCACTTCAAGTATTTGGGTTCTCAAATACCCACAGACGGGGACCCAACAGCCGCTTTCAGTGCCAGAATCAACGCAGCATGGCTCAAATGGAGGGAATCGACTGGTATCCTATGCGACAGACGCATGTCTGATCGACTGAAAAGTAAGATCGATAAATCAGTCGTACGACCAGTTGCTCTATATGGACTCAAATGCACTCCTTCAAGACCAAAGACCCAGCAGATGCTCCATGTAATGGAAATGAAGATGTTGAGATGGAGCCTCGAAGTCACCCGGAAAGACATGATTCGCAACGAAACGATAAGAGCTCGTTTAGGAGTTGCCCCATTACCCGAAAAACTCAGAGAGTCCAGGCTTAGGTGGTACGGACACATGCTGAGATCCAATCCTGACTCCGTTCCCAAGTCTGCTTGGAACATAGAAATCCAGGGTTGAAGACCAAGATCGGGCTGATAGCCGAAGACGCCTCGAATCGTATGATGTGGCGAAGTGCTATCTACACAGCGGACCCCGCTCTTCAGCGTGAATAACGCTAGGAAGAAGAAGAAGCTCTTGTTCCCGCCTCGCGACAGATTACGCGCTTACCCGAGATGCGGTACTGGCTTACAACTGATTTCACTGCTCAAGTGTGTAGCAGCCGTGGAGAGATTCATATTCGTCCGGAGTGAGGGTCGAACTTGAGACCCTTCACATGATAGTCGCGGACACTAACTACCATAATTCCACCCCAGGCCATAAGGTGATAATATCATTGTATTTAAACATATGTTTTTTTCTTCAGATTTCTAATGATGATGTTTGGATAAAAAGTAGTTCAAAAACATAGGTACCCACGTGAAAATTTCTGTTCAGTGCTGCATGAAATTTAAACGACGAAGTCCTTCATTTCACTTCGCTAAAAAGATGTTTTTTTTTCTTCAGCAGAACTTGCACCAGTGACGATTATACTATGTGTTTTACATTCTGCAAAGCTTCAAGTCAACATGTTTACTAAACCAGGGGTTTTTTAGTGTGAAAGAAAAAGGGACAGACGCCCGCCGAAGGCTGGAAATTTTTTCACATAAGGGTCCCCCCTGATGATTTTTCAAACAGAAACCCGCCGAAAAAAATTCATATAAGGGTCCCCCCTTACAATTTGGAAAAACATAGGCCCGCCGACGGCGGAAAAATTTTTTCACATAAGGGCCCCCCCTTAGGGGTGAAATTTTTTTTCTTTTTTTTCTCACATAAGGGTCCCTTTTACCTTTTTTTCACATAAGGGTCCCCCCTAAAGATTTGGAACACAGAGGCCCGCCGACAGAAGATCTGTCATGACTAAATAACCCCTGTACTAAACACCTTTGTTGGAAGAAGAAACTGAATGAATCACATAAGGCCGGTCACGAATAACCGAAATAACATGATGAGAGAGAGACAAAGAAAGAGAGAGAGAGAGAGAGAGAGATAGAATGACAGAGTAAAAGAAAAAGAACTAGAGTAAGATAAAGAGAGAACTAATAAGTCTCTATCGTCTGATTGAGAGGGTCAACCAGAAAATGCAAAAGAAACCAACATTCATTTGCATATATGCCTCAATCTTGAGAAGTTCGCCCTTTGCTATTCCGTTCATGATGAAGGAATAGTTTGTCCAGAAGAACTCCGAATGCTCTAGTCCCTGCAGTCAACACAATCCGCTCACTTCAACACAAATCATTTCCAGTTTTAGCTTTGAAAAATAATGAGACTCACAAGTGCAACATTTAGGCTGCGCACTGTTTTGCTCACCGACCGTTTTTTTACCGTCAAAAAGTAAAACTAATTTGCTCACCTACAGTCAGAAACATACGAGTTTTTTTTTTGAATTTTTTTGCGAGAGCTCCCTGATTAGCAATTTTTATGAACGCTGTGACTGTCCATATGCATCATCTTCTTTCAAAATGCAATAAGTTGCTCCATTTGGACAGTCAGAGCGTTCATAAAAATTGCTAATCAGGGAGCTCCCGCAAAAATTTAAAAAAAAAAAACTCGTATGTTTCTGACTGTAGGTGAGCAAATTAGTTTTACTTTTTTTACGGTAAAAAACGGTCGGTGAGCAAAACAGTGCGCAGCCTTAAGAAGGGGGATTACTGGTTTCTCGATTAACAAAGGATTCAAAGTGTTATCATAACACTCTAAAAGCTTGTTTCCATTAATTGAAGTGTTTTTAACCCTTTTACGCAAGAAAAGTACATTTAGAATTTACTACGGAACGGTGAGTTTCTCAAGTTCTAGTAGATCCTTATCTCTTCCTCTTTTCCAGTGAAGAGCTTACTAACCAGAGGAGCATGAATCTCTTACCAGAGTCCATTCCCTTTTCTCTAGAAGCTTCAAATTCTTCTAGCTGAAGCTCTACCATATCTCAATAGGCTTGTATAGGCCTGCCTTCTGCTTCATTATAACTTTAAATGGAAGAAAATACACCAACTTTGTTCTTACTGTTCACCCACTGAAGATAGTCCATTTTGAGATCGAAGACATCTGTGAGGTTGTCCACGTAAAACGTCTCTAGCGGAATCATGTTATCCTCATCCACACTGTTTATTTTATGTAGAGTTTGTAGGGTACCAAGTAGCGGAACAAATCTAGAAGCAGAGGACTCAGTGCATAACAACTTCTCTCTTATAATCTCCAAAAGCACTGCTGGGACGACTTTTGGTGTTTTTGTTTCAAGTTGCAGTTGCCCTGACTTTATATAGAGATCTTCAGGTCAAGTAGCACTAGTTACAGAGCAGAAACACTGCATCATCCACGCCATCTGGAATAAGTCGATGATAATTACTCTCCTCAAAGCAGGGGTAGATTCTATATGTGGAGACTCCTACCGACCAATATCACTCCTCTGCCCAGCCGCAAGATCGCAGAACGTCTCCTCCTGCCGTCCAAAGTCAAGAATTGTAGGCCTGCCGCCCTGAAATACGGCTTCAGGAAGCTGCACTCTACCACATCTGCTCCTATACACCTCGCTAAGGAAATCTCGGGTGACTTCAATGAGCGAAATCCTGCGAAACGTACAGTCATCTCAAGCTCCAGAAAGCTTTCGAATACGTGGATCATAATACTCATCGAGCACCTTCTCCACTCATACGTTACCATCGAGACCACTCTATGGTTGGCATCACATCTAAGAGGAAGGCAAGCCACCACATCGTTCTGTAACACAAACACCGCGCAGAAGATAGTCCCCACAGGAGTGCCTCAAGGAGCAGTGGTTTCACCCACGCTCTTCAACATATACAAGGCCGATCTCCCTTCACCTTTCGGAGGTGTGTGAATCGTCAGTTATGCAGACGATGTAACCGTTTGAACCACCGAACCGACATCTACGAACTCACGAATCTTCTTTACGGATACCTCGCAGAAGTACACACCTTCTTCGAAGCGAAGATGCTACACCTCTCCACCTCGAATTTCACGGTCACTCTCTTCTCGCCACAGACCTCTCAGGTCAATACATAGAGTGCAACCACAGGTGTATACCTGCTATCACTCAAAAAGAAGCCGAAGATCCTAGAAGTAACCTTCGACACGATGTACAGCTTTTCCGCGCACATTAAGGTCACGGCGGCGCAGGTCCAGAAACGGAATCGTATCCTAAAAGCTCTCGCGGGGCCCAACTTGGAGACAAAACAAGGAAGTCATCGTCAACACATACAAGGCCATCGGAAGATCGGTCCTCGACTAAGATGCCCCTGTTTGGAAACCGAACTCCTCAAACACGTCTTTCCTGAAGCTTGAACGCGCACAGAACGGAGCCCTCCGCACCGCAACTGAATGTCTCCGCATGACACACGTCGACCACCTCCACCAGGAAACCAAGATGCTTCCGGTTGAGGACCACTGCAAGATGCTGACCAGACAGTATTTCGCAGAGTGCGCATCACCCGATCATCCATGCAACGCCGTATACAAGCATCCTCCCGGAGCAAGATACATGAAGCAAACTCTGAAGAGTATCAGCTCACACACATTCGAACGCGCCATATACAACGCACACATCACCAATGTGCTGGAGACGGAGGAATTGTTGGCGGCGAAACATAAATAAACTGTCTCTTAGAGCCATCAACAGAGTGCTTAGCACCCCTCTCCCCCGAGTGGGAAGAAGAATGCCAAGGAGAACCCGCTCCTACCATGCACAACTACGCTCTGGACACTGCAGCCTCCTCAACAACTACAGACACCGCATTGACAGCACAGTGCCGGATGCATGCCCGGTCTGCGCCCACTCCCCGTACGATGCCACACATGCACTTGGCTGCCGTGAACTCACAACTCGATGCCGGCCTGAGGACCTGTGTTTGAAGAGATCCAGAGATCGTGGCCTCATGCCTAGGTCTCTGATCTAGCAATTTTTACTAAAACTACTCGTTGCAACTGCGGACAACAACCTGAGGCCGTATCCACAATCAACACCAAACTTTAGCTGTCTAACACGTTAGAATTGTCTAACGTTAGCAGTGTCTAACGTGTTAGACAGCTAAAGTTTGGTGTTGATTGTGGATACGGCCTCAGGTCAAGTAGCACTAGATAAGAAGCAAATATTTTTCCCTTAAAATAGCCAACCTTAAACACAAGTCGTGGTTTTGGATTACGGGCGTGGTATAATGGTAGTGTGCTTTGACTATTGTGCGAAGAGTCTCAAGTTCGACTACCACCCCGGACCGATCGATCCAACAACCTGACAGACGTCTAGCACGAATCTGACTCTCGCCACTGCTGCTACACACAATAGCAGTGATCTAGCGGGCAGCCACTGGTTCTACCAGGATAGTTCTGTCCCGCATCCCAGCTGAGCGCGCACCCTGCCGCGAGCGCGAGGAAGATTATTTTAGACAACCTAGAACATATTTATTTCCCATGAAAGATATAACTTTAGAGGAATTATCAGTTGAAACTGAAAAAAAACTGGCGTCGCGTGCTTTTTGACAATTCGCTCTTAATAACTGCCTCATACCTTAATAAGCGGAGAATGGGGCCCTCAAGAAAATGAAAAAGTGCCATATGTACACCGCTAACTCTGCTGATCAGTGTGAATAACGCAAAGGAAAAAATTGAATCTTTTACTCACATAGCCGCGTCTCTTATTTGCTCTTGTATGACTTTTGTGATGCCGGCAACGATGCCGACGACAACTCGCTTCAGGTGTCTCTTAGCCATTTGCTGCCACCACTTCGCTTCAAATCAACCCGGATCAGTCTGCTATACCGTGAATCTTTTTTTTTTCTCAAAAAAACTTCCATTCCTTTTTTTATTACTAGAGGGCATACATTGCGATAGCTATCTCTTTCCTTTAACCTTCTTCCCTCTTTCTCGCTTCTAATTAGTTTCTCCTTCGTCTGCAATGACCTGAGTGATGCATCATACGCCAGAAGATCAGAAAAAGATCAGAAGACCTCACGTCCTCCTATCCACGCCCCTCGCCATATTTCTTGAACTCCGTTTTTTCCCCATTCAACATTAAATAAAGGTTCGCTTAAATTTTGAACGAAACAAATTCAGAAACATGTTTTTCGTTGTTTGTCAATATCCATAAAAATTATGCATAAACATGAATTCAAGTGCATAAACGATCATGACTACTTATTTAATTTGTTTATAAAGGTTTGAAGTACAGAATATGGAGAAAACATGAGAAAAAAACTTTTTTTAAAATGTTTTTGAAACATAGAAGAATAGGAAACTCACGAGAGAAAAAATGAGCTAGATGAAGAAAGAAGAATTAGCTGACTAAGCGTAGTGAAGTTCGGCGAAGAAAGACCACAAATGATGAGGCAGACTCGCTTGTGAACTCCTCAATTAAAAAAAATTTCTTTTGAAGCTACCAATTCACCTCCGAAATTAAGCTACCGACTCACATCCTAAACATAATTTCATTTTCACTTGATTTCTTTATTCATGCACAGCAAAAAGGTGATAAAATTTCAAAATAATATATTGCTCAATGCATGAACTTGGTGGCAGATTATGTTGCCTTAACCCTTACCCTAATGAGAGTAGATCAATGGCTATGAGGTTAAGAACAATAAATAGAAATATAAAAAGGTGAAAACAACCATTCAATCTTCCACAGTCAGATGCGAAACGAAATGAGAAAGGTGAAGATTCTCACTAGCAGAAAAATACTATTGTTCTGGATACTTACAATATTTAACAAAAAGATCAATGAAAGCGAGAGGAGATCATTAAAATTCTCAAGGGAAATTTCATACAAACACCAACAAATTCAGGCAAACCATTCATTCTCTGTACAATCGAAGAATTTCTCATCATGCGAACTTGAAGAGCCCGCTAAGCTTGTATCGTATAAATTTCAATGCCAAAATGTATCATAACAATTGTATTTTGTATCATGCATAGAAAACACCTAAAAGATGAGAGAGCCACACATTTCACCTACAAACAGTTAAGAGGCTCTTTTTGTAAACGATACATTACACAGTAGTCCTACAAAACAATTAGCCTACCATCTGTGATGATACTTGTTCCACTTCAGTTCAAATCAAGTTCTATTTTTCAAAATTACTACAATCGAACAAACTTACCCTTGATTGAATCTACAAAAAACATCTTAATGATTATAATTTACTTTATTTGAACAAGCTCTCAATCTTTTGAAATTGGAAGAAACTAAGATGGTTACGGTAGCGACCCATTTCAGATGATCAATCACGTAATGCTTCAAATAATCGGGCTCAACCGCTACCACCTGGGCACTTCCGTTAAAAATACACAATTGGACGAATAGAAGAAGTAAACGCCTTAGTAAGAACATAGAGTGATGTTGTCTGAAATGATTCAAGAAGTCTATTAACTAGAGACTCAGCTGATTTACATTTAAGAATTAAATGTTTATTATACGATAGCTCATCATTTACGGACACACCTAAGTCTTTAATTACTCGAGAAGAGGGAAGGGGGTTACCATCTAGCAAATAAACATAATAGCTTGTTTGGATACCTAAATGCGTCACTGTAGACTTGCATGTGCAGAGTTTCAAGTTCCACTTTTGAAACCAACAGCTGATCTTGTTTGATAATAGTTGAAGGTCATCGGATCTATTAGGAACAACAGAAAATAACTTTACATCGTCAGCGAACAAACAGAAATCAACAATATAAGGAATTTCAAATTTGATATCATCGATAACATAATAAAAGGGTCCGATTGTGGACCCCTAAGGAACTTCACTTGTCACGTTTGTCAGTGAGGATGACACGTTATCTCAGTTGACGACTTGAGTCGTGGCTGTGAGAAAATTTTTAAGCCATGATAATGGTAAGCCCGTGATACCTACTATGTTCTCGAGATCAAATGCTAAAAGATGATGGTCAACACAGTCAAAAGCGTTCGATATGTCTAGAAGAATCAACACAAAAATGTCGACTAAGGCAGTTAGCAATGAATGAATGAGACTCAGCCAACGCGGTAACAGTTGAACGTTTATACCGAAAACCTGCTTGGAAAGGAGAAAGAATTGTCTTGAAGTCTAAATAAGAAATAATTGCTGTGTGCAGAACCTTCTTCATAAGCTTAGAGACGGACGAGGTAAGAGAAATAGGCCGATAGTTGGCAACGGAAGTGGACGGTTGTTTTTTGAGTATTGGTTTCACTATAGCGGTGCGCCAAAGATCTGGGATCACTCATGTTAACAAGCTGTTGTTGAAAATGACACGTAGAGGTAGCAATAGAGCATACTTGCATTTTTTAAAGAACAATATCGTATTAACTCAGGGGTTTTTTAACTTTGTATTTTTATAGAATAGAGCGCTTGCAAGACCATTTCATCAATAATTATATCCATAGAAAATGGGCAGCTGGATCGTGTTAAGCTTGGTGCATTAGACGGTGGAGGTAATGGTATAGAGAAGACCGATTTAAAATGATTAGTAAATGCTTCAGCTTTAGCACTATGAAATATTAGAGCAACTAGAATCATCTATGAGATTAGGAACTGAGTGTTTCTGCAGCTTGAAGCTATTAGCACAAAACGAATAAAAAGTCGAGGTTTTTTTTTAAAAAAAAATACAATATGAAATTCTCTAGTCGTTACGAATTGATATAATTTAACAGACAATTTTCATTGAGACGTGAACAGTATGCAGAATAAGGTGCTCTCTTCGAGGCTTCTTGTAGTTTAAAGAAAATAATACATAGTATGTTATAAATTATCTGTTATATAAGCAGCGAGCTTGAACGACATTCACTTTTAACCTCCAGTTCATGTCCAAGCTCTTTTGAACACTGACGCTTTAAAGGTCCTTGAATTGAGAAGCGAGTGGAAGTTTTTTGGTTGAGTTTTCGGAAAGTTATTTCTTTTGACAGGAAAAATGTTTGGATGAATCTCCCTATCCAATGTGATTTATTATTGTTGCGCCCTCGTCTGAGACCCATACGATATATGCCAGGAGCCCTGTCTGACTCGTCACAGTAGCTGTGGAGGGAGGACTGGCGAATGGTTGCAGCCACGGCAAGAACAGCAGCACTCGAAGACATTCCGCATTGGCGAATGCTTTTGAACGCACGTCCTCGCCAAATAAGGAAAGCTCCAAAGAATCCAGCATCTAAAAATAAGTATAAGATGCTTATCAAGAAAGTAATGCAGTGTGTTCACAGCGAAAAACATAATGAAACATTACCCGTTTTTTCGAATTGAGTGAACGTTTTGTTCTAACCTAAAATTTGTACAATTCGTGAGAAAGATATAACGTAAGAGACAAAAGGAGCAATGTATTTCTTTCTTGCTGCAAGAGAGTACAAAAAATGTACAAATTGTAAGTTTTTTTATGGTAACCCCCTTCCCTCTTCTCAATAACAAGACGCTCACGCAATTTGAAAAAAACGGGATGTTGTTATGTTTCATTAAGCTTTCCCAAATAAAAAAAAGCATAAGATGCTTCTGAAGTTGTCAACACATGATGGGGTATTTCAAAAGTCTCTGTGGTTTATGGAGCGTTATAATATCTCTTTTCACTTTGCTAAGTGATTTTCTGCTAATCACTTTTTTGAACGCTCCAATGTCTCACCACGAAAACATGGACTACGGTAAAAAGAAAGAACACATGCATTCTAATTCGCGAAAACATAATGAAACATAACGACATCCCGTTTTTTTCGAATTGCGTGAACGTCTTGTTCTAACCTAAAATGTGTACAATTAGTGAGAGAAATATAACGTTCGAGACATGAGCAGCGATGTCTTTTTTTCTTGCAGCGAGAGAGTTCAAACGGGATATCGTTATGTTTCATTATGTTTTCGCGAACTCTAAAGCTCCATTAGAGTGATGCATGTGTTCTTTCTTTTACCGTAGTCCATGTTTTCGTGGTGAGACATTGGAGCGTTCAAAAAAGTGCTTAGCAGAAAATCACTTAGCAAAGTGAAAAGTGATATTCTAACGCTCCATTAGAAAACTAAATCGTACTGCTCTCTAATGGAAATGCATATTCAGTCACTACTATTAATACTGAATCTTGCCTCACAGAAATCTTCCTCTGATTCACAAGACATTAAAAAAAACGGAGAAGACCCTGCAGCAGATTCGGGTGAGTTCTTTCCGAAAGGGTGAGATATCACGCCTTTAATACAAACAAAAAACTCAAGCTCAATCTAGCTACTTTACACCTTTCATGAGAAGTATATTTCAATACGACTTATTCGAGCCCTGCATTCAAATGTGCGTCATCGCTCCCTTTCTAAATGTTCTATTTAAACATGGTCCCATAAGGAAATTGCATACATGGGACGCGTCGCGGTTGACGCGTTTGCTTGGGAAAAGATAGGGAGGGAAGCGCATTATAGACTATTCGGGAAGTTAGGCAGTGATATTTCCAGGAAATTCTCATTAATTAAAGCGTTTATGCTATAACGCAGTGCTTGGATGTGTTTTGAGCCATCCGGGCTCTATCTACAAGCTGATGAATTCGCTGGAGAAAAGCAAAGAGGACGCTAGCAAGATCGAAGAAGTGGTGAAGCTCTTTGACGAGAGGAACAGACTTCTGATTGCAGCGCAAAATAATCCGGACATTTTTTCGGCTTACGACAGGGTCGCAGCGGTACAGAGCTTAAGCTCTGGTTCGACAGATGGAGCGGCACTTGCCGCTGCTTTATCGATGGTGCCGCAGTCTTCTAGCCGGCGTGCTCCAGCATCTCGCAAGCGGGCCAATTCGCCAGCTCCAGCGAATCATTACCAGCCCTTTCCGAAGAGGCCTCTCAACGGAGGACAGTCGAGGGGCTATGGCTCGTCCAGAACCGGTGCATGCTACTCCTGTGGACAGTTCGGGCACAGACAGGCAGACTGCCGTCAAGGCATTCAAAGTTGAGTTGTTTCCGGTCAGGCTGGTGGTGGCGTAAATGACGGTCAGGCAGTCTATAGCGATTTGGGAGTGGTTTGGGGGATCCCCGTTAGTGTTGTCAGTGCTAGCCCATGGCTATAAGCTACCCTTCCAGGAAGGTGTTGAAGTTGAAACCGTCAAGCTGTCTTGTTCAGGAAATAGAGTGTCAGCGCAAGAGGAGGCCGATTTTGTGGTGGCAGAAGTGTGGAAGTGGCTTCGCAGTGGAGCAATTGCGGAAAGAGGTCCGAGAGAAAGAGTGGAAATTGCGCCACTTTCGGTGGCTCGATCAGGTGAGAAGTTGCGCTTGATACATGATCTCTCGAATGTGAATGAGTTTCTTAGCAAAACCAAGTTTGCATATGATGATGTTAGAACTAGTTGACATTTACTTCCTCACCAGGGTTATATGGCAACGTTTTTGATTTCGCCATGAGTTACCATCATATCGCCATTCATGAAGACGACTCTTGTTTCCTTGGCTTTCTATGGGATGGTAAAGCATATCGATTTAAGGCCATGCCATTTGAATTGAGCCCCGCTTCTTGGATTTTCACTAAAGTGTTCAGGACATTGGTTCGTAGGTGGAGGAAGCTAGGAATTTCATGCGCGCTTTACCTGGATGAAGGTATAATCCTAGCTGATTCAAAAGAACAATGCCAAAAAGCGGTCAACATAATAAGAGAGGATCTGGCGTGTCCAGGTGTTCAAATTTCTCAAGAGAAGAGTAGACAGAGTTTACAGAGTTCTCTCTAAACTCAAATCAACGTGCACTACTGGCGCGGACGGAATTCCTCAGATCATCTTCAAGAAGTGTGCCAAATCTCTCGCTTGCCCCCATCATCGATTTTTCATTGTGGCTCGGTGTGACACCTTCTCTATGGAAACAATCTCTCATCACTGCAATACCTAAAGCAGGAAAAGAACCAACTTTGACATCATCCTACCGGCCTTGTTCTATTTTATCTCCCGCTTCTAAAGTTATGGAGCGTTTGATCAGAACCACTATAGAAACTCACTTAAAGAATTTTGATTTGCTGCCAGATAACCATCATGGCTTCAGATCCCAAGCTTCTGTTGTGACTAACCTTTTAGTCTGTGAGAATGATTGGTCATATGATCTTAGTAGAGGATTATCTCTTGATGTAACATATCTTGACTTTTCGAGAGCATTTGACTCCATCAGCATCTCTAAGCTTTTAACCAAGTTATCCCATATAGGTTTGTCGCCTACATTGATGTCATGGCTCAAATCTTTCCTTTCTGATCGATTCTTTTCCGTTCGAATAGGTAACATTTTACCTGCTCCCAAACCCGTTACTTCTGGCGTGCCTCAAGGCTCCGTTTTCGGACCCATTTTATTTACTCTATATATCCGTGAATTGAACTACGTCATCAAGCCTTTCCCCAATGTCAAGTACCAAGCCTATGCTGACGAAATCAAGTTGTATATCTCCCACAATTCCTCGAATGAAATGGAACGCGTGTCTGAAATGCAGAGTTGTCTTGATGCCGTTTCATCTTGGGGCAGAAACAATCAGCTCACCTTATCCGCAAACAAAACGTACCATTTGGAACTAGGAAACTCGGAATGTTCATTTGATTATCGCTTAAATAATGTCACTTTATCTAAAGAGACTCAAGTCAAAGATCTCGGTGTTCTAGTTGTTCCCAGTCTCCGAAGACATGACGCCATTGTTGATCGAACTGTAAAGGCTACCAGAGCCATATACAGTACCGTGCAGAAGTATACCAAAAAGTATATTTTATCGTATAACTTTTGTGTTTTTGCGCCCACTAGCGCAATTTTTTATATGTTGTGTGGCTCGTGATTTACGTCATACTGTAATGGAATGGAGCGGTTTCTGAAAAAGCAGAACAGCTCAGCAATTTTTTTTCTGAAAATAGTCTTTTTCGAGATTTTTGACATATGTTCTTGTTTATTTGTTTCTGTTTATTGCAATGATCATAAAATATTTCTAGCGTTTTCAGATAATGGGTCGACCCAAAAGCTCTAAGAATTTAAGTGAAAAGGACCGGTAGACCATTGCAAGTGGGCGGGCAATGGGCATGAGTTTGGCCGATCTGGCGCGCCAATTCAAGACTGATGTCGGCACGATCTCTCGCTCCGCGAAGACGCCAATTCGGACGAAACTACGTGGAAGGCCTTCCCTAACTTCTCCCAGCATCAACCGTGTCATCACTAGGATAAGCAAAGCCAACCCCCGGAGAAACGCGGTTGAAATTCACAAGGAACTGCTGCAGCACTTCAATGTTAAAGTGATTTTTTTGTGTTTTTTGGCATGATAATTTTTTTCTTGAGCAAAAATTGGTTTTCAGAGCTCCGTCGATACGGTAAAGAGGCGTCTGCGCACCGCCGGCCTCTTCGGACGTCGCCCGGTGAAGAAGCCGATGATCTCGGAGAAGAACCGGCAGAGGCGATTGCAGTGGGCAAAGGACCATCAGCGTTGGACAGTGCAGGAATGGAATCAGGTGCTCTGGTCTGATGAGAGCAAGTTTATGCTTTTCGGGACAGACGGAATTAGCCATGTGAGGCGGCCTGTAGGCTCTAGGTTCAATGCTAGGTATCAGGTTCCGACCTGTAAGCATGGGGGAGGTTCAGTGATGGTGTGGGGAGCGTTCTACGCGGGTGGGGTCAGGCATCTGCACAGGGTAGAGGGTATTATGAGGAAGGAAGATTACATAGAAATACTCTCGAACGTCATGCTGCCCTATGCGCGCTCGAACATGCCCCGGGGCTGGATATACCAGCAGGACAATGATCCAAAAGCACGCTTCGCGTGCGGTCCAAGACTGGTTTGGTCAGCGTCGAGTGACCCTCATGGACTGGCCGAGCCAGTCACCGGACCTAAATCCGATAGAGCACGTGTAGGTCAAGACTGCCCGGAATGCGGCGGAGAAATTCGCCCAACTCGAGCAGGCCTGGCACGTCCTCCCGGTTTCAACCCTCGCCAACTTGGTGGCCTCTATGCCACAAAGATGCAAGGCAGTCATTGACGCTAGGGGTATGACGACGAAGTATTAGACTGGGGTAATAAAGTTTCGGGTAAAATTGGACGGTCAAGTTGTTAGCGAAGATGTCATAGGTTACTGAAGAATATGTGCTCAAATTGTGTTTTTCTTGAATTTCATATTTTATGCTGTTTTTGTTCACAGTTAACGGGCATCTCAAAAGTTATGTTGAAACAGTGTTTCGAAGTACTTGAAGATTGTCTAATAAAAATTTGAGCCTTTAATTCGCGTTCACTGCAGAGAAACACTGTAAAATATACTTTTTGGTATACTTCTGCACGGTACTGTATGCTATGCTTCGCGCTGTTTCTATCAATGATCCAAAAGTGCTAGTTAAGTGTTTCATGACATACGTTCTACCTCATTTGGAGTTTGCCTCTTGCTTTTGGAACCCAATTTACAAGAGACTCTGAATTGTTAGAGAAAGTACAGAAATCGTTTACTAGAATTCTCTTTTATCGATGTTTCCCACAGCCGGATTACCCTCATAGCCTTCCATGTTTTAGAGATCGTCTGAATCTAGTTGGCCTGAGTACTTTAGCAGAAACAAGGGTGATTGCAGACCTTAAAATGGGTTGGAAGATCTTCAATGATAAGTCTATTATTGAAAAATCACGCATTTTCAAGCGCACCTCCCCCACTCGTACAAATATTAATGGTATTGCAATTGAATGTACTTCTTCCACTCCTAGATTCAATTGTTTCGGTTTACGGGTTTCAAGAATGTTTTACGAAATCTCGAGTGAAATATTAAATTCAGGAACAGTAGAGCAGTTCATAAGTCGTCTCCGTAACGAGAATGTGGTCAGTGAATGGGCAAATAATCAGTAGCATTTAGAAATTTTCCTTACTCCTAGCCATACTTTGTATGTATCATTTTGTATGTAAAAGTAAATCTCTGCATCTTCACATCGGTGCACGCGACCTTTCTTTCTCCTACTCTATTGATAGCCTCTCTATCAAATCAATCTCCCAGTTACGTGACCTGGCATACAAATTGTCCCTTCCCTCCGCAGACATGACAATATCGTAGATCGTGTAAGAAAGGCAACTAGAGCTATGTACTCCTTGCTACGCGCAATCTCTGTTAATGACCCCGGAATTCTTGTCAAATGTTTTAAAACACATGTTATGCCCCATTTAGATTATGCGTCAAATATCTGGAATTCATACTACGCTAAAGATTGTGAAGATATTGAGAAAGTATTGATGAAATTTACTCGCATTGTCTATTACAGATGTTTTCCTGATCCTAGCTATCCACAATCCCTTCCCACTTACTCCGACCACCTCGCGCGCCTTGGTCTCATTCCTCTCGCTGAAAGAAGAATTTTCTCCGATTTGATTATGGGGTATAAGATATATCACTGACATTCCATTATCAAAAAGAACAGATTTTTTTTAAAGAAACAACTCCGACAAGAACTAATACCCATGGAATTTTTTTGGAGGGGACACGGAATACATCTAGACACAATTCTTATGGATTTAGAATCTGTCGATGGTTTAGGAGATTACCTTGTCAGTTGATCAATGCTAATTCACTGACATCATTTAAAACACAGCTGAAGAAAGGAAATATTCTTTCCAATCTTAAATATACCTTTTTTATCGATGTTAGAATAATTTTGAGCTTCATTACAAGTTTATGTTCATGTTGTATAGGTATTGAGGTCACAGTGAGTGCTTATCTTGATGGGACGGATTTTATTGATATTGTCATTGAAAGAATTGGATGTTTTGTTTTTGGTTCTCTTGTTTCGTGAATTTTTTCTTAATTCGATAGCGGTCGAAATAGCGGTTAAAGGGCGTGAGTTCCGTTAGGCTTAAATGTGTTTCATTTAACGCTCGTTCGATTAAAAATAAATTGTATGATCTTCATCATTTTCTTCGAATTTCTTCCCCTGATATCCTATTCATCTTGAGACCTGGCTGAGTTCTAATGAACCTGATTCTCTTCTCACTGATTCTCTTCCTTACATTGTCTTCAGAGCAGATAGACCAGATTGTAACCGTGGTGGAGGATCTGCCATACTCATTAAGCCTCATCTCTCTCCAATACTTGTTTCTTCTTTTTCCCATGAGTCTATTGAATGTATTGCGATTGATGTTTTCACAAGCGATATGTGCTCACTCCCATTTCCCACTATTCGACTCATCACATGTTACCGATCTCCTAACTCAGTTCTTACTAGCATTGAAGAATTCATTAACTACCTCATCCCTCACTGCTCACTTCCTTTTCCCGCCGTTATTTGTGGTGATTTGAATTTTCCGAATGTAGACTGGATCAATTCATGCGCCCTCTCTCAGTGTCACTCATCAAATGCCTTTTTGCAATTTACTAATGATTATCATCTCACGCAATACGTCAAATCTTCTACTCGAAATGATAACTTACTTGATTACGTTTTTTGTAACCATAATGTGATTGCCGATTGTTTAACCTCGCACCCTTTCTCTACTAGTGATCACATGTCTGTAAACTTCTCTATCACCGAATGTTATATTCCTTCATCTCGTCCTTCTACACATTTACTTCCTCAATGGAGGAAAGCTAACTGGGAAGCCATGAATGAATCACTTATCTCAATTGACTGGACCCTTGCTTTCTCGACTTTGACCATTGATCAATGCGTTTTTTTTCTGACTAACACTTTATGCTCTCTCGTGACTATGCATGTACCCCATTCAACTCCTAAGAAACCACATCTCAAGTATCCTCGTAAGATCAGAAGAATGTATAGTTTCCTACATAGATCCAAGAAGCATGCTCTATCTCGTCCAATGATTATGAAAGTTTGTAAAAAACTGCATAGAGAAGTTTTAAAATTTGAATGTCAACGCGAAGAATGCTTTGAATTACCTACTAACTTCAAACTCTTCTACCGTACCATAAACAATCGTACGAAGTCCAGCAACGCTATTTCTTCCTTGATTGTTAACAATGTCCCCATCACATCAACTAGTGAAATTGTCAACTGCTTCTCTAACTTTTTCGCCTCCATCTCCTCTCCACCCCTATCTGGTCCACTTCCCTCCATTTCAGTCCCCCACCCGATCCAATATGATACCATTGTGACCCCTTTTGATGTTTGTAATCTAATCAATCGTTTGAGGCCCAGAATTAATACCTCTCCTGACTCTTTACCGAACCTTCTCATCAAAAAATGCAGAGAAGCTCTCTCAGTTCCAATCTCAATCATATTCTCTAATTCATTAACCTTAGGATACTTTCCCAAGGCCTGGAAAACTGGTATCATCAAACCAATTCATAAGAAAGGCAGCAAATCCGATGTTGACAACTTTCGCCCCATCACCCTTGTCAATTCTCTTTCCAAACTTTTTGAGAAACACATTCACAACATTATATACAACCATTTAGAATTTAATCATGTTCTACATCACAATCAATCAGGATTTCGTCGTAAGCGCTCCACTGTATCTTCCCTTGTTGAGTACTATTCACTTTATCTCTCGCTCCTTGCCAGAAAGCAATCGTTTGACATCTGCCTCATTGACTTTTCCAAAGCTTTCGACCTTGTCGACCACAGATTTCTCGTTCACAAATTACAATGTTGTGGTATTCACTCTTCGTTGTTATCTCTCGTGACCTCTTTCTTGTCTCAACGCTCTGCTAGGGTCAGCATTAACAATCAATTTTCCGATGTAAAATCAACAGATATAGGTGTCCCCCAAGGTAGCTGTCTAGGACCGCTTCTTTTTTCCGTTTTTATTAACGACATCATCGCAGTGATACCACCTGATGTACATTGTTTTCTCTACGCTGACGATGTAAAAATTTTCTCCAAAGACCCCTATCTCCTCCAATTAGCCATAGATCACATTGCCGATTATGCTGTGAAATGGGCCTTAACCATCTCTGTTCCCAAATGTCTTGTTATACATTGTGGTTTAAACAATCCTAGAAAGATATTCCTCCTGAACAACAGTGTTCTTCCTAGCGAACATGAAGCTCGCGATCTGGGTATTCATTTTACATCCTCACTCACTTTTTCTAATCATATTAACATTACCGTTTCCAAAGCGTACAAATGTATGAACATCATCTTCCGCTCTCTCAGAACCTCCTCCATTCCTGTTCTACTCCGTGCATATAAAACGTATATTCTTCCACTTCTCGAATACGGTTCCGAAATCTGGTGCCCTACCTCGGTCGGACAAATCAATGACATAGAGCGGATACAAAGAAATTTCACTAGAAGATTACTTGTTAGAGCTGGTCTCTGCAAGCTTGAATATTCCGCTAGGTTAAAGCTTCTATCTCTAGATTCTCTTGAGTATAGACGTGCTATAATTGACCTATGTTTTCTCCACCAAGCGATTTATAGCCATTTCCATTTTGATCACTCATCTCTGTTCCAGTTTCTTCCCTTACCATATAGCAACCGAAAGTGTCATTCGTTAAGAATTATTCTCCCATTCATACTTACCGCTTCCTATAGCACATGTGCTTCCCGCTGTATTGATTCTTGGAACTCTTTAGCTTCTCACATTGTTTCAATATCATCCACTAAACTATTCAAAGAAGCTCTCTTTAAACTTCCCCCTACTGCAATTATTGCCTGCTCGAAACTTCGCCTGTGATTATGATTAACTTTGTTTACCCTAATCTCTATATTTTAACTTTTCGTATGCCTCATTTTCATTGTGAATTTTTACTTACTTACACTGAACTCGCGCCCGCGACAGGTCTCCTATGTGTGTGATTTCATCTTAATTTTATACGCAAGGAATAAAGAATGAATGAATGAATTCTGTGCTTATCGCCACAATTTTGCATTGAAAAATGTAGATAAATTATTATTATCATTATGTATGTATGGTGTTTCTCACCATAATCTTGCATTGTAGGATGTCGATGGAATAATATAGGAGAGGTGTATCGCTTACTTGAGTGCTGATGATCTCATATGTATTCTTATTCAATGTTTGTGCTCGAATTTTAGTTGTAATATGTGTTGATTTTGCATCGTATGATGTAGATAAAATGAATAAATGAATATAGATGGGATCCGCACCAGGTGGGTAGCTAGCTGCGCTACACAATTAACTTAAAGGATGGATTAGTTCAAGTATCGGAAAAGAGAGCAAGGAAAGCAGTCTTGAGAATATGCGAATTGTTGCGAAATACAGCTCCGTCAGTGAGAGACAGACATGTTGTGGCGGGCACAATTGCTTCAATTCATGTTGTAGGAGGAGATGATACTGCCCTGTTCACGAAGAACATCAGCTCGCAAGTGGTTCAGATGGAGGAGTTGGGAGAGAAAAGGAGGATTCTATGTGAAGAGGAAAGGTGAGCTCGAATACTGGTTGAAAAGGTTTCAAGGGCCACCAGCAAGATCGTTCTTAGTCGGGGATTGGTAAGAAGATTGGATTTTTGAAACAGATGCATCATCAGTAGCGGTAGGAGCTGTGCCCTGGGACCAGTGCAGGGTTGAGGCTCACGCAACTTGGAATTGAACGAAAGGGCATACTCCAGTACACATAGAGAGCTTCTGGGGGTTCTTTTTGGTGTGAGAACGTTCTTGAAAGAAGTCAGAGGTACTAGCGTGTCCTTCCGTATAGATAATCAGTCGGCAGTACGTATTCTGCAAAGGTGCAGTATGAAAATGATGCTCCACGAGATCGCGGTCAGAGTCTCAGTGATTTTGTCAGAAAACAGTGTGAACGCGAGATTCGTATGGGTTCCTAGAAAAGAGAATGTTGAAGCGGATGAGGCTAGTAGATGTGTGGATAGAGATGACTTGGGTGTAAAAAAAGATATTTTTGAATTGTGTGCAAAGCGTTGGGGAGCACCTGTGATTGACTTGTTTGCGGACGAAAGGAATAGACAGTGTGCAAATTTTATTTCTAGAGGAGCCTGTCCAGAAGCAAGTAACATCGACGCGTTCGCATGACCAGTCATCTGGAGATCAGCTCGTCTTTCTTGGTGTTTTCCTCCTCCCTCGTTGCTTGCTAGAGCTGTTGTTTTGGCGAAAAGATGTAACGCGAAATTAGTCTTAGGTATGCTTATATGGCATGGCAACGGCGCGCTACCCCTCTTGAAAAAGAACGGAGAGTGTAGTTGATAGCTTAGTTTTTGGCAAGGGTGCTGAAATCTTGATGCTTTCTTCGATAAAAACCGGACTGTTCTGGTCGAGTAAAACGCCGTCGGATTTTGCGTTTCTTCGGTGCAACTTCTAGCACGCCTTTATCTGTTCTACCCGATAAACAGTCATTGCCTACATACGTATGCAATTTCCATAGGAGACTTTGTTTAAATCAAAGTTATACTTCATGACGAAAACTGGAGGAAGAAGTGTAAGACCAGTCTTCGTTGGATTGGTTTCAGTTAATTTATCGAAAACGAACGAGATCCATTTGAGCTTGTTTACAAATCACAAGAGAAATAAAAAATCAATTTAATTTATAAAATTCGTTTACCAAACTCTGAGAGGTCAATGAATTTGCATACGGGAGAAATAGATTTTTATGTACTTTATATAGGGTATCCATTCCAATCACCCCTGCATTATGACCCGATTTGTTTCACCAGTTCTGTGTACTGTGCAGCATCTGGAGAGGAGGCGAGTTCATTGAAGAATTCCATCGCATCGTCCAGATTGACGCCTGTTATCATTATCCCATAGTACTCTTTAAAATATAATGATCTTTAAATATTTTCTTCTCTTTCTCAAGGTTCGAATATTGACTACACATAAGGACGATTCCTCTGAATTAACGGAAAACTATAGAAACGCCTGAAGATCAACACAACAATATTCTAGTAATCCCAAATCGTTCAACTAACCAACTGCTGAGTCTCTATTAGCTTTTAATTGAAGCTTGAACAACTTCTGAAGTTTTTTTTTACATTTAAGATCTTCGAATAATTTAACAAGAGTAAGAAAGATGCATTTAGAGACTCGAATACTCTTCTGAGTACCGGATTCGCGCTCCGAGCATCCGAATCTGCGGTCATCTGCGAAGAGGAAGGAGCCATTCAAGCACGACAGCGACGAGAAGACCGACTCCAGACGTCTGAACGACATTTTCTCAACGTAATCTCTGCTAAGTGTTCTTGTTGAAAGCTCTGATGTATCACCACGAATTTCCGTGAGAATGAAAATGGACTACTGTGTTTTTATATTCACGTCCAACAGTAAAATTATATTATAAAAATACCGTAGTCCATTTTCATGATCACGGATATTCGTGGTGAGACATTGGAGCGTTTAAAGAGAACACTTAGCAGATATTACGGTGAGAAAAAGAAAAGTTGAATTCTAACGCTCCATTAGTTCAAAAAAGGACGTTTAATGGATAGCGAGCGAGCAAAACCATTGATGATGCTTTCGATGGTGCTACAACCCACGACTTCTCCCCATTGCTAGGAATCATGTATACTGTCCGCTTTGCAGGTCTTTTCTCCATGAATCCTTGCGCGATGTTTTGGGAGAGCGTGAGGAGTCTCGAGGTAGTCGATCGTCCCGAAGCAAATTCATGCTGATGCTCCGCCGATGGTATGTTTGATTGGATGGAGCTGATTAGTAGACGTTCGATCACTTTTGCTACTAGAGAAAGAAGGGAGATGGGTCGGTAGCTGGAGCCGTCTGCTGCATGTTTCCCTGCCTTCAGTAGAGAGAGTATGATAGAAGACTTCCTTATCATATGGATCCTGCCAGTGCGTTACGAGTCGTTCATGCGGAGAGTGAAGGTGATTGCTCTGGGTTCGAGGTGATGAAAGAGGATCGGAGCGAGACCGTCAGGTCCTAGGGCTTCGAACTTCTTCGTTGCTTTGATGGCAGAAGAGAAGTCTGTACTTGTGAATTCCTCGAAGTCCTCAGCACTCGGGAGGCGTATTATTCTCATCGGCTTCCTGTTTTCTTCGGAAGTTGTGTACGTTACTGGGCGGGTGAAAGCTTTGTTGAAGCGGTCGGCAATGTCAGAGGCGGATGTGAGTGGGCCCTTGTCAAAGTTGCTGGCGCAGTTTGGCAGTGGTCTCCCTTTGTTGTTAAACATCTTGATAGTCTTTCAGAGCTTTTCGTTGTCTCTTTTGAGATCAAAGCTTTACATCCGTTGTCTTCAAACGTCTCGTTTGTCCGTGGCTCTTACCATACGTCTCGTTTGTCCGTGGCTCTAGCCTAAGCTCAGTTTGGGCGGCGGGGAGGTTTGAAAGAGGTGATTTGACTAGCTTCTCTTCCACAAATGATTGGGATCGTGTCCACTCCGGATTTGCATAGTTAGTTGTTGTTGTTTGCCCATAAGTCCTGCTGAGGGGAGTCCTTTGGGATAGTTTGTTGAGGATCCTTCGAGTCCGGAGAAATTTTCTCCGTCTACACTCGCACCGCAGTCCGCGATCCTCTTCGCGAGACCCATTCGTTAACCGGAGAAGGGCAAAAGGCAATTTTACTGGCGCCTCGACTCGCCATTACAAAGTATAGGGGAGTATCGGCTGATGTTTTATCCGGTGGCATGCCCAGGCATCGCCCTTCTTTGACGAACTATACTATCAAATTTTGGTCCGCGACGGGCAAGCCCGCTATCACCAATGCACTTGTGAAGAGAGACTTCCCTATATTCCCCACCTGAGGACGCACTCGATACCGGTGAGGATGAACCGGTCCTTTGCGATGGTGTGAATTTGTAGGCTGTGACACCATCGAAGGCGAGTTCCATAGTTAGTGGAGGTGACATCCCTGTTTGTGCAAATGTAATTGCTTCCTTCAAGTTCGAGAACTATGGGCAGATAATCGGAGCTTCCGGAGGTGACGGTTCTCCATGAGTCTCGTGATAAAAAATCTTGTGAGAAAATGGAAACGCCCGGCGAAGACGGTCTCCCGTTCACCGGGACGCGAGTCCGCGAATCTCGGTTGAGTGATTCATAGATTGCATTTGCGATGAAAGTGCCACTGCTGTCTGATGAGTGGGAGTACCATGCTGAGTCATGGGCGTTGAGGTCATCGAGGATGATGGACTTCTCGCGAGTGTGTAGAAGAGAGACGAAAGGTCCGGATTTTATCCGCTGCTAAAGGAGCTGGTTGGCGATATGTAGACGTTGGTGGCTTCGAAGTGGTGGCCGTTGGCACCAGTGACATGAATGATGAGCGATTCTAGACAAGGGTCTTGGGCGGTGTGCCGCATTGTGCAATTTTACCTTATATTGTTGCGCCTTCGTATCGTTATTTCCTTTGCTGTTTATTAGAGTTATTTGTTGGTCGCGACTGTTGTGAGCGGTAGATTTCTTAATTATTCCCTTTTCCTCAAACGAAATTTTTTTACCAAGCTTCTAGCGGTAATCGTAAAGCCTATAGCACTATAGTCAAAACCATTTCAACGACTTCCACTAAGTCTTTCTACCCATGTCTGGAGTTTTAAACTCATGTGACGTTCCTGGCCGTTGACATTGGATTTAAGTGTGCATACTGTATACTCTCACTCACCCAATCAACTCCAACTTGTCCTTAAATAAATCTTTCCTGCAAGTCCACGATAAGAAGGTGGGCAGTTTTCGTTCCACGTTCGGTGCAGAGCTGACATCCTGCGAGTATTTTTCTTCATACCATTCCTTTTTTGATCCCTAATTACCATTTAAGAAACTGTCATCACCGATTCTTCCATAATAGTTCGTCTTAAATTTTTTACAGAAGCTGACTGATACTCACGTAAACTCACCGTAACCCCATCTCCACGAAGCACAAAAGTTTGATCGAAACCGGCGAAGACTGCTTGTACATGCTCCATTCCCGCCACCTGCAATTGACGCCTTTTTTGGATGCGTTTGCTTGAACCCTGAGAAATTGATTTCACGGACTTAAATTTCAGAAAAGTACGGAATTCTAAGATGAACACAGTGTTTAATAAGAGTAAGAAACCTGCTTGGGGGAGATGCTGCTGTGCAAGGTCCCGTCGCCCAGCTGTCCACATGTGTTTTGACCGAAGGTGAAGAGCTTTCCTATTAATACATGGCATTTTTCGTGCTTCTGTCTCTCTGATGAAAACCAGGGGTTAAATGGAGCCACCCAATTAGGGTTCACATGTATCCGCCGCTCAAAGTTTGGAGCAAAAAAGAAAAGGGGATGAAGGAAAAGGGTAAGAAAAGAGAGGGAGATTTTTGTCAATAGTGTGTGTACATGTATGGTATCGGGACCGATCCGGTCACTATTTAACCCCTTATGGCAACTCAAACTCCATAGTGAATCATTCAGCTCAAACATCAAAATAACTTAAAGAACAAAGCCTTAGAATATTCCCAGTTGCAAAATCGCACGGAACAGCAAGGAGATCTTGGTAGTATAGAGAGGAGAGAGATGACTTCGGGCGAATTTTTTCAGCGCTAAACGTCTTATAGCGTATGCCAGCGGGGATCTTCCTATCCTTAATGACTCCTGCAGCTTGTCTTCAATTAGGCAAAGCTGCGTTGACTCTAGAGCGCGCTACTGGAATCGTTGATATGTTCAAAGAGAATAAATTTTTGTTGTTGTTGCCGGTTGTAGCCGTCATCGAAGAGCGAGGCCCACGTGATATGTTTCTTTTCGCTTCGTCTTTCGTTGTGTATAAATCGTCAATTTTAAATAGACATCTTCAAGAAGTTTGCCACTTCTCGTGGTTTCTCCCATAACTCGGTGAGTGAGAGTGTCGTAGGGTCGCCAATGCAATCGAACAGGTGTGCGATGTCATGAGGTGTGGATGAGCATGTTGGGCAGACGTCTGGGATGGACTCGTCGATACGGTGTAGATACGAGTTTGTGAATCTGCTGAATCCGGATCGAAGCTGGGAGAGCGTACATCCAGGTCTGAGTTGTCGATTGCCGAGGCCAGTTTTATTCCTCGCTGATCTTCGTCGATAAACACATCCCAGTCTCCACAATGTGCATTTAAGTCGCCGAGAATCAGGCAGTCTTTGAGCTGAAGTAGTCCATCCCAGTTGGGATGGTGGTTCGGCGGGCAGCTGCTGGTGGGGGGAAGGTATACGTTGACCAATGTTACTTCCTCTTCAGCAGAGCTCGATGCTCTGACATTGATTGCCAGCGTCTCCAGGTGTTCGTCGTTCATGATGTTAGAAAGATCTGTGACACGGAAAGCTACTGACTTATGGAGTATGAACGCAAGACCTCCTTCTTTGTTACGTGTTCTGTCCGATCTGATGACGATGAAGTCTTCGTTCTTCGGGAGTTTTGTTCGATCAGTAAATTCCGTCTCCTGTATGGCTGCTGCTGCGACATCATGTTTCTGCATGTAGTTGATCACTTCTTCTTTCTTTCCTCGAAGTCCATTCGCATTCCATTGTAAGATATTGAAGGTGTTAGTGAAGGTAGTCGAAGCGTTTGTTGCGGCGGGGGCTCCAGTTGACACTGCTGCTGTTTTGCTTGCTGTCACTGTAGTCGACGTTGCTGTACTCACTGCACAGCATTTTCCAATGTAGTTCGACTTCCAGTCGTTCAAGCTGACCAGTGCTGAGCAGTCCATGTGTAGATGAAGCCAACCATTGCAGTTGGTACATCTCACCATGCCCTTAGACTTCGCCATTCTTTTCGTGCACACGGAACAGTACCAGATCTTTGGGAAACCAGGATTTAGTTCCACGTCGGCTATGATGAGTAGAATCTGGAGCAGCGACGCCGGTGAAGGCCGCTCCACGATCAAAAAACGATGGTGATTTGATCGAAACTCCATTCGGATGGTTGCCTGTCTTTGGCCACTCGAAAGTGGGTGTTCTCCCGGCGAAGACGGACCAGGCGTGGAGAACGTGAAGCGTTTGTTGAACTGGTTCGCGATTTCAAAGGAGGATGTGAGGGGTCCTTTCCCGAAGTCGATGGCGCAGTTTGGTGGGGGACGTCCTTCATCATTCAACATCTTGATTGTTTTCCACAGTTTCTTGCTGTCTAGTTTGGGATCAATGGTCTCCATGAAAGTTCTCCAGATGTCCCTTTTGTTTCTCTCCGTGGCTCGTCTGATGATGTTGAGGGTGCTGATTTCTTGGCTTGATGGGTCTGATTCTCGTAAAGCGTCTCGTTTGGTCATCCAATCTCGGATTTCTGGTGTTAAGGCAACGTTTCTCTTCTTGATGCGACCGCGTGGGATTGAGCTGGCGGCTGCAGATAACAGGATCTTCCGGAAGAAGGGCTCAGCTTGGGCGGCGGGGAGGTCGGGAAGAGGTGTCGTGGATAACTTTTTTTCGACGAGCTGTTCAAAGATTTTCCATTTCGCTTTTACGAAGTTGGTGAAGAAGACTTTCCTGTGCGTACGGATGTAGTTGGAACCCTCAAGGAAGATTACGATGGGTAGATGGTCGGAGCTTCCAGATGGTATTGTTCTCCATGAGACTTGAGAAAGTAAGTCCAGCGAACAAATGGAGATGTCTGGGGAAGATGGTCTTCCGTTGACTGGTACTCTGGTAGGCGTGTCACGGTTTGCTACGGCGTGTTCTGAAGCATCGATCGTTTCTGCGATGTGAGAGCCTCTGCTGTCTGAAGATTTGGAGAACCATGCGGCATCATGAGCGTCAAGATCACCGAGTATGATGGATTTCTCGCGATTGTGTAATAACGGAGTGAGGTCGGGCGTATAACCAGTGGTGCAAGAGCTCATCGATGGTATGTATATGTTGGTAACATCGAGCGACTTCCCATCGGCATCGAATATGCGGAGGGTGAGAGATTCCAAATTTGCGTCGGTCGGAGAGGGCATTACAGTGTAGGACAGCGATTCGCTGATTCCGGTCATAAGACCGCCTCCGGAGTTCTTCTCACGATCTTTACTTACGATAGTGTATCCAGGAATTTTTGGACATTTGGAACGATTCGTTAGCTTAGTTTCTTGGATGAGAAATAGATCGACTTTCAGACGAGTGACGAGTTCATGGAGTTCCGTCGTTTTGCCAGAGAAGCCATTGCAGTTGTATTGCATAATCTTGAGGTTCCTGCTGTTGGACGTGGGGTCAGAGGAGAAAGTTTGCCTGGTGTTCGTGGTCGTCAGCGGAGTCGTTGATGTCATGCATGAAGGGCAGCGGTATTCGACTTTGATGTATTATTTGAGTGAGGAGAGGCCACTGCATGTCGATTTAGTGTGGACCCACTCTGAGCAGTCGGAGCACTGGATGCAGTTAGTATTGTTGTTGTTGTCTTGCCCATAGGTCCTGTCGAGGGGAGTCCTTTTGGGATAGGTTGGTGGTGAGGATCCTTTTGAGTCCGGAGAGAGTTTCTCCGTCTACACTCGCACCGCAGTCGGCGATCCTCTTGGCGAGACCCATTCGTTAACCGGAGAAGGGCAAGAGGTTATTTTACTGGCGCCTCGACTCGCCATTGAAAAGTATAGCGGAGTATCGGCTGATGTTTTGTCCGGTGGCATGCCCAGGCCGGTCCGGCATCGCCCTCCTTTGACGAGCTAGACTACCCAGTTTTGGTCCGCTGCAAGATTTCTCCCGCTACCTCCCAGCACGAATTCTTCGTAGGGAGGCGTCCCTCTATACGCCACCTGAGGTCGCGCTCGATTCTGGACTGGATAATCCGGCTCCATCCGTGACAGGCTCTTAAGGCTGTATAGTCACGAATGGCCACTGTTGCCAGTGTGTTTCGAGTGCAGTTAGTATTCGCCTTTCTCTTGCATGTAGTGCACAGCCAGATCCTTGGTCCTGGGTTACTCTCGATGTCTCCGGCCAATAGGAGAAGTAGTTGGGACAGGCCAGCCGGATCCCTCAGGCGAAAAAAAAGAACGAAGACAGAGGTGTAAAGAAGAGATGAGAGAGAGAGAGAGAGGAGAGAGAGAGAAAGAGAAAGAGAGAGAGAGAAAGAGAAAGAGAAAGAGAAAGAGAAAGAGAAAGAGAGACTCTCTTGTAGTTTCTTCAGAGCGTGATGCTTCGGGAGAAGGTTGTTGATGTCCTTTGCAGTCTGTAGACTGTCGTGCTGCACCGCGTGGAGGCGGACATCGTTGTAGCACTTGGACTCTCTGTGTAAGTGATCGGTGTCTTCCATATGATGATTGCCCGTGACTACGCGGAGACCGGCATTCTGGGCGCGTTGGATCCTTTCGAGGGCCGAAGCGGATAAGAAAGTGGACCATGCGGGGGCGGCGTAACGGGAGATCGCTTTGAAGGTTGTCCGTAAGGATTCCTTCTGGTTGCCCCAGGTGCTACTGGCGAGGGCCTTCAGGACGTTATTTCTCTGTGTCATGCGGGCTGTGATGGCGTGGTGGCTGAACGTGAACATGGTGTCGAAAGTTACGCCGAGGATCTTTGCGAGCTTGACTGTTGGGACGGTGGTTCCTCCGATGGATACGTCCAAGACCGTGTTGTATTCTCTGCTGGAAGGCGTGAGGAGCATGAGTTGACTTTTGGCCGGAGAGATGGTGAGGGAGCGATTGTTCAAGAAGCTTTCTATCTCAGGTATTGCCATACGTACGTACTCCGAGGCGGTGTTGATGTTCGAGTTGGAGGCCCATATGGTAATATCGTCTACGTAAGTTATTACGTTGGTGTGAGCGCTATCGGAGGGGAGGTCGCGTAGATGGAGGTTGAACAGCGTGGGCGAGAGGGCGCTGCCTTGTGCCGGGATCTCGACTCCGTTTCTGATCAGCTGGGAGCTCTAAAAGGTGTTGCGGGAGAGTGTGCGTCCTCTCAGGTACGAAGAGAGCCATTTCTTGATGTAGTTGGGCACGCTTGTGGTCATGAAGAGGTCGATTAGCTTGGTGATGTCGATGCTGTCGAAGGCTTTGGACATGTCGATCGCCATAAGAACTGTGCGCTTCGCTGGGCTTTTCTCATTGAAAACGTCTGCGATGTTCTTTGTGAGCTTCAGGAGTGCCGAAGTGGTTGAGCGGCCCGCCGTGAATTCGTGTTGGTGTTCCGCCGGTGGTATATGGGACTGGATAGTGTTGAGGAGTAGGCGTTCAATCACTTTTGCGACCGGGGAGAGAAGAGAGATCGGGTGGTAGCTTGAGCTGTCGGTGGCTTGTTTTTCCGGCTTCAGGAGAGGGATGATGATCGAGGACTTCCATATCATAGGGATCCGGCCAGTGCGTAGTGAATCGTTCATGAGGATAGTGAGAGCGTTGATTCCTCTGAGACCAAGGTTATGTAGGAGTATTGGAGCAAGGCCGTCTGGTCCAAGGGCTGTTGATTTTTGCGTTGCTCTGATGGCTGATGTGACCTCTTTTTCTGAGAAATCAGTGAAGTCGTCGGGGAGAAGTTGCCGTACTTTTCTCATCGTCTTTCTGTTGTCCTTGGAGGTTGTGTACGAGACTGTGCGGGTGAAAGCTTTGTTGAAACGGTTGGCGGCTTCTGTAGCGGATGTCACTGGGTCTTTATCGAAGCAGATTGCGCAGTTGGGTGGGGGTCTCCCTTTGTTGTTTAGCATCTTGATCGTCTTCCATAACTTGTTGCTGTCTCTTTTAGGGTCGAAGCTCTCCATGAATTGTCTCCACACTTCTCGTTTGTTCTTGTCTGTGGCTCTCCTAATCTTTTGGTTGAGGTTGTATATCGAGAATAAATTTTCGCGATATTCCGAGTCGTTGGCAGGGTTGGTTTCTTTCACCCGCAGTGCAGGTGAAATAAAATCTTTGCGCTCTCCGTAAAACTCGGAAAACAGTCAAATCTATGCACTCGGAAAATTTTTCCCGCTTTTCAACTGAGAAATTTTGTTGAATCGTAAAAAAAAACGTTTAAAAAAGCTCAATTTTCCGGAAATCTATGCGCTCGAAAAAAAGTGGGCGGGTGGTAAGAAACGCTATGGTCGTTGGTCTCCGGAAATGGTTCACCATTCACTTGAACAATTCCATTCGGTTTCCCGATTTCCTGAGACTCTGTTTACTTAAAATTGGGGAGAAGGTAATTCTTCAATGAGTGCGTTCTACACTTCGGCACATTTAGGCACATTTATCACGGAGTATGCGATGGTTTTTGAAGGCGGGTTGAGTGGCAGGCGCGTGACAATATACACGACCAGAGTGAAGAGGGAATGGACATAGTTTACTTCTATGACTGTGGTCGATTCCGCTTCCATATATAATGATTACGAGTTTTTTCTAGAGCCACTGATATAGCTTTGCCTATTCCTTATCTTTCCTGAAGATAACTCATATTGCAATTCCGAATCGATGCCCAATCCAACTGTAATATTGATAATGCTTCTATGATCATTCTAAAGCTTTTGCTATGCGAGAAACGACGTTCTGCCCTGACTCAACTGTGAATAGTTACAGCGACATAGAAGTCGCTGCACCTCCTGCTCTGGATCCAATACACGAAAGAAAACCTTTAAAAAGTTATATTCAACAACTGATTCTCGCTCAAATGATTAAACTCCCACGGTTGAATGCTAACCTCCCACGACTGCGAGGGAATGTGCTCGACCGGCCGCTATTCTCGTCACCTGGGATCCCATGAGCTCTTCTACGGCCCGAGGAACAAAGACTTTCTGCATTTTGCGACCGAGTCCTTGAAAAAGTTAACGATTTTTTTCTAAGTTTTATCAACTATTTTCGGAGACAGAATAGTTTACTAAACAAGTAAAACTTTCTGTTACCTCCTAAATAGCTATTACAATCTCCTAATTCATAATTTATGTCTCAACCCAAGCCTCTTTTACACACACCCCGTTCTCGCCCTTCCAGAGTGCTGAGTCGTATCGGCTGATGTTTTAACCTTTTCGGCTTGGATGTCTGGGGAAGATGGTCTTCCGTTTACTGGTACTCTGTAGGCGTGTCACGGCTCACTCGCCTAGATTGTAAGTGCAACATGATTATCCGGGAAGACTCGATGTGGCTCCAGTAGAAGACAAGATGCGAGAAGGGAAAATTCGATGGTATGGACATATGATGCGAAGAGATGCGCCCGACATCGCAAGACACGCTCTCGACATGGAAGTGACGGGCAAACGACCTCGAAGCAAAGTCAAGACTAGATACATGGATACACTCAACCAAGACCTCCGCCTTGCAAGACTTCACCCGGACGACCCAAAGGACAGAAGTTTCTGGAGAGCTTGAAGCCGCACAGCGGACCGTACTCCGACCACGGCAGGCGCGGCTAAATGCCAAGAAGAAGAAGTTTATGATAATAAAAATAATTTAAACCTTGTTACTCCAACGTAAAAATCTGTTTTTGGGTTTGACACGAAAAGGAAACAATTTTTTCTTTGACTTGTTTTTTTTTCTTCGAAAAAAGGTCAAAACAAGTTGGAAAAAAAATTTTGCTCAATGCGTTCGAATATGCTCTTGCAGTCAACGGCATACATACTTGAAACACAAAATGAAACAAACCATCTTATAAGACGCTATCATCTTATACTATCATATCATTTGAAAAGCAGACAGAAATGTTCATAAATTATTAGCTTATTACTAAACCTTCTGGTGTCGTATCCTTTTTCATACTATAACAACTATAACACCCATTCATAATTTCTTTTTCAAAACTTCTTCTGTGAGTTATGAATTTTCACACAATTAAATGAGAAAAAAATGCCTCTGAAATAATTCTCAACTGTGAACCTTATCTGATTCTCTAGACTTTGTACCTTGCACAGTGCAATAACATCTCACCGAGTTGTCCCTCCTCGTCAGAACCACATACAAAAAGTCGACCGTCTTTCGTCAGCATCATAGAGTGCTTTTCGCCGCACGCAATGTCTACAACCCGCATCTCTGAGATCGATTCCAAAAAGACGGGATTCGTCATATCTGAATACATGCTTGCTTTTTGAATTTCCGAAGAAAGTTGACCAAAAGTAGCCAATCTCGTACCAACCTTCATTTTAATCTTCCATTCTATATCTGTTCGCCCATGAGTTATGCGATGTGGGGTTGACAGCAGCAAAAGATTGTGAAGTATGAGACTACCGAGAGGGCGAATTAGCAAATAACGCAATTTGATAGGGACAAGCGTATAACAATTGCAAAGTCCTAAAGACCCTTAAATGGGCCGCAGCTTACCAGAAACCCAATCTTACAGAAACCCCTGTACAGGAAAAGGAAAGCATACAAACCTATGGCCTTATCACTTGTCCCGAGCTGTCCATACTGATTTTGACCCCAGGAAAAGACTGCTCCGCTCGCTGATAATGCCATGGCGTGGTTTCCTCCAGAAGATACTGTAAAAATTGAATCACAGGGAGTTCCATCATAGCTTCGCTGTAGTTCCGATAACTCAGCATATGCCGCTCTTGCATTTTTTGCTTCACTAATTAAACGTACAAGTCTTCCATTTGCGATGATTTGCCAGGTTTTAAATCGAGAAAAAAAATCGACATTCCTCTTATTCTTCCCAAGAGTTCACAGATTATCTTGACTTCGATCGATTCGATCGCCTTCTTGACATATTCAATGATCAACTTAGTGAAAAGAATGAAACATATGATGTATCCGATTTATACTGAACTGATTGTAAATAATGTCCTGAGCCATACGGCCTCGTTAATCTCAACTTTGATATGAAAAAATCGCCACACGAACTAACTTCGCGCCAAATCCCGACGAAAACTTGAGTGAATCTCACAATGCTTATACAACTCTTGCTTAACTTTGGCTTATGATGTTATTCTTTTCGATAAGATGTACTTAATTTACATATAGATAAAGCCTTTTAATTGGTTAAATCTGAGCCAAGATTATAACCAAAAAATATATTATCATGAGATGTACTGTAAGTTGCACAAGGCAACAACTGTGAGCTTGGAGTCAAATGCAAGTTACTTAGTTGATAAGCAATAAGACTTCGAGTAGTAGGGACATAAAGAAAGAACGGACTGACTTGAGATGATGGGTACTCCAATGAAGGCTGCTATCTCTATGGGGTAGAAAGTGCACACTCCGTGCTCTTGCGAGCCCCAGGCAAAAATTCGACAGCCTGTGTATTGAGCATTTGACAAGAATTATTAAATGCGAGAGAGTCACATCCAGTGATCTGGTGGAAGTTTCGCCTGGATTGAACTCATTGTTGTACAGTACCGCTCAAAATGTCATCATATATTGAGTTATTGAAAATAACTTCAAAAAAAAAACAACTAATGAAGCCTAAATTTTCAGATATTTTTTTCACATGTTTCACAAGTCAGATTCACATGTTTCGAGTGATAGAACAACTTTGGAAAATCTTTTATTAAGTTTATTCGTTAAAAAAAGGGAAATAGTAAAAAGTGCTTATAGAGATGTTCAATTTTTTCGAAGTATTAAAACAAACAATACAAATGATTGAACTATCGCACAGAAAAAAAGCTAGTCCTCCGGGCGGGATCGAAGCCAGACCACCTCGAATCAAACCGGGAGCGCGTGTTACCATTACACCACGGGGACACATTGCTATTGGTGTAATGGTAACACGCGCTCCCGGTTTGAGTCGAGATGGTCTGGGTTCGATCTCGCCCGGAGGACTAGCTTTTTTTTTCTGTGCGATAGTTCAATCATTTGTCATCTTAACCAGGCGTCACCTAAGCCTTTAAACTGTGTAACTTAGAATTTGAAAAACAAACGTTCTAGTATTTGGTGGCATATTCTTTGGAGTCAATGACTACCTCTGACATCTACGAGGCATAGAATCAATCAAAGAGTCAATGGTTGCCTGCGAAATCGCCTTCCATTCCTCCTCTAGCTGCACTGTCAGAACTCCGGTCGAAATCGCAGAGCCTTTCGCAGTAAACGTAGGAGTGCACCAAGGGAGTGCTTTGTCTCCCCTTCTCTTCATTTGGGATATGGATACCGTCACGCGTCCTTAACTGACTCTAGCTCCGTCAACCATCGCATACGCCGAAGACATTCTCCTTGCTGCTTCTACACGTGCCGAAATATAAAAAAAACGCACCTAAGAATGGAACGAAGCTTTCAGTAGGCATGGCCTATGCCTCAAAATCAAGAAAACCGAGTACCAGGAAATCCGAGTATAAACGACTGGGACTGTTGACATCAGCGGTGAACCGTTCCAAAATACCACGGAATTCAAGTATTTGTTTCTGTCATCTCCTCGGACACGTCAACGAATGCAGCGGCACGCCAAAAAGTAAACGCAGTGAGGATGAAATGAAGAGATGCTACAGGTGTCCTCCGTGATAGTGATATAACAGCTAGCATACACGAAAAATGTATAAGACAGCGATCCATCCCGTGCTTCTCTATTAAACGGACAACTGGCCTACACCGCGTGCGACCGAAAACATCCTTCTTACAAATGAGATGAGAAAGCTACGCTGTACAGTACAGCTGACTCGCATAGACTATGTGCGTAACACAATTGTAAGAGGAAGACTCGGCGTGACTCCTATACAAGACAAGATGCGAGAAGGGAGAGTAGATGATATGGACACGTGATGCGAAGAGACGCGACTGACATCACAAGACAAGCTCTTGACATGGAAAACTAGCAAACGCCCGCGAGGCAAACCGAAGATGAGATATATGGATACGCTCAACCAAGACCTGCGCCTTGCAGGAATCAGAGCTAGAAGCCGAACAGCGGACCTTACTCCGACCTCGGCCGGTGCGGGAAAAAGGTGAAAGTGTATAAGAAACCCTCTAACGGCTTCGGTATAAAGGTTCATCGTTTTTTGTTGCACTAGTTCCTTCCCAATTTGTTTGTTGCACTAGTTCCTTCCCAATAGTTTTTTGTTGCACTAGTTCCTTCCCAATTTGACGTCCATTTTCATCGCGTGTTGACGAATTTTCCTCACTGGCTTTGACCGACGGGAGATCGTGTGAGACGGGTAATCATTCTTCATTATGGCCGTATACGGGAATTAACGACCTCGTGATGCTCCCTAATGAGGAGCAACAGAGCTCCAGTTAGCTATCTCCTTTGCAAGCTAAGCTATCACGCATAAAAATTCATCCATGATTTGTTCATGATACTCATATTGACAAATGCTTAAGTGACTGACTGTCCAAGAGTGCTATTGTGCTGTAGTCGCTGCATGCGACTTGAACGACTTCTGTCAGCTGAGCGATGCGCCTGCAAATTGTATTATTTTTCCCGAAGAGAGAGCCTGCTCAAGAGCAAATTTGTTCTGAAAGGATAAGTTATCATACTTTGGAGTGTGGAGTAATAAGGTTGAGGAATCCATGCCCAGTTGCCCGCAAGTGTTATCACCCCACGAAAAAAGTCGGCCATCTTCGGAGACTGCACACGAGTGAGTTCGTCCCGCAGAGATCTAAAAATTAGTGACATTGTTGTAAATTATACGCGCACATGAATTTCCCTGCCACAGCGAAAAAAAATTCCAATGACCATACAATCGCAATGCCATTTGACAAATATGCCGTTTCTTTTCCTTTATCAATGAAAAAGCGAAAAATTTAACATCTAAAACCAGGCAAAATTACAACGAAAATTGCATTATCACTGAGTCCCTAAGTTTTAGCGAGTTTTTTTTGGGTGTTTGAGAATGCGTTTTTGAAGGAAGATTTTTAATACAAAAAATGATTTTTTTTCCGGTCCATCACATGATGCTCTTTGAACAGGGTAGCTCATGAACATGGTAACAGGGTCGGGTTCGCCAAATAAAGTCGCCCACTCGGTGGTGCCAAAAGACTCCTAAATGTACCAACTCAATGGATATTCCTCAACCAGGGGTTTTTAGTTCACAAGAAAAAGGTAGACGCCCACGAAAGGCGGAAACTTTTTTCTTTTAGCATAAGGAAGACTTTTTTAAACAGAGGTTCGCCGACAGAGGATCTTATATTACCATTAACTCCTATCCTTACTTGGGGCATACGAGAGAACTGTGAATATCTGATAGCTCTGTATTGCTAATCACGCTTCCCTATTATAACTGTGAACATGGAATTCTCTTATATAAACAAAAATATTACCAATACTCATATTCTTAAAAACTCTTTAAACTGTACTTTCAGATATATAGATGACCTATTTCACATATCGGATAGAGTCGATCAATTCTACTCCATCACTAAAGAGATTTATGACATTTCACTCACACTTGAACAAACAAATAATGAACCAACTTCCGCTGAATTTCTAGATCTTCTTATCAAAATTGAACATGACGGAAATATTAAATTCAATCTATATAATAAAACTGATTTTTACAGCTTTAAAGTACTCAAATATCCACACTACTCCTCAAACATACCCACTAACATAGGACTCAATACTATATTCAGCGAGATATTGCGGTTCGCTGGGAACTGCTCCGAATTACACGACTTCATAAATAGAGCTCACATTCTAATAACTAGATATAGAGAAAACAAATATCCTAAACATATTATACTCTCACGCTTAATCAAAACTCTCTCACTAAATCCTAAAATATCTCTTAAATACAATACTAATAATAACATTCTAATACACAACATGATACACACATTAACACCTTTTTAAATAATTTTGAATGTATTTTCACAGATTTCAATACCCTTTCTCTTTGTATATGTATTTCTCTCAAATGTTCATGTATCTGTGTATATGTGTTTTCTCCCACATGTTCATAAATTTGTATGTATTTTCACAAATTTCAATATCCTTTCTCTTTGTATATGTGTTTCTCTTACATGTTCATGTGTCTTTCCTTTCATCGGCCACTTTGGTGTCACTTCTTAGGTCACCTTCATTTTATATCTTCATGGATATTACACTCTGAAATCACATACCCTGTAATGACATGTTCTCACACATATTTATCAATATTTCTTCCTCTCTTACATTCTCTGTCATCTCACATCTTATTGTTGACATCCTCATATGTTGACATCCTTTTTTGTGTTCATTATCACACATTTCAATGAGTTCTCTTTATATCGTGTTCTCACACATGTCCATTCATCTTCCCTATCTTCGGTCATTTCGATCGATGCAACTTCCTATATCGCTCCCCTTTCATTGTCTACTATTGGATACTTTTCTCTAAATTCACATGTCTTCTTATCTCAATAACTAGACTCTTCTTCTCTCACACTTTGAAAATTTCCTTTCCACCTATTCCAATAATTGCACATTTTCTCACACACGTCAATATTTCTTCTTCTCTTTCACAGGTCACTTCATAGTCTATTATCCCATATCTTATTTTAACATTTCGCTCACTAACCTTATTATGTACTTCCTGTTCTCTAGTTTCCCTCTTCACTATCCCATTCATCTTTTAATTTTTCCTTATTTTACATATTTGTTACTCCATAGTTAGCTTATTATTCTATTCTATTAACTCATCTTTCAACTCATTATTCACATAATTTTTTTAACTCATTATTCACATAATTTGTTTAATTCTCGTTAGTTTTTAGTTAGTCTTTAACATTCTAAGTTAGTTTTAACATATTTTTTTTTTATTTTTTATTTTAATCTATATTTTCATTACCTTCATTTATTATATTGTCGCTCTCTGGGCACTCACTGATGAGCCCCACCCAGAGAGCACCAAAGTCTGTCTGAGCAGGGGCGAAACAGACTTTGGTACTTCCTCTTAGCAGGTATTTTCTTTTCTATTAGAATAGTGAAAACCATCCAAAACAATTTTTATATGATAGGTCTTTATAGCAAGCCACCCTTCTCTGGATAGAGGGCATTGCTCCATATTCTTATCTCCGCTTCACAGCTCATAAGCCAGAGAGAATGTAAGCTAGAGACAACGCCTTCGTGCCGGGCGCTATAAATACGCCCCTTCGCTAGGCATAGGGAGGAGACCGGGCCCGGTCGCTCACCCCCACCCCTCTTACCTAGGCACATAATTTGTAATGTAATAATCCCCCCATTGTGATTGTCACTTCTAATGCTCTATAACATAATGTTAATGTAATTATTCTCGGTATCCATGTTATAACGTCTTAACCCAATAAACTTGTCAATCCTTATGTTCGTGTCTGGGGTCACAAGACAGGGGACACCACACCAAAACCCGCGGACTCTCACTGGTAGCAGCGAGTGGTTCTTATTTAGAGAGCCGCGGGGGAAGGTTTGGTGCCCCGTCTTGAAGCCTTTTCTACTCTCTCGTATTTCCTCCATTATAGTAAGTTAAGGGGTGGGCGATAGTAAAAATTTGAGTGCCGTCGTTTTCGTATGTGTGTGTGTGTGTTGCTGATGTGAATTTGTGATGCCCTAGGGAAAACGTACTAGGATGCCCTAGGGAAAACGTACTAGGAAGACCGGTGAGTTTTGATGCCCTAGGGAAAACATACTAGGATGCCCTAGGGAAAACGTACTAGGAAGACCGGTGAGTTTTGATGCCCTAGGGAAAACGTACTAGGAAGACCGGTGAGTTTTGATGCCCTAGGGAAAACGTACTAGGAAGACCGGTGAGTTTGAAGTAAAATCCTAGGATCACGTACTAGGTTGGCCAGTTAACGCGTCATAAGACGTTAGATTTTTGCAAAAAAAAAATTTTTTTTTTTGATGTACCAAAAAAAAAAGAAAAAAAAAGGAGAAGCAGAGCGAGAAGAGAGAGTCCTTGTGATGATAGCTGGAGGTGATGTGTGATGACCCACTTCGGGAGGCGCTCTCTCTCCGGGGGCGCCACCCCGAGTTTATAATAACCAAAGTTTAAAGAAGAAAAAAATAACAAAAAAAAAGAGAAGAAGAAGAAAGAAATAAGAGAGGTAAGCGAAATGGGGAAAAGAGAGAGAATGAAGATGATACTGGGTTCTTTGGAGGATCAAGTAGCAGGAAGCAGCGTACACAATGTACTGCAAGTGGTAAGTCCAGTTCATTATATCGCGTTTGTGGCGCAAATCTGTTTATGTCTCAGTGAGACCGTATCAATTTCAGAGGTCATAGGCATATGGTTGCGCGGCTTTTAACACTGTTGTCTGGGCCGTTTGGCCAATTAAGACAAGAAGAGAGAAAGAGAAAAGAGAGAGGTGCCTTGCTCGAGTCAGAGGAACTTATCATTGCAAACGTTTCTTTAAAAGTTAAAGCGCGTATGTTCAGTAAATTATTCAAAAGGGTATCTCATTCCTGATTATCGTAAGATCTCTTTTTGTGTCCATGTGATGCTAACTTTGGACTCATGTCATGATTTTCCTCCGTGTTCAAGATTGAGAGAATATTATTCCACGTCAGGTTGAGTCATATGAACTTATTGGTGCTAAAACGTCTTCAGCAACTAATGTGTAGCTATTACGAAAATCCCAGACCTAACACATCCCAGACTAAAAGGCATTCCAAAGGTTAGAGAGGAATTTTATTAGAGAAAACGGGAGACAAAGAAGAATTTTATCAGCGCAGAAAATCTTATGTGAGCCACAGACAGTTCACCCAATACATCTATCTCATCCCATCGGCAGGCATAACGCTCTCACCCCTTTTCTCTCTCTCTCTCCCATTCTCTCTCACTCTCGAGCAGGGAGAGGCTGCAGGCCCCTCCCACATCCCTGGATGACTGATCGTCACAGTTCCCTTTAATCAGGCTCAGAGTAAGCAGCTTCCGCTTTCAAAAAGCAATGGAGCTGCGAAGTGGCAGAAGCCTCGAGAACATCCAAGGACGACCGCCGGACACGAACGAGACGCCGACGGAGAGCCCCCAGTCAGGGGAGGGTTCATTCGGACCCTCCTTCGGACGATCAGTAAATAACAGGTTTAGTATGCAAAACCCTCCAATTTCACCAATCACCGCCGCGATCCAGCAGACGATCGACTCCGGAGAGAGGGGTACAGGCGGGAGTAGCTGTCGGTCGCAATCGCTAGAGACACCAGGTCGCAGAAATGGAGGCAGCGAGGAGGCACAACTAGAGGACACGGGAAGCAAAAGCCCAGGTAGTTTAGTTTCAAATATGTCACGAATAAGGCTTCAGGAGGATATAGATCAAATAGAAGCGGTATTGTCAAAGATTGTGGAAAGGGAACTAGCCATACGAAGGGACATATCTAGCCCATTGAACCAGTGTGTGCTTCGAGTGTCAAAAAAGCTGGACGATCAACTACCCGTGGCCAAAGCTTTAGACGCGTTCGGTAAAAGTTACGGGTCTAGGTCGCGAAAGACGTCGTTTCATGATCGTAGCTTCGAAAGATTTGAGGAAAATACTGATGGATTCACAATGCATAGTTCAAAGGACCAGGCAAGTTGGCCACCGCAAATCTCTTTTCCGAGCGTGAATATACGAATATACTATAAACAGGTGAATATTTCAAAAAGAGACGATCTCACGGACTCACATACGAGAGCGGAAGAAATCAGAGTCAAATTGACTTTTGGTTAATCCTGAGAGCAAAGCTGCGGAACGCGAAAGATGCAAAGGTCATTCCATCAGACCATGTTGCATCTCAGCACCACCCTCTCTTTATGGACTACAGCGTATTGAAGTCGAAGAAACAGCCTTCTCGTAATGCTGAATGCACACGTGTCAAATGGTGGCGCTCGACTGGGAAAGCAGAACGTGAAGACAGCACATCATCCATCTCATGCACATCATTCATCGCAATCTACTCCCTCCTGCACTCTACAAGCAGTTTCCAGAGGACATAAATGAACATTGGAAGCTTCTTGAAGACAGCATCAGAGCACCCGCCGCAAGCATCCTCGGAAAGACGAAACCCGGAAAGCCAAGAATCGAGAAAGACACCTGGTTTTTCACCTCCGAAGTTCAGGATGCGATCAAGGCGAAAAAGAATGCCTACAAGAGATGGAGGACGTCAAATGAGGCTGACGACCGCGCTCAGCTCAGCCAAGAAAGCCGCCAAAAGAGCTGTCGCAGTTTCAAAAGCCTCCTACTTCCGCGATCTCTATGAGAAGATGAACCAACCAGGAGGCGATAAAGCCATCTATCGGCTTGCCAAGGCTCGACACCGCAACACCTTGGACATCCAGAGAGCAGCCACGATTTTTTTATTTATTTATTTATTCATACATCAATACTGATGTGACAAAACATAAGATAACTCATACAATAGTGAGCGTTGTTCTTGACAATAACATCTGAACAATGATTTTCTAGAATAAGAAAGGAGAGAGAAAGCAAAAAAAAGGGAACAACTCAGAGATTAGGTAAGTGCAGATCGAGAATTTCAAGAACATTTAGCATCTTGAGCCTCTTTTTGAACACATTAGAGTTAGGAGAAGTCATAACTTGAGCAGGTAAATTAATCATCCACCTAGACGTTCTTACTCCAAAACAATTGAAAGTTAACCTCTTATTTGTGAAAGGTATGTGGAAATTAAAGGCGGATGTTCTACCATTACACGGTTTGAACACATAAAAGGTACTAACTTTAAGATCAACTTCACCTCGGATTATTTTGAAAGCGTAAGTGAGATCATTAATGATTCTCCTACAATATAGAGAGGTCAAATTTAAAGTATTCAAACGATTCTCATAACTAATATTAGGAGAGCAGTTTAAATTACATCTAAAATAGAGAAGTTTAGTAAATATATGCTGGACCTTCTCTATTTTCCTAATATCATTTTTTAAATGAGGAGACCAAACCGATGAAGAAAATTCACAAATCGGTAGAACATATGATTTGTAACATCTTACATATATATCTGGTGTGATACATGAAATAATTCTGAATAAGGCATAAACTGTTTGTAATGCCTTCCGACATAAAAGCTCATATTGTGATTTGAAAGACAGGGAATCATCTATTAAAATACCTAAATCTCTAACAGAGGTTGATTTCGTGAAAAGAGTATTTGGACTTACATAATAGGTTGAGCATGGGTTTTTATTACCTAAATATAGAACAATGCATTTCTTTTCAGCTATTGCCAACTGCCATGTATCGCAATACCTATCGAATTGATTTATTGCTAAACAGAGTTGGGATTTAGCGATTTGAGCACCTAGTTCATCATAAGAAATATACAACTTAATGTCATCAGCGAACAGCTGAATACTAACTGAGGGTAAGTTGGAAAAAATTCGAGGCAAATCGTTGATATAGATCAAGAAGAATAGCGGCCCTAAAACCGATCCCTGTGGGACTCCAGATGATATTTCTCTAGTGTCACTAAATGTTCGGTTGACCTTAACACTGAAACAACGTCCTGTTAGAAAACTTCTCGTCCATCTCAAAAGATTTCCACGAATGCCTAAACTTTCTAGTTTGTGGAGAAGTTTACAATGCGAGACAACATCAAAAGCCTTAGTCAAGTCATAATAGAGACAATCGACAGATTTACTTTGGTCGAGGGCTCTCGTCCAACTATTAGTTACCGAAAGAAGCTGAGATTGAACTGATCTTCTAGGAACGAAACCATGTTGCTCTTCAGAAAATATAGAATGCATGTCCATCCACTTTGTTATCCTATCACGAACTATGCGTTCGAAAACTTTAGAAGGTGTGGGCGTGATTGCGATAGGTCGAAAGTTGTCTACATTCAAGGGTGGAGATTTTTTTGGAATAGGAGTGATGTAAGATATTTTCCAAAGAGAAGGAAAATGGCCAAGTTTAAGAGAGAAATTGAAAATATAGCTTAGTGGTTCTGCAAGCGACGAAGCGCATTCTTTGTAAAATTTCTGAGGAATAGAGTCAGATGTCTGCGTAAGAGAAGGAGACAGCTTTTTTAAATAGTACTTGACGTCTCCGGGAAGAATAAGCATATCAGTTAGGGAATGATCAATAACTCTATCAACATTCGGAATCAAACCATCATCGATTGAGAAAGCGGAACAGAAAAAATCGGATAGAGCACTAGCTTTAGCTTCATCCGTGTGAACAAAAGAACCAACTAAATCTGTGAAAGATGGAATCGAAGAATGGGATTTTAGACGATTTCCTACGTATTGATAGAACTTTCTAGGATCGGAGAAGAAAGCCTTCTGTCGATTTATTTCAAACTTCTTGATTTCCTTGTCAAGTTTTCGAGAAGTGCGTTTGAATAATTCTAGAACAGTGGGAACATGAATTTTAGAGAAAAGGGCTAATTTATGCTCGAAGAGGTTACGGATGTGCTCAGGATAAGTTTCAAAAGCAGCTTTCCTACGTTTTCTAGGGATAAATTTCTCAATTAAAGACTTCGCAATAACATTCAATCGATCAACTAGGTCATCTACAGAAATGAAATCATCGAAAACAAGTGTCCAGTCCATATTTGATAATAGCTTATTGATATCTGCATAACTGGCCCGGTTGAAATCAAAAACTTCTACAACAGGTTGTGGGTTCGAAAGTAAAAATACAGAAAAAGTAATCGAATTGTGATCAGAGTTAGAGAACGGAGGACAAACTTTACAATTAGAGATACAGTCAGCTTTAGCAAGAACATGATCTATTATTTTCTTACCATGTGTAGGCTCAGTTACAAATTGATGAAGAGAAAAGTCTGTACACAAGTCGATAAGAGGCTCAGTTGAAGAACATTTTTTGTCAACAACAATTTCTAAGTTGAAATCACCACAAAGTACAGATTGTTGAGGTACCGCTAACAGTTGAGTAAGAACATCGAAAAAGGCATTATTCTGATGCACAGTAGTGTTTGGCGGTCGATAGCATATAATGAAACGTGTTCTGGAGAGTGATAAGTTGCATAAGAGATCGAAAGCTAAGACATCAGCTGATATTTTAGTCTTGAGAGTTACAACAGAGTATATTAAATGATTACGGAGAAAAGCACAGACACCACCACCTCTTTTTGAAGTTCTATCACAGCGGAGCACACAATAAGGCAGATTAGCTGTCAATGAGGCATCTACTATGTTTTTATTTAACCAAGTCTCACTACATAATAGAATATCTGGTTGTGTTGATGACAAATAATGGTAAAGTAGATCAATTTTGTTTTTGAGGGAACGTGCATTGAAATAAGAAACAGAGAATACTGAACTAGATTTATTGGAAGTTGAAAATAAAGATCTATAACATAGTCCTTTCTGGATCAGTTTCCCTGATTAGAAGATGTTGGTAACCGCAAGGGGGGCGGTAGAGTTCTTCGTGCTCCTCCAATTTCTTCTTTCAGCCACAGATCATCCTTGTAGAGAACCCAAGTCGACGATGGATTAGACAGACGGAGTTCTTTCAGTTGAGCTCGCTTTGCATTCCAGGTCATCAACTCATCAGGCGTCATTGACTTCCTGATGAAAACCCCCTTCCAACGGGGGTTTGAACGGATGGAAGAAGCTGAACGAAGTCCTGCCAACATGAAAGAACGAGCAGGAAGCATTACTTTGAGTAACCTACGATTACCTTGACCCATTCTGAAAACGGCTTCTGGTCTAACTTGAATATTGAGATCATCCAGAAGAGACTGGACGATAGCCTCGTCATGGACGACCCTCTCGCTTGCTGCTGGAGAGAGACTTTCTGGAAGACCCGCGATGACCAGAGAACGTGCCCTTCTGTGAGACTCTTGATCAGAAGTAGTTGACAAGAAGGCGGAAGGCGACCCAGATGATTTCAGTGTCGCGCTAGGGGGAAGGGATGTTGAATTGCAATGACATGTCTTGGAAGATATGGCTTCGAGTGTAGACGAAAGCATGGTTATGATCCGAGAAATGGATTTCCAAAGTGGAATCGAGATTCCGTCTGGAGCATCTAATGTAGCGAAGGCGACAGCTTCGGCAACTGTTTCGGAGATTGAGACACTGGCGGAGGGAGATTTGGTCGAAGGAGAAGACTTCGGAGATTTTGGGGAGGAATTCTTTTTGGTTCTTGGCATTTTCGTGTTGAGTTAACGAAAATCAATATCAGAGCGAATTGTCCAGTCACCACTCACTGTGAGGGAAAGGAAGATAAGTGTGAGGGAAAGGAAGATAAGTGAGGGAAAGGAAGATAAGTGAGGGAAAGGAAGATAAGTGAGGGAAAGGAAGATAAGTGATAAGGGACAAACAAGGGAAGCTCGTCACTGACCCTTTAAAAGTCAGAAACAGGTGGCGCGAACATTTCGAAGAAATGAGCGGCCAAGAGTTTGAGCACCCTCCCATCCCTACTTCCCACGCCATACAAGGACCCGTGCCAACACTCATGGCCGAGGAAGTGAAGAAGGCACTCTCTAAGATGAAGACTGGGAAAGCGGCTAGACCGGACGACATAGCCACCGAAGCCTGGAAACTTGCGGGTGATGTTGGACTAGCACATCTCGTGCACCTGTTCAACACCATCGTAAAGCAAGGCCAAATTCCACATATCTGGCGCTACTCCACGACCGTTCCAGTCTTCAAAGGAAAAGGCGATGCCAGAGTGTGCAGCAACTACCGTCCAATACGCCTTCTCAACCACACTATGAAGATATTTGAGAGGATACTGGATTCACGCATACGAGATATCGTCGATATTCCAGCTCAGCAATGCGGGTTTGTGAACGGAAGAGGCACAACAGATGCAATATTTGCACTCCGTTTACTCGTCGAGAAGCACGCAGAGAAAAGATCACCTCTCCATCTGACCTACCTCGATTTGGAAAAGGCGTTCGACAGAGTCCCCCATGATCTTATTTCATATGCATTGCGCGATCATCAGGTTCCTGAAGAGTACATTCGATGGACAATGGCGATGTACGATGATTCAAAGAGTACTGTCAGAACTCCGGTCGGCATCACAGAGCCATTCGCAGTAAACGTTGGAGTGCACCAAGGGAGTGCTTTGTCTCCCCTTCTCTTCATTTTGGTTATGGATACCGTCACGCGTCCTCTACTGACTCCGGCTCCGTCAACCATCGCATACGCCGACGACATTCTCCTTGCTGCTCCTACACGTGCCGAAATCGAGAAACGCACCCAAGAATGGAATGACGCTCTTAGTAGGCATGGCTTACGCCTCAACATCAAGAAGACCGAGTACCAGGAAATCGGAGTGCAAACGACGGGAACTGTTCACATCAGCGGTGAACCGCTCCCGAAGACCTCCGAATTCAAGTACCTTGGTTCTGTCATCTCCTCAGACACGTCAACAAATGCAGCGGCACGCCAAAGAGTAAATGCAGCTTGGATGAAATGGAGAGAAGCTGCAGGTGTCCTCTGTGATAGGAATATCACAGCTGGCATACGCGGAAAGATGTATAAAACAGCAATCCGTCCCGTGCTTCTCTATTCGACGGAGACCTGGCCTACAACGCGTATAACCGAGAACATTATCCACACGAATGAGATGAAAATGTTACGCTGGACACTAGGACTGACTCGCCTAGATTGTGTGCGTAACACGATTGTGAGAGGGAGACTCGGCGTTGCCCCAATACAAGACAAGATGCGAGAAGGGAGAGTTAGATGGTATGGACACGTGATGCGAAGAGACGCGACCAACATCGCAAGACACGCCCTTGACATGGAAGTACCAGGCAAACGCCCTCGAGGCAAACCGAAGACAAGATATATGGATACGCTCAACCAAGACCTGCGCCTTGCAAGACTCCACTCGGAAGACGCAACGGACAGATGTTTCTGGAGAGCTAGAAGCCGTACAGCGGACCCTACTCCGACCTCGGCCGGCGCGGGGGTCGGAGTAGGGTCCGCTCATTATATTCACCTGTTTATAGTATATTCACGCTCGGAAAAGAGATTTGCGGTGGCCAACTTGCGGGACAACGCTAAGAAGAAGGTCAGAGAAAATGAGATTCAGGTAGGATCTAGGGTTTTCCTCAGGAACTATACTACAAAAATAGGCTTGTCCAAAAAGCTATGTTTTCCATGGACCGGGCAGTATAGGGTTATCGATATAGCAAAACCTCATGCCGTTATAGTAAATCTGAAATCACCCTCGCCGATGCCGAAAAAGGTGCATTTGAATCAACTGAAACCAGCATTTTCGAACGAACATTTGAATCAACTGAAACCAGCATTTTCGAACGATAATTTACCTTCGATGAATTATATCATATCATGTGGTGCTCGCAATTCATTTCGTGTATACATTTTTATACTCATTATGCTCATGTTCTTCCGTAAATTTCTCTGTGATTCTTGTCTATCTTTGAACTTTGATGATCATAAGAGCGCTCTCTTGCTTCTGCGCTCCATGAATTATATCATATTATGTGTTGCTCGCAATTCATTTCGTGTATGCATTTTTATACTCATTATGCTCATGTTCTTCCGTGAACTTCTCTGTGATTTTTGTCTAACTTGGAACTTTGATGATCATAAGAGCGCTCTCTTGCTTCTGCGCTCCATGAATTATATCATATCATGTGATGCTCGCAATTCACTTCGTTTATGCATTCTTATACTTATTATGCTCATGTTCTTCCGTAAAGTTCTCTAAGATTTGCGCATTCTTCTCATGCTTTTCGGAACAACTTCTCCGAAAAATATATATGTATATGAGTGTATATTATATATGTGTATGTAAATGCGTACGTGTATATGTATATTTGTATGTATATGTATCGATGTATACATTTTTTTTGAACTGTAATATATCCTGTTTTGCCAATTATCACATATAAACCTTCGTTTATATCATGGTGTATGATTTCCCCGGCCTTGCTTTTCTCTTCTCCTTAGCCTCTTTCTCTTCTTTGTCCTATAAGATCAACAATTCACACCACACTCTTATCATTTCTTGTTTCGGAATCGCCTCTCAATTGCACCAGCGCTAAATATCCAGTCATATCAATCGTTACAAACGCGCGAAAGGCAATCAATTAAGCGATTAATCATACAATGTTATTCTCTCATTTACACGTCGTCATGTTCATGTAAATGCAATTCCCGCTATTTAATATGCATATGCGAATCGTGATTCCTATGACAGTTTCTCGAAAAGTAGTTACTTCTAAACGTGATCGATACCCACGTATCCCGTTCCAAAGGGCTTGCTCATCAACTCTCCCAATGTCTCTTTCAAACTGGCATCAAACACTTGATCAGTCTGCTTTTCTTAAATTTCGACTATTTTTCGTTTACAGTAAGGCGGTTGATACTGTTCCTATTAATCTACATACTTCTTCATAAATCATCCTCACTCGTTTTCACAGAATGTTTTACCAAGTTCTCGTCCGCCTTTTTTTTCACTCAACGAACGTAAGCTGTACCTATTAATAAATCCCTCTCACGTTCTTATTCAGTCCTCTCGGAGCCCTCAGGGATTCGTTTTGGCAGTTATTATTTCCTAGTTTTATCAATGATCTTCCTCAGTTTCTAGCTATAAACGTACTTTGCACTTCCCAGAATTATTCCCTCACAATGCCCACGTTCTACAACCCTAAATGTTTCTAGCCGCGATGGTGGAGATCTAAGAAAATTTTGAGAATTAAACGTGACCTGAAATTCTTCCATCCTTATGCTTCCCAACACGGAAAATTAGTATTCTCACATTCTGTTTGCTTCTTAACAAAATGTGTCTGGTCTTCTCATAAAGAATAGTCGCTTCCCTCCCTTTCGATTGCCAACTTCCATCCTATTGTTGCGAAAGGCCTCCGACAATCGAGCATTGATCTGTTTTGAGCTCCGAGTAACGGACATGCCGTCTTAACAGCGTGGTAGATTATATGTCACAAGCTTATCATCACGTTGATGTTCGTATTAGTGTGTTATTAATTGGTTTCGCAAACCCTATATGTTTGCGCGCGGCTAGAATTTTGTCGGGTGTGCTCGCGTCAAAAAAAACCCGCCAACATTGATTAAGTGAGCAAGCATGCCAAGACAAGCGATAAGAGGGAAACCACCGCCGGCAAAAAAAAATCAAGGAGGTCGATCCCGCCCGACCACGAACGACCGGCGTTAGACAGCGCCGAAGTCGACAGGTCCCCCACCCCAGCTGGTGCTCCCGATCAGGGGACACCGTTGTTGGAACAGTTTAACTCCCTCCCCCCAAACGCAGAAGTTGCCGAAGTCAACAGATTCCCCACCCCAGCTGGTGCCCCCATTCTGGAGACACCATTGTTGGAACAGTTTAACACTCTCGCCCCAAACACAGACGACGCTGAAGTCGACAACGTCTCTACCCAACTGGTGACCCCATTTCGGGGACACCGTTGTTAGAAGGATCAAGCCCACTCGTCCCAAACACAGGTGGTGCCATTCAAGTACCACCAACAAGAGAATCAATGCCTGTTTCAGATGATGACATCTTCGTGCTCAGCACCGCGGCCACCAACCAGATCGGGCAAGCAGCAACCCTCTCGCGACCTCCCGAAGTAGCATCAAATGACGTCGTCGTCCCGCAAATTGCCGCTCCGCCGACTGCTTTTCTCACACCGGTTGGTGACCTCATTCTGAGATCACTATTATCGGAAGAAATAATTTCCCAAAAACCCCCAAGTCAGATGACAGAAGCAGGACTCCTCGCGCTTCATTCGGCTGTACCAAGGGCGGAATTCGTGTTGATAGGCGATGAACATCAGCTCCCGCCCTACAAGTTTGACGGAAAGAAAATAGGCCAGCTCCTGGCGGGAAGACCGGAGCTGACGGTTGCCCTGGCGAAAGGAAATCTGCCGAGAGTGCGTCTGGTACAAGTCTACAGAATGCCACAGTCGTTGGTCACGCTCCCATCTAGACTGTTCTACAATGGACTAATATTCTCGAACGTTCCGGAGGCGGACATGAGTGCATTCTCCCTCATGGGAATAAGAAGCAGAGGCTCCGCTCCATTCATCTTCGTCAACGTGGAGAACGGAAAAGCAGTCCCAGGCCTCACAAGCTCTCTCGCAAACGAAGAGGAAGCGGAAGTGATCTCGCGAATCGCGGCCGCCATCGCTGGAGGGTTGAACCGGCACAGATTGCAGTGGCCGCATTCTACAGGCAGCAGATGAAAACGATTCATCAAAAGCTGTTAGGCCGAGGTCTTCATGAGATCAACGTCCGGACAGTCGACGGGTTCCAAGGAAAAGAGAGAAGGATCGTCATCGTCGCGACCACCAAAGTCGGAGCAGGTGCGTCGAAATTCACAAGTGACGAAGCCAGGGTCAACGTGGCACTGACAAGAGCGAGGGACACCCTCATAGTGGTCGGCCACCAGAAGACGCTCCTCGATCTCGCGATCTGGTATGAGGTCGTGAGGTACGCAGCAAGGCATGGAACGGTCGTAGAATCCCAGCAGCTGAACCTATGAGATCAGGTGAGTATTCGTCGGGTTTCATAGAAGACACCCTTTTAAAAAAAAGAAGAGTAAGTTTAACCTTTTCAAATCGCAACTACATAGTCACATTCGAACAGGCAGTAAATGAAGTCGGCATACTAAAAGCTACTTGTTCAGAGACCCGATTCCAGATTAACGTCAGGGCAGTTGGTGAACTCTACGGCAGAATGGAGGGGCGATCGGGAAAGTCAGCTAGTTTAAATGAGAAGTTTTTCATATCTAACCAAAAAAAATAATAATAATAACAATAATAATACTAATTTTTTTAAAAAAAAGTTGTTTTACATACATATCGTTCCATTGAGAGACACTTCTTGATTCTACTTGCAGGACAATTGGTCAAGCGTCGAGGACTCCAAACTTGAAAACGAAAGGCAAAAGTGCGAGATCGAGGACTTCAACAAAAAAAGAAGCATCGAAAAAAAAGAGGGAAGAAAAGGTTGGTATCATTCATTTAAAAAAAAAAAAAAAAAAAACAACAAAAAAAACAACAAAAAAAAGGAGGGAACATATACTTCTTGGTCTTGATTGCAGGGAGCAGTCGTAAAAGCGGTGGACTCGGAAGGGACAAATCTCGGGACAGGATCGAAGAGGGAGCGAGGCCTAATTCGGGAAAAGGATACGAAGAAGATGAAGAAAAAAAACGGACACAGCAAGTGAAGGACGGCAGAAGAAGATAGTCTTTCTTTGATGGCATGTATATATATATTTCATTCTCCTCTGTTTACGTGATGTTTATCATGTCACGCTTTATGAGTTGTTAATTAATTCTCCGGAAACTGTTTTTGCATAGAAAAATGTAGATAAAATAAAATATATCCATGGTTTAACCAATTTACTCGATTTATGCATTCGTTTCGATTGTTTTTTTCACAAGACTTCAATTAGATTCATGCCGTTTAAAATCCTCGGCTTTACAGTTTTGTAGAAATAACATTTAAGGTAAAACTAAACTATTCTTTATTTTTTTTTCGGTCCGAGGACGGACCTGGGGTAAAGGTTGGAGGTGTGAATATCTGATAGCTTTGTATTGCTAATCACGCTTCCCTATTATAACTGTGAACATATGATAGGTCTTTATAGCAAGCCACCCTTCTCTGGATAGATGGCTCTCCAGCTATCTACGAGGTAGAGCCATCCGTGTGGACTTCAGAAACTGCCTCAGCCGCCAGCAAACCTGCTACGCAGGAGTTCCTCAGGGGGGAGTACTCAGTCCTTCCTTGTTCAACATATACTTGAATGGGCTGCCGAAGCCTCCCGAGACGATCAAACTGGTCGGGTATGCGGATGATCTGACAGTACTGGCCTCTCACCCTGACTGGAGAGTTGGAGCCGACAGACTGAACTCCTACCTCCCAGCCCTCACCAGCCATCTTGGGGAACTAAAGATGGACATCTCGGCAGCTAAATCCAGTGTAACGCTCTTCACCACCAACACAAAGGAATGTCGTGAAGTACCAGAAGTTGTGGTCAACGGTGAGCCACTCCCTCTAAGTAGAGCCCCCAAGATCCTTGGTGTCACCTTGGACCAGATGGGAACCTACCGTCAACACGCCGAAGGACTAAAGACAAGGGCAACAAAAAGATTGAATGTCCTCCGAGCAATCGCGGGAAGAAGGTGGGGACAGAAGACCGAGACAATGCTGAACACCTACAAAGCAACCACTAGAGCAGTCTTGTCTTACGCAGCACCCATCTACTCGCCCCAACTTGCCGAATCACATTGGACTTCCTTGCAAGCAGCACAAAACAAAGCCATTCGGATCGCAACTGGAAACCTTGCAATTGCGGACACTCAGCACCTGGCATACGAGAGCAAACTTCTTCCAGTCAAAGAACACAACCTCATGCTCAGCAAACAATTCACCGCCAAGGCCAGGCTTCAGCCCAACCATCCATCTCACCGCATCTGCACTGAAGCAAAACCTCCCAGGGCAATAAGAAAGCACGCCAAAGACATAGACATAGTACTAGGTGATACGGACTATAAAGTGGCCCTCAGAAAACTACACACGGAGACAGTCAGAGACTTTCTTAGAAATAGTCGACCCAACCCAGTTCTGGGAACTAAACCTCCTAGAATACACAAGTCCACGTCCCAACTATCCAGAGAAAATCAGATAACTCTGTCTCAATTGCGAAGCGGCCACTCTAGTTTCCTTAACAGTTATCTCCACCGAATAGGGGCCAATGAATCTCCCCTCTGCCCACTGTGTAGGATAGAGCCGCATACTTCGAGACATATTTTTTCGTGTCGCTGTAACCCCACTTCACTTAGCCCTATCGACCTTTGGAATAGGCCGCACTCGGCTGTTGATTTCTTGTTCAATTAAATCTCTCCAAAAAAAAAAAAAAAGTGAAAGAGAAAAAAAAATAAAATAAATAAATGAAAAAAATAAAATAAAATAAAAATAAAATAAAATAAAGGAGAGTAAATAAAAAAAAATAAGAGAGAGAGGAAAGAGAGTGTGGGCTTATAACGCTGGAGGGTCGAGAGCTTCGACGACTTCCTCCAGTGTCTCGCGAAGGAAGATCTACCCGTTGGGCAAGACAACAACAACAACAACTGAACAAACGCTTTTTTTCATTTTCGCTAGGTTTTTAAACAAGGGATCAGGGAATGCCAGCCACCCTGATTCGAATAATAATAATAATAATAATAACAATAATAATAATAATAATAATAATAATAATAATAATAATAATAATAATACTTTATAACAAGGGTGATTTTTGAAGGGGCAGGGGCCAAATAGAGGGTGATTCGTAACACCAAGGCGTGACACTTTTCAAAGTGAGAAAAGAGGTAAGTCGATCTGGTGAAAACGATTTGGGTCTGGAATCAAGAATGTGAAGATCATTTTATAATGAAAGAAATCCATCGCACGGTCAAAAGTGGCACTCGGCTGGGACCGAACCTCCGCTGCCCAACCGGGGCTCAAAGTGAGTTCACCGATACACCAACCTAGCACACATTGTCTCATGCGATTTCTTGCTATGTCTAAGGCACGATGGCCGTAACTATCTACAAGCCCCGGGTAGGCAGCGGCTGTTCGGTCCCAGCCGAGGGCCAATTTTCGCCCGTGCGATGGATTTCATTCACTATAGTTTTAGCCCATTGTTGCCTAAAACGATCAACAAAGATAAAAAAGAAGATTGTTTTATAGGTTACCGATAGCTGTTTCGAATGCTTTGACTTCTGTTGACATTGAATATTTCTGTCATATCCTGGAATTGAATCTAACCTACGTCTGATATGATGGCCATGCACTCTACGTCTGAACAGTGCGTTGAACAGAATCATCCTCTGTTAGAAATGCTCCAAGTGTACACATCATAAATGCTCGGATCTAGTCACATAAGGATTGGGACTTGAAGTGTTCTATGCAATTTATGCAGTAAGAGCAAGAAGAATCAAAATGGATGCTCTGAAAAAAACCAAAAAAGCAAGTCGAAACGGATAGATGGATTGATATATCAAGGCACGTCATCCACAAGAAAAGTCTCTAAATTCATTCGCTCTACGGATTGAGTCATGGCCGTTCACATTTCCTCTCCTCCTACTCGTCAACCCAGCATAGGGAATTCAACAAGGATGTAGCGACGCTGATTAGGAATACTTCTACAGCTCTCTTCGATGGCCATTCCAACGCTCAAATTGGTAAAGATCGACGAGGATGTGAGAGAGAACATGGAAGACATGGAATCGACTCGATCAACGCGGGAAGACAAGGTATAGTAGACTTCTGTGCTCGGGGTGATCTAGCAGGCATGAGCTTTTTTTTTTTTTTTAAAAAAAGTCAGTCTCCCGCAAACAAAGAAAGCTCGTCACTGTCCCTAAAAAAAGTCAGGGACAGGTGGCGCAAATTTTTTGAAGAAATGAGTAGTCATGAGTATGAATACCCTCCTTGTCCGACTTTTTTATATCGTACCAGGACCCGTATCATCCATCACGGCAGAGAAAAAATGTCCACCAAAGCCTGGAAACTTTAGGGTAATGTTGGAATAGCTCATCTCGTGCATCTGTTCAACAGCATCACGAAGCAAGGGCATAACCCACTATCGCTCGTCTATAAAGGAAAAAGCGATGCCGGAGTAAGCAACAATTACCTTCTAATACGCCTTCAAAACCACACCATGAAAATATTTGAGCAGATACTGGACTAGCGCATACAAGACGTTAAAATCCCACCCCAGGTGTTCGGATTCGTAGAGGGAAGAGGCACTACAGATGCAATATTTGCATTCTGGACACTAGTCGAAAAGCACGCAGAGAAAAGATGTTGTGTTGTTGTTGTTTGCCCATAATTCCTGTCGAGGAGAGTCTTTTGGGAAAGTTTGGCGAGGATTCTTCGAGTCCGCAGGAATTTGAAGAGAAAAGATCGCCTCAGCATCTGAGCCATCTTCATCTGAAAAAAAAAGCGTTCGACAGGGTCTCTCATGAGCTCATTTTACAGGCACTCCGATACACAATGGCGATGTAAAAAGATTCAACAAAAATCTGTAAGAACTGCGGTTGGCCTCACAGAGCCATTAAAGGTGGGAGTCCATCAGGTAAGCGCTTTGTCGCCCCTCCTCGTTATCCTAGTTAAGGATACCGTCACGCTCCCCCTAATGACTCTAGCCCTAACAACCATCGCGTACGCAGACGACACTCTCCTTGCTGCTCGGACATAGCCCACATCGCGTACGCAGACGACACTCTCCTTGCTGCTCGGACATATTGAGTGCGTTTAAATCAAGAAACGCACTCAAGAGAGTAATGAAGCCCCAACAGGCATGACCTACGCCTCAACATGAAGAAAACTGAGTACCAGAAAATCGGCGACCAAACGGATGAACGTTTCAAATCGATGGTGAACCGCTCCCGAAAACCACCGATTTTAAGTGGTTGGAATCTGTCATCTCCTCATACACATCTACGATTTCTGCAGCGCGCCAAAGAGTCAACACAGCTTTGGTAAAATTGAGAGAAGATACGGGAGTCATCTGGAAAATACCAACTGGTCAACGCGGAATGATGAACAAAGCAGCGATTCGTCCCCTTCTCCTCTACTCGATGGAAACCTGGCCTACCAAGCGGGCGACCGTAAACATTCTTTACACGAATGCTGGACACTAGGGCTCCTTCGCCTGGATTGTGCGCGTAACTAGATTGTCAAGAAAAGATTCGGTGTGGCTCCTTTACAAGACAAGATGCAAGAAGGGAGAATTCGATGGTATGGACCAGGCTAGATGAAAAAAAACCGAAAAATTTTTTCGTTTTCGAGCAAAAAGTCGAAAAACGGAAAAAAGAACGAAAGAGTAACAAAAAAATAGAAGGAAAAAAGTTGAAAAAAAAGTCGAAAAACTTTTTTTGTCCAAAAAACCGGAAAAAAACGAAAACAAATTAAAATGTGCAACCCAAGTACGGACATATGGTGCGGAGTGATGCGACATACATCGCAATACACGCCCTGGAAAAGGATGTTACGGGCGAACGCCCGCGAGGTAAACCACAAGACTAGATACATGGATACACTCAATCAAGACCTGCGTCTGGCAAAACTCCACACGGAAGACGCAATGGACATAAATTTCTTCAGAGCTAGAAGCCGTACAGGAAACATTACCTCGGCCGGCGCGGGACAACGCTAAGAAAAAAAAGAAGGAAGCTAGACATTCTATCTTTATAAAAAACGCGGGGTTGATTTCTTTAAAACAATGTGTGCAATACTCAGGAAAAATGAGACAGATATACCAGTGAAATGCAATTAAATGTACCTATATGTTCTTAAGGGTGTTTTTGCCCAGCCTTTGGCAGAAAATAACTTCAAACAGAGACCGTGCGTGCTTGAAAAAAAAAGGAGCACCGTCTCAAACATCGAGTCGAGCAGACTTGGTGCAAAGAAAATATACCCGCGTTCTTAAACAAGACGGAAGCAGGATGTTTCTCTTACCCGCACCGCGGGTGAAAAAATCTATGCGCTCTCCGAAAACCCCGAAAAACATTTAACTCTATGCGCTTGGAAAAAATTTTTCTCGGATTTTTCGTAGGGAAATTCCAAATCATTGGAAAACTTGAATGTTGTTACTCTGGAGTTTTAAAAATCTATGCGCTTAAAAAAAGTTGTGCGGGTGCTAGGAAACACCCTGGACGGAAGGGCTTGCTTAGCTTACTCGCGAGATGTGAACACTCTTAAATTTGATAGAAGATTTCAATGCACCACAGATTAATTGGTCTACCTTATCATTGAGAAGTTCTCTACCTGCAAGACATTGTTATCGCTCTCTTAATCGTTCCGCTTTCTAATTTTCATCGAGATAAAGAGTTCGAGAAATCAATTGATGATCTCCCTTAAAAAAAAATGCATATAAAATATTGAAATATTACGATACGATAGATGACAATTATAACTGGTTTCACCGAAAGGTTTGGTACTCAATCAAAGTATTTCTCTCCGGTTCAATGAATGGGTTGAAACGTTACTTAATCAGCGTAGGAGACTATCTTTAGATTGGGATCATTGTTAAGGGACACCACGCCCAAATAAAATAAAATACCAAATAAAATGTTACCATCCACCAAATAAAATGCTACCATCCACCAAATAAAATGCTTACCTCCACCAAATAAAATGATTACCTCCACCAAATTTTGTGGGCATGTCCACCAAATTTTTTTGTGAATTTCACCACGGCATTTTTTTCTCACTTGACACCAACCTGTATGGTTTTTTTCCACCAAATTTAAAGTCCACCAAATTTTTACCGTGATTTTCACCACGGCATTTTTTCTCTCACCTGACACTGTGCTACACCAATTTAAGCGTCGCTGCCTTCTCCAGAATACGAAACTTTATTCTTTAAAAAAATTTTTGATGAAAAAAATCATACAGGTTGGTGGATGGTAGCATTTTATTTGGTGGATGGTACCATTTTATTTGATGTGCGTTACTATTTCATTTGGTGACAGTTCTTTTTAACTGGTGGACCAATAATTCATGCCCAAAATTAAATATACAGTGCAAGTCAATAAAGGCGATTACTTCGTTCCTTGAAAAACTTTCATTCTTGTTCCAGCAGTCGCTCTGAGAAAAAAACTGTATAAATCAATTCAGGAAAAAAAAATACCCAAAAAATGAAATCAATTTATAAAAAATGATAGTTACCCACGTAAACCGCGTGATTATTACTTTAAAGCTAATACTTACCATCGATTCCGAGCTCTAACTTAGAAAAAGTTGAAACTGGGAAAAAATTCAAAATTTAACCTGAATGATTCTCACACCAAGTGGCAAAGTTACAGGAAAGATGGAGAAAGAACCATTGCTACAGGAGCCTCTGCCCAACTGGCCCTGAAATTCGAGTCCACATTACTATGCCCACATAAAGTCGAGTCCACATAAAAAATAACCTTTCAATGGTACGCTGTTTCAAGAAAACATAAATCATAATCGGAAAATATAAAATATACCGTTACTTCTAAGCAACAACTTTTGCGAAAAAAATTAATAAATAAAAACTGGAAACATAAACTACGACATGATCAGAATCTAAAATTGTGTCACATTTGTGAACTTATTTCGTGCACTTTTTCTACATTAGTATTACTTTTTCTACATTAGTATTACGTACTAGCGTACCTTCTCATTCGCGCCGACCGACCACAGCTTGCCATCTTCAGCTAGAAAAATAGTATGGCGGAGACCCGAAGCAATCGCTGTCACCGAAACTCCAGAAATGCCAAGTGGAAGGCCAACTGAAGTAAGAAAAAAAAAGATCTCACAAGACCGTTATAAAACATTGTTCACTTGAGGCATTTGAGTTTTATGCTGGAAAATTGCTAAAGTTTTATTCCAAAAAGGTTGGACGTCCTTGAAGGATAAGCAGAACTTAAAGAAGGAAACAAGTTTTCATGTCTCCAGTATCAATAATTTTTTCTACAACACACATTTTTATTGATGCAATAACAAAACAAAAAATACATACAAGTGATGTTAGTCATTGAGACTAATTGGAGATACTTTATCCACACACTTCAAGTTCCATGTTTTTCTTAATACTTAACTAACCTGAATCGTCTACCTCAGAAGGATTTTAGAATGTTTAACAAATCTTGTAAATGTACATTTACGAAACTCATCATTAGGGTGTCCATTGCAACGCAATAGTATTCGAGTTATAAGCGATCGAGCTATCGCACAGAAAAAAGCTAGTCCTCTGGGCGGTATCGAACCCAGCCAAGCCAAAGAATTCTCTGCCTCACGAATTCTAGCTCGACAAAAACTCCTGTTCAATTCTACTTCACAGTAGAGTTTTGGTTGAGTTTATTCATATCTTTGTCTTTTTCTCGTCTGCGTAGCGGGCACTCAACCGCGTTTGTCACGTCAGATGTGTTCTATGGCATTTCAGTCTTATCTCCTCGCATCATTTGTTAAATCATCAAGTTCCGAAATGTCGCACGCATCTTCTTTTACCACGGAGAATCCATATACATATTGTTGAAATGAGGTTCTCAAAAAAAATTTTAAGAAAAATACGAAACAAACACGTCGTTGTGAGACCCGAAAAAATATGAAATGTACAGGGTGCGGCAAAAAGCTGGGTGGACAGTATTTTTCTGATAAAAACTTCACGAATTGAGCAAATCGAAAAAATTTTCGTCAAAGTTTGGGAAATAACTGCACTTTTAAATTTCGAAAAGTCCTCCCTTCTCCTTCACACAGGCGCGGAGTCGCTTGTATAAGGCACCCAGCGTGGTGGACAGGCAAGCGACGTCAAGATCATTCCCCGCCTTCTCTCTAGGGCGTGCTTCAGACTTTCTAAATTCTTGTGAGGAGAAGCACAGACCTTGCTCTCAAGGAACCACCACACAGAGAAGTCCAGGGGATTCAAATCAGGCGAGTACGGAGGCCATTCTGCGGAGGTGATCATGGAAAAGAAATTGGTGTTGCATCAGTCTTGCCCTACTCCAGCCTTGTGGGCGGGCGCAGAGAATTGAATTGAATTGAATTGTTTTATCACACAATGTATGATAGAGTATAATAGGGGTTGAAGATGAAATCCTTTGAGGAGGGAGGGTTGCAGAGGCTTCAGGCGACAATATAAGATAATATTTTAAAAACAACTGAGGTCTGTTGGGCGTCGTTATAAAGCGGCCATTCGAGTAGGATGAAGAAGAAAAACTTTACGGCAGGGTTTATTTATCGACGTTACATTGCAGCCGTTCCGGGGGAAAGAGAAGAGCAAAAAAAAAAAGAAAAAAAAAACTGCTTGAACGTTTAGCTGCATCCCGCAAAGTGAGCTTGGCTACAGGAAAGTACTTCCTTCACGAAAATGTCGTTTTCAGGTAGTTATTGGCATTCACTTTGACTCTCTGCTCGACGAAAATGAGTGGGGTCTTGCCAGTCGCGCAAATCCCGGACCAGACCATGACAGAAGTGGGAGGGCCTTTTCTCGAGACGTAGCGACCCCTCCTATTGGCCTCGTTGACCGATTTCGACCAAATCCTAACGTTCTGGTGGTTGAAAGACTGCTCAATATTGAACAACTTCTCATCGGTGAAGAGAATATACAAACAGTCCACCGGCTTGAACCGCTTTGACAGTTCACGACTTCTCCGAAGACGGGTCGCCTTCATCTGGTCTGTCAATGCGTGAGTCTTCTGCAGCTTGATAAGGCGAAGTCCCAAGCGAGATTTGACGATTTTACGAACAGATGCATCCGAGACATCCAGCTATTTTGCGATTTCTCTGAGACTCCGCTTAGGGTTATATCGAATCTCGTCCCGGATGCTTCTCACGTTGAAGGAAGTGGTTGCGGTAACTGGTCTGCCGCTCCTGGCAAATGTTATTTGTAATACACGACGTATTGTGTTTCCAATGGTTTTTCGGGAGAATCCAGTGATTCTGGCGATGTGCGTTTGAATATGCCCTGACTGGCTCAAGCGCAGAATGTAGCCTAGGTCCATATGAGAACCAATTACCTGAGAACGAAAAAAGATATCATTCTGAACTTTTCAGGGTGTGTTTTTAACGTAATGAATAAGATACAAACGAAAAATTACACGACTGCTACACCAAACAAAAAAGATATAAAGTGACAAAGTCGTCCACCTAGCTTTTTGCCGCAAATTGTACTGTAAAAAATCGGAAATAGTGGAACTTTTTATTTTCATTTTTCAAGTTAAATATAACTTATTTTCGATTTTTAATCGACGTCTGCTCTTAATTGAAAAAAATTGCGGTTTTTTAAAGATATAAATCATATTCCTTCGACAAGTATTCGCGACGAAACGTTTGGCATTTCAAATTCACCACATTATTTCGACAGTTTTCCATTCGTTTTTAGCCAGTTCTGTTCTCAATATAATACTTGCGAGTTATTTGAACGTTTTCCGTAGATAATTCGATAGTGAACCAAACTCAAACGAAAAAAGTCAAACCAAGAAAACTTTTCAGTGCATCAATGAAAGCGCACTTCACGAAAAGGCGTGAGAAAGCACGAGATGAGTGTGTTGACGCGTTTTCGTGAAACGCGCTTTCATTAATGCACTCTGTACAAATATAGCGTCGAAGAATGATGAGTGTTACGGGGCCTCATCCAGTATTTTCCTTAAAATCGTGTTACGCACACAATTAAAGTGAGCTTAGTATACTCATCTCGTTTGTGGCTGGAGGGTTCTGACAGTCCATTTTACCGTCGAACAGAAAAACACGAGTCTTATGACTGTCTCTCTTTCCGCGTGAATTAGCTGTTATCGAATGAGAGAGTAGAGATCCAGGAGTCAATAAAACGGCTGAAATTCAAATAAAACGGAAAAGGGGCTGCGCTCCATCGCCGTTTTTTGTTGTTGTTGTATTTCTGTATTCTTTCAGAATAAATCGGAAATAAATTATGTTGTGAGATTTTTTTCTCGAACGGTTTCTTTCCTGAGCCGTACCGCCTTTTTAGCGTAACCTTTAGTTGAGAATAAACGGGAAAGAAAAACGAACAGTTAAAAAGACCGGAAAAAAAACGGCTGGGATTCTCAATTCATTCATATCGGTGCAAAAAGAAGTATTGTGAATACTTATTTCATTGTCTCTAAGCCTTACGGTCTCGGGAAAATTTTACTTCAGGTCCCCACTTCACTTCTGCCCCCCCCCCGTAGTAGAAGAGGCCCCCCTTCCCGGAAAAAGGGCCCAAAATGGGAGGGTTGAAAAGTAAATGACCAAAATGGGGTGGGGCTAAATTAAATTAAATTTTGACCCCCCACCACACAAAACGGGGAATTGATGTAAATACACAGACCTTTTTACTTTTATACCCCGCCGACCAACACTTCTCCAGTAAAATGTTGAATTTTAACCCCCCCCCCCCCTCAAGAGGGGTTAAATAAGTAAAAAAAAAGTAAGTAAAAAAAAAAATTTTTTTTCGCTTTCAGCGTGCCTCTGTTTTTTTTATTTGAAAAATCGTAAGGGGGGACCCTTATGTGAAGTTTTTTTCGGCGGGTCTCTGTTTGAAAAATCATAAGGGAGGACCCTTATGTGGAAAAAAATTCCCGCCTTCGGCGGTCGTCTGTCCCTTTTTCTTTCACACTAAAAAACCCCTGCTCCTAGCAGCATTTGAATTGTGAATGATAACATTTTTATACGTCAATAATACATAACGTCAAAATGGTATCGCGACTGTTTGTTACAAGACACTTTGTTACACGACAGTTTGTTACACGCCCTTCAGATTTCTTCGCTTAGGCTCAGTTAAAATAAATGCTGACGATCAAAAACAAGGCACAGCAGTAGAGAGAAATAGCAGATAGTCAGTAGAGACAGCAGTACAGAGAGAGAAATAGCAGATGGCGGGGGGTTGTTCTACTACATGCTTTCTTACAGTGTAAGTGCTTTCAGGCGGGAGGTTAAAATTAAATTTAGCAACGGTCTCCTTAGCGCAACCTCAGCATAGATTGAAAAATTGATGAAAACTACGTAAACCCCTTTCCCCTTTTACAGGGAAGGGTCGACCCTCCCAAGTGAAGTGTGGCATCTTCCAAATAAAGTGCAACACCTCCCAAGTGAATTGTGCTCTTCCTCATGTTGAACCAATAAAACTAGCGTAAGTCTTTAGAAAAAGCACAACTCATAGAGGAAATAGCAGCAACAACATTATAGATCTAAATTACTTCAATTCGCTGATGTTTGAAGCGATTACCAGTTCATGTAAAAGCGTTTGCTTGCAACTTTCAGGTACTCATTAAATAGTGAGGCTCACGACATGCTGGTTTTGTTTCGAACCGTAAACTCATAGAAACGTCATTGCGGGACAGAGCACGAGAAGAAAAAATAGGCTAACTGATATATTCGGGCGAGAGTGTGAATCCTCGTTGATCTTTAGGTCTTATGCCCAGCTGACCATCTGCTGTCAAGCCTGCGCCCACGACTTCTCGTCGCATTATCTGTAAATATCATTATGTTAGGGCTTGTTCGTTATAAGAGTAATCCATCATATGACATTAGGAGGAGAAACAAATTTCCTCATCAACTACTTCAACTAACCATTCTCTTTTTCCGTGAACTCTCGTCCATCTCTGAGCTTAACCTTTCCGGACCCACCTAGATGTTTCAACAAACTGAGATATGGAGGCAAAAAATTATAGATTCGTTCATTTCAGAAATTTTTGCAAAACGAAATCCAAATATAAACTTGAAATTATCATTTTTTGGAAAGACATACGAGCGCTACGACTTTCTTTCGTAACGTTAGAATAAATTTCTTGCTTAGCTTTACAAGCTTAGCAGACGGATAGAGACCAACAAATGCTAGAGTCCTTTGACTCGGCTGAGAAGCTGAACTTTCTGGCGGAGACGCTCCAAGCCCTGACCGCTCCTTGTACTTTTGCACACGCAGCCAAGAGTAGTCTTGGAAACTCGAATGCTTTTAAACTCATATGCTTTTCGATCCCAATTAACACGGACTTTCTCACAAACGATTCTCATGGCATTACTGATTCACATCCATGACTTCAATCATTTTATCTTCCAACATATCTTTCAAACTCACTAGCACATTCAAGCGCCTTATGTGTCCCTGACTCTTCCCAAAGAAAAAACACTCTTAATCTTGTCCTCACAAGAATTCCATGCATACAAGCCGACATTGACATATTTTCATAATACATCCGCATTCCGTTACAGTTCTTAGGGCCTTTTGGTTGAAGATACTTCAGTTCCGTTTGCATGTATCTCTTAATCAGGCTATTAATAAAGGGGGAAATAATAAACGTCTACCTATTTCATTGAAACGTTCACCTAAATAATAAAAAAACACGTCAGCCTAATTTCGTGCATTTTCTACCTATTTTCTCAAACAAGTCTACCTATTTTCGTGAAACGTCTACCTATTTTAGTGAAACGTTCACCTATTTTAGTGAAACGTTCACCTATTTTGACAAACATGTCTACCTGTTTTGACAAACTTGTTTACCTATTTTGAAAAAAAACACGTCTTCCTATTTAGAAAAACTTGTTCACCTATTTTGACATTTTGCTTTCGTGTGACGTCAACCTTTTTTCGTGCAACGTCAACCTATGACTTTTTCTTGTCTCTGTTGACTTTCCGCTGCATCTAATGGCTTTTTGCCGTTTTTTTTCATGATGAGAAAGAGATTTTATTCATGAAAATTCCCTTCCCCCCCCCTTTCTCCTTAGGGCCCCCCTTCCCCCTCCCCCCTAGGGCCCCTACCCCCCCTTTGCTTAGGTAGGGCCCTCTTCCTATCCCCTTCCCCCTTTAGGGCCCCCTCCCTTCCCTGCTTAGGTAAACCCCCTTCCCCCTTTCCCCAAAATTTATAAAGATAATTTAAAAAGAAAGAGAAAGAAACAGAACAAGTAAGAAAAAAGCAAGAGAAAAAAATAATAAAGATACAAGTTTGTCAAAATAGGTAGACATGTTTGTAAAAAATAGGTGAACATTTCACTAAAATAGGTGAACGTTTCACTAGAATAGGAAGACATGTTTGTCAAAACAGGTAGACATGTTTGTAAAAATAGGTGAACGTTTCACTAAAATAGGTGAACGTTTCACTAAAATATTTGAACGTTGCACGAATTTAGACTAACGTTTGTCAAAATAGGTAGACGTTTTTCAAATCAGGTAGACGTTTTTCAAAATAGGTAGACAAGAAATTGTCGTCCTTAATAAAGCACGCCACGTACGCCAAATCATTACCAATGCACGCCACAGCGCGGGAAAATTCTTAACTTTGCTGCATGCGCTTTATCTAGTTTTTTCTTTTTTCTGCTTAGGCTTAGGCAAAAGTTTACGCTAACGAGGCCGTACGGCTTAGGCTAATAAGACCGTATCAACAAAATTAACATAATAGTGCTTCAAAAATTCTTCCTCTGTCCCGCGCAGTGGCGTGCATTAGTAATGAACTGGCGTGTTTGGCGTGGTTTAGTAATGGCCAAAATATTGTCCCTAACCGTATTAGACAAGAATCAGTGGCCGCATCCACAATCGCATTTAAGCGTCCAATGAGTTCGTCCAACATTATACGTCCAACAACAAATTCTGTATCCACAATGCAATTAGTTGGACGTCTAATGCTTGGAAGTTGTCCAATGCATTGGGCAAGGTCTACCCTGTCTAACTGAGCGTCCAACCCGTTGTACACTCTCTTTTCAAATTTTTTTGTGTTTCGAGTTTTTTCGGTGTGTTTTCGATGTTTTTGTGGCTTTTGTTTAAAGAGGATTTACATGTACAGGGTGCGGCCAAAGTATCGAAAGGTGGTTATTAACCATTTGTTTTTAGAAAAAGCAAGAAAATCAAGTATTTAGTATAAAAACATTTATTGCATGCAGGTTCAGAAGCAATTATGAAAAATTATTCGATTCGACCTCCTCTTTCTCTTACAACATGTCTGAGACCATGCTCGATCAGAAAGTCTATCAGAAAGATTGTTCCATTCTGTGGTCAGGCGGGCCTCGAGAGCATTCAAATTTTCAGGAGTTGTAGGGCAGACCTCGGACTGTGAATATCTTTAAACAGAGTAATGTAGTGGATTCAGGTATTAAGAGGAAGCGGGTCATTCTCACTTTGTCAAAGATGCCGGAAGGTTTGCTACGCACCAATCTTGAGTGAACTTGGCGGTGTGAGAAGGAGCTCCGTTTTGCTGGGAGACATACTTCCCTCCTTTGAAATGAGCATCTGCCCAGGGCTTCAATACAATTTTCAAGAATTTTTCCGTGTACATATGTCTATCCATTTTGAAGTTTTTCTTCTTTGAAAAAAATCTTGAAAAATGTATTTTCTTCAACGAAAAACAAAGAACTCTTACCTGAAGAGCAAATTGCTCCTCAAACCATAATTTGAGCAGGGTGTTAAGTTCTTTCGATGCATCTGCCTTTTTATCAGCTTCCAGAGAAGTGTGAGCAAGCACGCGTTTGTTTGGGGGGGGGGGGGTTGAAATCCTCCTCTATTTTGAATAAATTCTCATCAGAGAAGATGAACTGAGGAAGCGGGAGACGGTCCAGCAATTCGAGCATCGTCTCAAGCATGTTGTAAGGGAAAGAGTAGGTCGAATCGAATTATTTTTCATAACTGTTATTAAACCTGTATACAAATTAATATTTTTGTACTAGACTTGATTTGCTTGCTTTTTCTAAAAACAAATGGTTAATTTACTTGGGTTTTTACCACCATTCCATACTTTTTACCACCATTCCATACTTTGGCCGCACCCTGTATGTATGTATGCACATACATACATATGTATGCAAGTATAAACATATGTATGTATAATTTTTTTCATTGGCATTCCACCCTTTTTTCCACTTTTCAGAAATCTTCTCTAAAGACGTCGTTCGACTACTATAAATGAATGAAATCCATCGCACGGGCAAAAATCTGGCACTCGGCTGGGACCGAACCTCCGCTGCCTAACCGGGGCTTGTAGAGAGTTAACCAATACACCAACCGAGCACACATGGTCCCATGCGATTTCCTGCTATGTCTAAGGCACGATGGGACAAAGATAAAAAATTGAATGAATGGAGGAGGTACAAGAGTGAGAACGTGATTAATAGATTAAGGAAATTACTGCACACACAAAAAAGGATGAGTTTGGTAAAGTATGCTAAAAAGGCATACATGTGATTAATGAATAGTAACAAATTGAAAGTATTCCTGCGCGTAAGTTTGAAAGTATGCTAGAAAAGACATACAATCAATGAATGGATGGGATACTTTTGAAAGTATGCCTTGGTGGCTCTCTTCCTTTTCTTGGCACTTAGCCAATCTGCAAAACCGGTTGACCTAGGTTGCTCTACATTAATAATAATAAATAATAATAATAGTTTATCGCACAGTGTATGTATATAACATAAATCAAGGAGACGGTAACAAAACCAAATCAGAAACAAATCAGATCAGAAACAAATCAGCAAAAAGCAAATCAGAGATAATTTTTCAAATAATGGTGGTAAAACTAGAACAAAGCTCATTTCATGTTCTTTTTTTTGATCGAAAAACACATTAATACCTGATTTGAATGACATTATTGTGCTAGAATTAACGATTTCGACCGGAAGACTGTTCCAATGGTCGATGACCCTGACCGATAGTTCGTTTGAATGGCTCACAGTTCTAGATCTAGGCATTACTAGTGTCAATGAGTGAGATCTAGTGTTATAATCATGAGACTGAAATCGGAAAAAAATTGACAATTCAACGGAGTGCGGTTCGTTATAATTTTGTAGACGGTCATCAAATCCTTCTTCCATCTTCTAACTTCCAATTTATCCAGTCCCATTTCCTTGAGTCGTTCGGAATAAGCCATTTGAACTCCTGATCTTCCGAAAACATTTCTGGTGTATTTTTGCTGAAAATTCTCGATTAGATCCACATACCTTCTAAGATGGGGAGACCAGATAATGGAACAGTACTCAATTTGTGGCCTGACATAAGTCACAAACAATTTTTTTAGAAGGTCAACATTTTTCGTCTTGAAAGTTCTCAGTATGTATCCGCATCTAACATTCGCTTTTTTACAGATATTTTCAATGTGTAGAGAGAAATTGAGTGTGTGAGAGTACTCTACTCCTAGATCACGAACTGTGTTGGACTCGAGAAGAAGGTTTTCCGCTAGATAGAACGAAGTAGGTGGATGATTCGATTCAAGTCTTATGACTACTGTTTTGGAAGCAGATATTGTTAGGCCCCATTTTTTTGACCAGTCATGGACATAGTTAATTCCTTTCTTTAAACAATTAGTGTCATTGATCGAGTATAACTTCACGTCGTCTGCATACATAGAGATATGACCAGTGGGAAAGAATTTGGGTAAGTCATTGATATATAATATAAACAGTAATGGTCCTATGCAGCTACCCTGAAGGACTCCAGTAGGAGTCGAGTAGAGGGGGGAATCGTCATTTTCTACTCGAACACTCTGTTGGCGATTTTCTAAGAAATCCTGCAAGAATCTGTACAAGCATCCATCTATTCCGAATGATTTCATCTTTATCATGAGAAGGTGAAGAGGGACAGCGTCGAAGGCGCGGGAAAAGTCGATTAAAGCACAGCTAATGAAGCATTTACTGTCTGATTTAGTATGCCAATCAGGGTGAGTATCGAGTAAAGCGAGTTCACACGAATGTTTCGGTCGAAATCCGAATTGGTGACAGCTAATCAGTTCATTCTCATTAAGATATTTCAGTAGTTTTTGACAGAGAATTCGCTGCATGATTTTAGAAGCGGATGGGGTGAGGCAAATGAGTCTATAATTTCTGACATCTTTCGTATCTCCTTTTTTCTTAAAGACGGGTTTTACAATAGCTTTTTTCCACTGGGAAGGACAACTCCCGTTAAGTAAGAATCGATCGAACATGATAGATATAGGAGCGCATATTGCGTGCGCAGTGTTTTTGAAAAATGTGTATGGTATGTTGTCCGGTGAAGTGTTGTTCTTGCTAGCGAGCCGTTTTAGATAGAAGTAGACCAAATGAGCCGGTTTCGGGATAAAATCAATGGTAGCGGTAAAGGTTTGTAGGCTTGATGAATCGTATCTACTAGTACTTAACGCGTCTTGAGTTTTATAGAGAGATTCGAAATGTTTAGCAAAAATATAGGCTTTTCTAAAGTCTTCGGTAGAGATTATGCCATTTTCTTCTGATAGTGGACCGATTTTGGAGTCGTCTTTTATATTGTCATTAGTGTAGCGATACAGATTTTTTTAAATTAGCGCTTCTGACAAGAGAATTCTCCATATTTCTACGATGACAGTCATGAGCTTAGTCGAATAGAAAGGACCAGTCAGTACCGCTGATGAGACAATTAGCAAGATTAAAATTCGCTTTTTTGTAATTGTACTTGAGGACTAGTGCGGACTTTTTAAGGTCATGGTGAGGTATACTAAAATGAACCAAGTTGTGGTCACATGAAGGAGGAGGGGGAGATACAGAGCAGTGAGAAATACCATCTGGCCGAGAGGAGAACACAAGATCTAAAGTATTCTGAAGCCTAGTGGGGGAACTGACGTGTTGTGTTAAAGAGTGATAAGACGCAAAATCAGAAAGAGAACGAGAATGATGACTGGGTGACACCGAGGAAGAAACACTACCCTTGGGCCATGATATTTCAGGACAATTGAAATCACCAACTATTATATGGTCGCAGTCATGTACTGTGAATATGTTCTCGATGGTTAAAAGCGCATTGGAGAAGTCGGAGTTTGTAGTACTGGGACTTCTATAGAGGCAATGGAGGATTGTGTCTCGAAGATGTTTGTTGATTAGCTTGACCGACAAGTATTGACAGTTGCAGTTTTTCTCAGAAGTTTACAGGACTAGTTTACATTGTGCATCGGCCGGGAATCGAACCCGGGCCGCCCGCGTGGCAGGCGAACATTCTACCACTGAACCACCGATACATAGAGTTATTATCTCGATTACTCCCTAAGGGTAAAGCACACATAATAATCGTATCTTGTGAGTCATTTAACCGAGCCATTCTGGTAAAAAAATTTTGAATGTGAAGCGCCCATTGAAAAAGGCCCTTCGGGAACGCCTTTCGGGGGAAAAAAGGCCCTTCGCGAAAGTCAAAAGCAAAAAAAAAGTTTTTATAAATAAAAAAAATATTTAAAATATAAATTATAGTATGAATAAAAAAATTGAGTATATTCAGCATACTTTCATTGTATAGACATCATACTTTCAAAGTATCCCAGCATACTTTCATTCTATTACTATTCATAATTTTGAAGTATGAATAGTAAAACTTGTGTGCGGAACGATTTGGAATACTTTTGAAGTATATAGTTCAGTTTTCATGCTTTCGTAAGTATGACTATTAATACGCTTTTGTGTGTGTGTGTGATTTGCTGACGATTTGTAGCAACTATTTTTGAGAACTAATAGCACCTTTTTTCATAATCAGTTCTGTTGATAAAACCGGTGAAATACTCGATCACAGGCCTTGTAATAGATTTAAAAACATCATGGTGTAAGGTTTGGCGCTGTATACGAACCCTTTTCTTATATTGAAAAAAGAATTTTGAGAGGGGTTTTGAACATCGAAAGTTCCGTGATACTCTTCGTGGGCTTCAACATATGACTTCAATAGATACGTGAGTGCCTCAGCGGACAATTCAGTCACTTTGGTATTTTTCGGCTGGGGCTAATCCATTCTGTCAGAACGATTTTGCTTTGAATCATGATTATGAACATGTTTTAGAGCGAAAAACAACAAGGAAAACATTTGAAAGTTGAAGAAAATCACAAAAAAATATGACGCGCACCAAAACCGCCACAGTTGGACGTCTAATGTTTTAAGTTTTTTGTGGATACGGCCCCTGATTTGTGATTAGTTTTAGAGCAGGAAGCAACTATGGCTAACTTAGCACACCCTCACCTGGTTGTGCCGCGGGCATTTGGGGACCGATTCGGCAGACTCAGTACTTTTTTCAAATGAACACGAACATTCACCCCATAACAACGATAATAGTGGAGAGGAGCAATAATCTCGCAAGGCCCTATCGTTCTCACTCTGTTCCACCTCTTACTTTCACTTTCTCTCTTCACGTACCCTCTACATCTCCCTTGTCTAAAAGCCCTCAAATTCCTCTTATTCCTTTTGCTCTTTCACACAAGATATAAAAGAGTTTTCGTACTCGAGAGTGATTTAGAGAAGACAGGCTGAGGCAGTAGCAGTGCTGTACGGCGACTTTTGAACACAATTTCTCGAAATGTTGTATTTATTGTTCGAGTTCAATTTTTTTATATTATAAATAGCTAACAGTTGAAAATGAACCCTATAATTAATTAAAAACTTTAATGTTGTGGAAAGCAGACAAGTTATGGAATATAAACTTCAAAGCAATAATGAGTTTTCATCAACAATGAAATCAACAGTAACATTAAGCATCAAAAATTTCATTCGATAATTTTAAAAAAATAAAACGCATTGTTATGAATGTTCTTATGGGAGCGAGTACATTATGAATCAGTTGATGCGCCTCACACCTCACGCAAACGCATCTTCTTCTCCACGGGCGAACTGTCCTCAAATTATTGAAATGATCAGAAATCAACAAGTAGTTTTAGGTTGTACTGTTAGAAAATTATGTTTAATTGTCGTTCTTCGTCGGTTTTGGTTAAGTTTCCCCAGAACATTGACTTTAGAAATTATATTCATCGTCATCACTTGAAAGGAAAGATCAGGAAGCAACTATGGCTAACTTAGCACACCCTCATCTGGTTGTGTCGCGGGCATTTGGGGACCGATTCGGCAGATTCTGGGAAAAATTGTCTATCGAAATGAAGAATGATTCATTTCGTTATGAAAAGGATCTGGCAAAAGAACACAAGTTTTTAGCGTGTTATGTGCACGCCGGTTGACCAGATTTATTTGACTTGATCTTACGGCCAATGCAGTTCGTTTTGGTTGGGAGTAGAGAGTCTCCTGCTCTTTCTCAACGTGACTCAGTCTCTCTCCTTCCCTGCTCTTACCTTTGCCTCCTGCTCTTTCTCAATGTGACTCAATCTGTCTCTCATGCCTTCTCCCTCTCCATCATTGCTTTTCATCTCTCTCTCCTTCCTTGCTTCCTCCCTGTCTCTCATCGCTTTCTCTTTTCTCTTCGTCTTCATGACATCTTCCATGGTTTCAGTGTCTTGGCCGAGGAGTCGAAGCAGATGAATCTGAACACTAAAATTTGATTAAATCACATTACTGATTCTCCCATGAGTTGAATACTACGGGTAACTTCGAGTTGTTTTACAGCTTCTTTTGGTAAAAGCTTCGAGGTTGCTCGACAGCTGATGTTTTTCTTTCCCCTCTTTCTCCTTACTCTATGTTTCGCTTTCGTCATACCTTCTCTTCCTTTCCAACGTATGGTGCAGCCGTGAACTGGCCCACCTGAAAAGTTGCGTCTATTACTTCCTATTTATAAACTTGAAAAATTTTGGAAAAACTCCACACGCCTATGGCGTATGTGGGGGGCTTCCCCCGCTGGCGGATGGGAGACTTGATGGCTTTGCCATGGCTGACCAAAGAGGGTCTTAGACTTGTAGGCGTCGCGGGTGGGTGTGGGAATTGAGCAGCCCACATCCTATAAAATGCTCGCTTAGTGTTATCTTACTAGCCTAAGGGACACGGTCAAGAGGCGTGTACCAATAAAAAACCTCTAGCCCACATAGGCTTGTCCCGGGTTGTATGGCCCAAAGGGTCGTAAACGGACGTCAGGCTGAACTATCGAATTGGATATTCGAGCGACAAGCCGGTCTTTGAAGAAATCATCGTAACACCCCAAGATGCACCTCCAAGAACCCACCAATGCTAGGTCGTCTCCTCTAAGCATCGCGCGTCGAATCCCGATCGAAGTGAGAAGTATGCATGGGCTTTCGAGGAACAATAGGTCACGTCCTCTAGGTAATGAGTTAGCAGCGCCTACCAGTCTCCGTCTGACAACCCTCAACATCGGAAGCCTCAATGAGAAAACGATGGAAATATGCGACATGCTCACCAAGAGAAACATCCAGATCGCATACCTGCAAGAAACGAAATGGAAGGGATCCAGAGCGAAGTTAATCAGAGAAAAGTAATTATTGTGGTACTCCGGAAAAAGCAATACTGCATGGAACGACGTGGGAATAATTGCCGACACCAACATCCTGTCATTCATTAAAGAAGTTTGCCGAATTTCAGACACACTCATGTTCATAACCGTGGACTGGAAAGATAAGCTTTTCAAAGTCAACAGTGCTTATGCACCCCAATCGGGATGCAGCGAAGAGCGTTTCTGGGAGGCTTTGGACGATATCACGAGGTAGAGCCCGCCGGAAGTGACAATCTTCATAGGTGTTGACCTCAATGGACATGTTGGAAAGAGCTCCATCCTGCACAAAAGAGCGCGCGGAGGTAATGGATACGACTTTACCAACGAGGACGGATCTCTCCATATGCATTAAGTTTTTTTTCCGAAAAAGAGATTTGCATCTCATCACGTATTGTAGTGGAGCCCCCCTCACACTCAAATTGACTATAGGGTGACCTAAGAAAACCATCTCAAGATCGTTACCAACTGCAAAGTTATACCGAGCGACAAAATCACATCGCAGCATCTCCCAGTGGTTATCGACTTACGCTATCCCAAACAGTCTAGACAGGACAAAGCCAGGGCGCAAGCGTATAGTGGATGAACAGACCTGGTGGTGGAATGAGGATGTCCAAGCTGCAGCCGAGAAGAAAAAAGAGGCTCTAAAGCTGTGGAAGACATCTATGTCAGACATAGACCGTATTCAATAGGTCTTCGCTAAGAGAGAAGCCAAGGTTGCGAAAGCGCGCTCTTCTGCAACGAATGAGATGTACAACAAGGAGATGATGAGTGACCGTTCTTTGAGGAAGATTTCAATCTTTGTGATGGCCCTGCGTAGATTTTTGGAGGCGAAATTGATATTGGGATCCCACAACCTCTCGCCGACATCAATGTCACGAGTTACGCGGACGATTTCACGGTGCAGATCACGGGACCAGGCATGAACGACGCTGAGCTCGACCTCCTTGTTGTTGTTGTTGTTTGCCCATAGGTCCTGTCGAGGGGAGTCCTTTTGGGATAGGTTGGTGGTGAGGATCCTTTTGAGTCCGGAGAAATTTTCTCCGTCTACACTCGCACCGCAGTCGGCGATCCTCTTCGCGAGACCCGCTCGTTGTTGTTGTTGTAGATTGCCCGCCGTAGGTCTCCGGCTGGGTAGACGAGGTCTTCTTTGACATGGCTCAGAAAACAATAACCTTACTTACATCATTTATCTAATTACATTATTTCTCTTTCTCTCTCGGGGTTTATTTTTTTTTTTTTAATTTATTTTTTTTTTTATTTATTTATTTATTTTTTTTTTATATATATTTTTTTTTTTTTTTTTTTACACGCGGTGCGACTGTGGACGACGCTACATGGCGTCGGACCCAATGGACCTCCAAACAAAACTTCCCAATGGAATCTCCCACCCGCTCGTTAACCGGAGAAGGGCAAGAGGCTATTTTACTGGCGCCTCGACTCGCCATTACAAAGTATAGGGGAGTATCGTCTGATGTTTTATCCGTTGGCATGCCCTGGCCAGTCCGGCATCGCCCTCCTTTGACGAACTACTAATTTTGGTCCGCGACGGGCAAGCCCGCTATCTCCAATGCACTTGTGCAAAGAGACATCCCTCTATCCGCCACCTGAGGACGCGCTCGATACCGGTGAGGATGAGCCGGTCCCTTGCGATGGTGTGAACTTGTGGGCTGTAGTACCATCGAAGGCGACCTTTTTGTAGACATAACGCTGGAGGGTCGAGAGCTTCAACGACTTCCTCCAGTGTCTCGCGAAGGAAGATCTACCCGCCAAGAAGAATAGCACGATATTCAGCTTGTGTTCATGGAAAAAGGAAGGAATAATCTTGTCAAATCTCTCCAGCCTTTTCAGTGGACACGTCAAAGTCAAAGATAAAAAAGATTAGAAAAAATTTGAGAACATATTTTCGCAGAAACTCTCTTACTGCATCCTGAAGTAAAACTTCTTTATCAACGCTTCAGAAAAAATAGCGGAGGAAAAAAATCACATGTGATTGGAGAAAGAACAAAAAAAAACACTATCAAAACCTTCTCTAGCCTACTATTCAAAGATTTTAAAAAGCTAAAACAATTCGCTGCGAAATGTTGGATGCGAGGTTTGGGTGCTAAATGTCGCAGTGCAAAAAAATTATGAAGGCCTTTGGTAAACACTCTGCTTTTATAATATATTTAGTTGAACTTACATGAAGATACAATCAGTACGACTCACCCATGCGCACACAGGATGGTCTTCCTCCACATACAGGACCACACTCCCAGTTTTTTGGGCCCGGATTTTATCCTTCGCCTTCAAACATGTCAGTGGTGATCAACTCAAAATCTTTTTTTTTATGATTTAAAGTTTTAAAATATTGATTCACTTCCATCTGAGCTCAATGCGATTATAGTTTTACCAGTTCAATATGATCGTTTCCTTTTGTCTCTCGACTTCAGCCCTTTCTTGCTGTCATCAGTATCACCTAACGATTAAGACGTTTTCTCGTCTCTTTTATAAAAAAACTCGATGAAGTAAAGCATGACTTTCTATTCGACCTGCTCTCTTTACATGTTTCCCTTCTTGGTCATCAATGATTTCGCATCTTTTAGTGAATGCAGTAATAAACCCATTTTAAACATGGCGGATAATTCAGTACTTGACTAATCCAATTAGAGATAGTTCTATTAACTTAAATTCAGCGAGAAAAAAACACTAATATCTGATCCATTCATGTTAGTGATCTCATCATAGCATCATGACTCATTTCCTCTCTTCAAATCTTTGAAATGAAGTAAATAAAAAGATGGTAAGTAGCATCTAAAAATGCCGGGTATAATGCTCTTTTTGTGCTCTTATCAGATATGAAGGGTAAATACATAAGTTGAACGAAAATTAATAAACGGTAGAAATGAACACAGCTGTATTATAACCTTTTATTAAGGAACTATCGAAAGCTCACTTCAAGTTTTTCCATGTCCAACATCGTCTTTTTTTCGGGTCCTTTGGCTTCTTCATTCAGCAAGAGCAACATGTCTTCGCGTGAGATTTGCACCTGTGAAAAAACTCTTTTTAATCTCATAACCATTCAGCTTTTGTACCGTGACATCGTTACTATTTCAGAGGTTTAAAGTAGTCAGATCGCTTAGAAGGGGGTGCGTTAATGGACTCCAGGCTGAATTAGGAACTCGGATGTGCTATGAACAAGTTTTCAACTTTGCGAACCATTTTTGAGCGATCCATAGAGGCGCTCGAGATCTTAGATTCATCAAGCTTAAACCATCTGACAAGCTGCTTCTGATGGTCTCTGAACTCATTCAACTTCCCGCAGGGCATCATTGATCTACCGACCACCCTTACCTTCTGCTTGCTCAGGTACGGTATCAGCTTTGCGACGCCTTCTTGTGAGATGCGAAATCGGACGCAGTCGACCTTGTTCTCGTTTCGGCCGAACATTTTCATACCTGCATTCTGAATCGACAGCCGATGCATGTTCTTCTCCTGAATTCATCCTATCTGCTAATTATTCAAAGATCGGCTTCAGCAAAACTTTCCCTACAGAAAACCACACTGGCTTTAGTGAAACACATTCTTTACAGAAAATCAATCGAAAAAAAAATTAAATGATTTTCTAAAGTTCATAAACAGTTTCAGTTGATTCTTCTTATTCAAAAGTACGCACTATGAACTGCTTGGCGCGGTCATTAACGAAGAAGAGTTGCCTGCTGTTCTCGTTTTCTCGCATTCGATTGAAGAGGTTCTCATAGGGAAAATTTTCCGCGATGCCGTAGTATTCTCTGAAAGAAATTATGCGTCTCTGAACGCTCGAATGAACAAGTTCTTAGTCATGTAGCTCAGTCAAAAAAATTGAGCCTTCGCATACTTGGAAGTGCTCAGTCGTGCTTTCCTGCTCACTATTTTGATAGCGTTGTTTCACAAAGTAGAAACTCAAATGAATCATTGTATTTTGATTCAATCAACTCTTTCATACGAATTTTATCGAAAATACTCGGTCAGTTTATGGAGAGTTCAAACCATTCCCAGCTCATAGCCGTACTTGATTTCCTGCCAGCGCTCGTCGTCCTTTTTAAGGAAGGTGAAAGGCTCGTCTTTGAACATCTTCTTTTGCTTATAGTTGGGTGCTCTGGAAAAGATTCAACTTTTTTTCTTATTGTAGAAGTCGGGATTCACTATTGCCGTGAAAAACAGGTTTTTCGAAGATGAAACTTCATAATGGGAAGCTTTTAACAATTTGCTCACCACATCACGGAAAAAATGGACAAAGGTAAAAAACAGACGAAGAGCATTTCACGAGTACAATGACTCATTCCCTCTTAGTGATAACTTACTTGGTGGAGAGTCTGACTTCCCCGGTCTCTCCTTTCTCCTGAACTCGTTCAATGAGAGCCACGAAAAAGCCTCCCGTATTTTGTTGATGCGGCGCTATTCTCAATCTCAAAAGATCACTATAATTCCCTGAAAAAATCAGCATGAAAAATTATATAGAATCGAATATGCGATAAAAAAGCAAGTTTTATTATTGTGTGAGAGTAATGTCAGCGGGTATGGAGGACTCGAAAGACGGTCTCGAAACACACTGGCAACAGTGGTCATTCGTGACTCTACAGCCTCAAGAGCCTTTCATGGATGGAGCCGGATCATCCAGTCTGGAATCGAGCGCGACCTTAGGTGGTGGATAGAGGGACGCATCCCTACAAAGAATTCGTGCTGAGAGGTAGCGGGAGAAATCCCGCAGCGGACCAAAACTAGGTAGTATAGCTAGTAAAAGAAGGACGATGCCCGACCGGCCCGGGCAAGCCACCGGACAAAAAAATCAGCCGATACCCCGTTATACGTTTCAATGGCGAGCCATTCTAATAGCCTCTTGCCTATCTCCGGTCAACTACAGGCGAGACGCCTCTACTCCTACAACGATGTCCGCCTTCACGCGGTGCAGCACGACAGTCTACAGACTGCAAAGGACATCAACAACCTTCTCCGGAAGCATCACGCTCCGAAGAAACTACAAGAGAGCCTCTCTCTCTCTCTCTCTCTCTCTCTCTCTCTCTCTCTCATCTCTTCACTACACCTCCGTCTTCGTTCTTTTTTTCGCCTGAGGGACAGTCCGATCTGGCTGGCCTGTCCCAACTACTTCTCCTATTGGCCGGAGACATCGAGAGTAACCCAGGACCAAGGATCTGGCTGTGCACTACATGCAAGAGAAAGGCGAATACTAACTGCATCCAGTGCTCCTACTGCTCAGAGTGGGTCCACACTAAATCGACATGCAGTGGCCTCTCCTCACTCAAAGAATACATCCAAGTCGAATACCGCTGCCCGTCATGCATAACATCAACGACTCCGCTGACGACCACGAACACCAGGCAAACTCTCTCCTCTGACCTCACGTCCAACAGCAGGAACCTCAAGATTTTGCGATACAACTGCAATGGCTTCTCTGGCAAAACGACGGAACTCCATGAACTCGTCACTCGTCTGAAAGTCGATCTATTTCTCATCCAAGAAACTAAGCTAACGAACCGTTCCAAATGTCCACAAATTCCTGGATGCACTATCGTAAGAAAAGATCGTGAGAAGAACTCCGGAGGCGGTCTTATTACCGGAATCAGCGAATCGCTGTCCTACACTGTAATGCCCTCTCCGACCGACACACATTTGGAATCTCTCACCGTCCGCATATTCGATGCCGATGGGAAGTCGCTCGATGTTACCAACATATACATACCACCGACGAGCTCTTGCACCACTGGTTACACGCCCGACCTCACTCCGTTCTTACACAATCGCGAGAAATCCATCATACTCGGTGATCTTAACGCTCATGATGCCGCATGGTTCTCCAAATCTTCAGACAGCAGAGGCTCTCACATCGCAGAAACGATCGATGCTTCAGAACACGCCGCAGTAAACCGTGACACGCCTACCAGATTACCAGTCAACGGAAGACCATCTTCTCCAGACATCTCCATTTGTTCGCTTCTCCAGACGTGCTCGGAAGGGGGGGGGGAGCCAATACCGAGGTCTTCGAAGTTCCTTACTTAGGGGTTTTGTTCGCTATTGGTTAGTGAATTGAGGAAAAGAACGAGTTGGAACAAAGAAAAATGATAAAAAAAAATGTAACTTCAAAAACCGTTATAACAGGAAAAAGGGAAGGGGTTATATCAGGAGAAAGATATAGCATGTGAGGTTGAATGACTTTTCGCTTCACGACATTTCGCACCCAAAAAGTAATACTTTTTCCGAAGCTGTGATTTGGCTAGTTGTTTTACAAGGTCGCGTGCTAAGCCGAACGGCTTCGTTAGCGTGAACTCAACTGAGACTGATCAGATATTCGAATGAAAAGTATCTGGCAATATGTCGATTGCGAGATTTTGAGTTCAAAATGACGCTTTTCAAAATTTCGTCATACCAGCATTCGGCATCTGGCGCATCAAATAAACATGGAAAAATGTTCCAAGCTAAGGTGATTACTGTGATTAATCGCCTCTTGTAGGGTAGAGTCATAAAATGCATTATTCAGGATCCTAACAATATGTCTTATTATTATTCAGGATCCTAACAACAATATGTCCCATTATTACCATATTTCTCTAGCATACATTCCTAGAGGGCAGAGGCAGTATTTAAGCGCTGAGTATGAATCAGCTAGAAGGGGGGAGCGAGAGCGGGCATCGGATACCACCGATGGCCGCTATGCTTCGTGTCATTCATCCTGTTTGTAGTTTGTGAGGACATGTAGTTCAATAAGTAACAGTTCTACTAGTAATGTATGTATATCATATATGCTTGTTCCATTTTCTTAGTCACCATTGATATATTTTAGATCAAGTAACTCTTATCTCTAGTTTACGTCCAGGGGACATTATACGGACAGGCCATGAAGACACTCTGGACTCTCACTTTACAAAAAAAATTTTTAAAGACACTAATCGGTCCTCTTCATCTTCCGTTAGTCTAGCCATAAGCGACTGCCTGGAACGTGCTCATCCAGGGTACATTGAACTCACGCGTGATTTAAATGAAATAGTTCTGCTTCCTCTTGAGTGGGCGGCCACATAGAAGACACGAGGGCCCTCTTGAGCGGACCAACTGGCGGGATGTCATTCACACTAAGGTACTCACGCATGTCACGATCGATTACCTGATCAGTGGAAAAGAAAATTCGATAACATTCACCATTCAAAGTTTATAAGCGCGAATAGCAGTTCCAAAATATTTTTCATTTCAGAAATTGTATTCTTGAATTTAACACAACCTTGATTGCCTCTCAAATTGAGCATCGCCTTTTCGTGATTTGAACGTGACAGCTGTATAAAAAAAAAAGAAGTACAAATTCAAAAATGAGACATCATCACTCAAATGCGAGAATACGAACCTTCCACTCAGAGACGCCTCGATAAGCAACCAGATTAGGAAGCAACGGCTTTGCATCAACCAATCTATCAGTCAAAGAAACTCTTTATCATCATTCTCATGTTTTTGCATGCATTACATCTACGGGATTCAAAAAATGCCTTAACGCAAGAAAACTAAATCTCACTGCGTAGCGAAGTTTTCGCAGTACAATGTATATAATCGGCTGTACAAACTCTTACTTCAAATACTTTTATGATACTGAATGGTAGTTCTTCGTACGATTCAGATGTTTAAAAAAATTTCTAGACCAATCGCTTACACTTTGACATGTTCAATTCCGTTTGTTCGTCTACCACCAAGCTTCTTCTCACATTATGAAATACCCAATGATATGTATAACATTTTATTTTGCAAACAGAGAATCTTTCAAGAAAAATTTCGTCTCGAGGAAGGCGTTACTGTGTAAAGTAGTGATGCTTTCCTTTAGACTCACCTGAGCTCTGCAGGGTTCGCTCTGAGAAGGGCCGCCACAACAGCCTCGTCTTCGAGGGGATTCATCGAACACGTCGAGTAGACCATCAGACCTCCCACCTGCTCGAGACGCTCCCTTATACCTCCCTTTTCGGAAATGATTTCACCGCTTGTGATACGTATTTTTTCTTATTTTTCAAAACAATAATTGGCTTGAATAAAAACGTTAAAAAAGTAATTAACCGTTCCGAAACACCCAACTTTAAGAAAACTCAAAAATGGCAACCATTTTTGAACAGAAAATAGTTTCTCACTCTCAAGTATGACAAATTATTGAAATAACGCTCAGAAAAAAGTTAGTCCACCAGGCGGGATCGAACCCAACCATCTCTGCCTCAAACCGGGAGCGCGTGTTACCATTACACCACGGGGACACATTGCTATTCTGTGCAATAGTGTTATAAGCAAGGCTTTTGAGTCAGAGATGGTTGGGTTCGATCCCGCCCGCTGGACTAGCTTTTTTCTGTGCAATAGTTCAAACATAAATCTTGTTTCATTTCTTTTTATTCAAACATCCAATGAGAGTTTGTCAAGTCTCCCGAAAAACCTGCATGTGAATTAGTCAGAATACCTTTAGCTGTTGGACTGATCTTGAAGCAATACTGATCTGCAGCTTGTGAAGGCCGATCCCTTCTTGCGGTGACCACGATTTCCAAATATCCGGATTCTTCCGTATCGTGCCTATTTATTACCTTTTCATTTTTTATAACCTCCAAGTATTCGTCTTAACGGGTAGCAAAGGCTTGAAAAATAGCTTTAAAGCATTCTTCAAAGTACTACATCGAGTTAAATTCGAAACAAACTATAATTATTCCTATAGACCAGGTTGTGAGTCAGAACATTTCAGTGGGCTAGACGTCCTTTCCCGTTTCTTTTATAGGCTAGAAGAAAATTTTTGGCTATTACTAAACCACGCCCTCGCCCCCTAATAATCAACGACACTGCGCGGGGAAATTCTTAACTTCGCCTTATACGCTTTATTTAGTTTTTTCTGCTTAGGCTTAGGCAAACGTTTACGATAACGAGGCCGTACGGCTCAGGCTAACGAGACCGTATCAAAAAATATACATAAAAGGGCGTCAAACACTCTTTCTCCCTTTCCCTGTGCAGTGGCGTCTATTTGTGCAGCAGGGTGAAATTTGTTCGATCTGAGGGTAAAATGCCTTTCCGGACAATATTACTGGATATCGTATCACGGCCTAGGTCATATTCTCGCATTCTCTGATTCATGGACAACTTACTCCACTGAAACTTTTCAACGTCTATTGACGAAGCTTCATAAATTTTGGGTTTTTTTTAGGATGAAGCAAGCTTGTTTTGAAACTATATTGTTTGCTCCTAAATGCAAAAGAAACCATCGCCACTGCATATGACATCACACAGAACACGGTCGAATCGAAGAACTTCTCCATCCTTAAACAAACAATGCATTCTTACTTATTTTTTTTTGAAAGATAAACACATTCCTGTGTTAACGAATCATACCGCGGCTATTCCTGTTCCTAAAAAATCAAAACTTGTTTCTATCAATGTTCTTTATCGCTATTTTGTCTATGTGAATTGATAGAGAAAAATCGTTTTGTCTTTTCCAAATAATCTCAGCATTCATCTCTCTATTTTTTCGAGTAGTATTTTCAAATCGAGCGCCTCGTCATTCTCTAAGATTTTTTCATGATATGTATGTATTATCAACTCTAAGGCTAACTTTCGCTTGCTCAGAAATTGAAATCAATCAACGATTCTCGTTTTTTTCCTGTTCAAAGCATTAAATAATGAACTTATTCATGTGTCTCTGAAGATGAACTGATTAAACTATCACAGAACTCCATTCCCATTCATTCTTCAGATATTTAAGAGCATCTTCATAATATTAAAAAGTATTAAAAATAGCATTTTGTCCATGAAGTCAATATCCTTACCCAATCAGCGTCAGAAATTTCACCTTTGTCCATTTTACATTTTTTGATAGAATCCCAAAAGTTTTCCTTACTTTTCAACGAAAAAAGGTTTCAAAATCAGTATCGTTCTCTTATCACATATAAAAATAATAATAATAATAATAATGTGACGGCCTGGTTGCAGGACTGCCCCCTCACCGCCTCTAAGATGAGATATTCTGGTTGAATCAGTGAATCAGTCATCCCTACGTCTCTGCTAGCAAGTTCATCAGCATTGGAGAGAAGACAATTCGTGCAAGCACCGCCACAATGTCTTATTTGCTTTGTTTAGTGGAGCTCTCGTGGTTGAGGAACCCTTCGCAGGACAGCCGTGCACACTACCACTATACCTTATCCAGACTTCTATCACATTCAAACACTATTGAATCGAGTCAATGTTCGTTATTAAAGGTTGAAACATCGCGTGTTTCGTGCACATATAGTATGTATAAGATGAGACCGCCTGAAGCATGTCCGACATGAGGGCGGCGTCCTCACAAGTCACCACACAATTTGCACTCTTCATTCTCTTCAGAATTTGATGGCACAACAGATAGCACCTGCTTTTGTCAACGTCGTTGGCTACGATGAAGCCACCTTCAAAAGGTAATCACGATATTCAATACAATCTTCTATTCTCACGGTTTCGTCGAAAATGTATCCCTTCATTCATACGATGTTATTCCCTCTGCGATTGGATTTTTCGTACAATCATATCTCTTATCTCGATGATTACCCTTTTATTCAGTGAACTAATCGGTCTACACCGACACATGATCTAATACCTTCCTCTACAACTCTCTAGAGCAACCTCTAAAAAATTATTACACATTATCAAGTTTCTGAATATCTCTTCCGGTAACAAATGTTCGAGTATAATCCAACCGCAGTCTACTCAACAGCTTGGAAACGTACTCGGGTTAGGGTCGCTCTGGTGCATCATCTCAATGAGCTGCATAGTCTTACTGCCAGGTGCCGCACACACATCCAGTACCGTGTGGTGGGCTTGCGGTGCTAGCAGCAGCGGGGGGAGCATGGAGACAGCTTCCTGGCGCGAGATATGGCCTAGCTCCGCCTCCGTCACCTCAATTTCCTCAAGTTCTTCATGAACTTATGAAAAAACTTAAAAGCTTCATTCCTAATACTAGAGTGGCAATAAAGTTTTCCCTGCTTTTCAAAGAAATTTTTTTCGAACTTTGAGAAAACAAGTGTGATCAACAATGTATTTCCCATTATTACATGAGAGCGTCTGCCGTCTTATACATGAATGCCCTTCCATACAATTTCATTCATGGAGTGTGGCCACGCTTTCTCATGCTAGAAGCAAACTTGAGATACCTTACCGTCCTAAACGGTCATTGCTTCATTCTTATTGATCTACTTAGTTAGAAAAGCTAACAGCATTTATAATGGTTTTACATGGCAAGAGCTCCCAGTACACGATGCCACGTGATTCGCACCACACTGAGAGCGAGACTTTCATAACAGTACAGTTGATTACGCAACGCACTTCACGTGAGGCCCATTAAATTAGAGGTGAAGGAACGACTTTAAAGTGAATAACAAAGAAGTTGGAAGATGTTTCTATTGCAGCCATCCCTGCATGAGAAGAGACAAGTGAATGAGAATTATGAATATTAGGTATTGTAATGAGTAATGAGAAAAATGTTTATTTCGAGAGACAAGAGGAGAGAAGCGACCACGTCGAGGACGAGTAGAAGAGAATGATGATGAGAATCCATTGGCTGAAGTTCTTTATAAAATACTGAAACACACTGTGTCAGTCATCCTTTGTCATGCACGTTCATACGTTACTTGAACAAATGGAATAAAGAATTGAATATATTGATATGCTCAGAGCCTTTCTCGTTTTGAAATATCTATACTTACGTAAACCTTTACACCTTCTATTAAAATGTTTGTTTTAATATGTAACTAAAAAGGTCTAATTTTATTGGCAAACCGGTTTTATTACATTATAAATGTGTTTTTAATATGTAAATCAACCGGTTTCATTTTATTATTCTATAAATACCTTTACATAAATCAATTGATTTAATACAAAAAGTTACTCCTACATCGCAACACAAGAGACATCTCTCTCTCTCTCTCTTCCCTTTTCTCTCAGTATCACCTTACTCAATACAGTAAGCATAGGTTACCAAGGGGTACAAAAAACCTTCCGGTCCCACGCCCAAAATTTTTTCGCGTTTCTGTTTCTTTCTCATGTTTCCAAGCTTTTATATGATGCAGGTAAATATCCTCAAGTTTTATAGTTTTCGTGGTGTTTAATTCAGTATGTGTGAAGCAGTCTATTTATATGCATTCAAGTTTAAGTCGAGAACTCAATGAAAAATCGCTTATAACAACGCTCCGCTGGAAACTGTAAATTTTTTTGTTATTGACCTAGAAGGGAAATTTAAGAAAATACAGGATTCGATTTTTTTTTAATACCGGCAAAAACTTTTTTAGGCTTCCCTTCCGCGAAATTTTTTTTGACAAATTCAGGTGACCCATGTCAGTAAGAGAATGAACTGTTTTAACAAAGCCACAGTATTCCGTCAGTAAGAGAATGAACTGTTTTGACAAAGCCACAGTATTCCCTCTCTCTATACATACTATTCCCTCTACATATAGTGAGAGATGTAAGTGCGCCGCAGCAATAAATATCTCTCTTTGTCTGCCATGAGAGAGCATAGAATCATCTTAGAGAAACATGGTTTTTTTCTACACGAATTTTTGAAAAAATTTAAATGGACCGATAAGACAAATACTAGACATATTCCCCGACAAATTGAACATGAGATTTATACCTCTTTCGACTGTTTTCACCATGGCGAGAATGAAAATAAATTTTATTTTATATCTTAGGAGAAAATTTAACGGAATAAAAATCCCCTAATCTGCTTAGACAAGGTCTCCCTCTATAAAAGGACGATCCCAAATACAGAAAATCTAACCAAATCTTTGGGTTATATCATGGTCTACAATGCGCCACAGTTTTTTGTGAGCTAGCTTGAAGCAGAAGAGGAGGGATATTGTAGTGAAGCACTTCTCATGGCAGCATTTCTCAGCCATTTAAAAAAAAGCCTTTGGCAAGTTGGAGTAACTCTGGCAAAAAACTTGAAGTAGCCGTCCTTCATAGACTTATTCGAAAAAATTCCAGTAAATTGTTGAAAAAGTTTTTGATCTTTTAGAAAACGGTAAAACTTCCTTGCGCACCTAATATTAGAAGAACAAAAAGCTTCTAAGAGCTCCAAAACTCTACTCGAACACTTACTTTTTTTTAAAAGCGAGTAATATACGAACCAGGAAATTGTGCAGTCGCGCAAGCACTGGATGTGATCGAACTTCACTACGAGACATCGGCGTTTGAAACGCATTTTCGTACCTTGAAGAAACGCAATTTTAGGCAAGATGAACACTTTTTTTGACATTGATGTAACATCTTCTTGATGTATGGATAAATAAATAAATAAAATTCATTGATTTCTCTGCGGTTTCCTACTTTCAGACTTGTTAGCTGTTATCGCTCCACCTCATCATCGACTGATTCTAACAGGCTTTCTTTCGTCCCATTGCTCAATGCCTTACCCTACTATGATTCGTGATGACCTCAACTTGCCTAGCATCGACTGGGAATCCCTTTCGACACATCGCATTTGTCCTCACTCGCAAGTCTTTTTGCAATTCGCATATGATCAACATCACACACAATATGTACAGTCATCGCTTGTCCAACATACTCGACTATGTTTTCTCTAATCATCCTGTCCTTGACATTTGTCAGACTTTGCCTCTTTTCTCCTCAAGTGATCATGCCTCTGTTACTTTTTCTATAAATAACAGTGATGAATCACAATCGAAGAAATCACTAGATCGAACTAATTGGAAGAAAACCGATTGGATAGCCATAACTCCGCAATTGACCAATCTGTTGATTTACTCACGACTAGAATAACCAATTTGATTTATTTTCATGTTCCCAAGCAGCGCCTCCTCAACCCTCACTTAACATATCCAAGAAAGATTCGACAGATCTATAGTTATCTTCTGAGAAGTAAGAAAAAAACATTCTCCTTCGATAACCAGTATAAATTTAACCCCAACCTCTTCTGTTAGCAGTCCAAAATATTCTTCTAATTCAATACCTCAACGATCTTTGAAATGCTTCTCAAGTAATATTCGAGCTCGCCAACGGAGTCGCCTACACGATGGTGCGAGTGTCGACAGGACGTCCCGGACGTTCTGGACGCAAAGGACTCCAAACTATACCTAACCCATTGTGGTTATCTCCCGTCAAGGGACACCCGAACAGCTCTCCCCCCCAGCTGTCCAACCTCTCTCGTTTTTTTCTATTAAGGATCAGGGCCTTCCAGCTGCTCTGATCCTCGCCCTCCTCTTCATTCATTCTTTATTCCAAGCATGTAGGTATTTAAGACAAAAGCAAATTACATACATATAAACAGAGGTATGCATGGACTAGATTACACATAAAGCTTAGTGGCGGTGTGTAAAGGAAAAAAAAGGGGGGCTGTGATAATGATGAAAAATAACAAGTCTTAATTAAGTATCAGAAACAAGACTAACTGGCACAATCACATTCACAGGCAACGAAAGAAGTTGCTTTCTAAATTTAAGGCTACTAGCTTCGTTGATAACATCAAATGGAAGAGAGTTCCAAACAGACATTTGACGGGAAACACATGTCGATAAAGAGATCTTATTGATGCGGTGAGGAGGAATAAGTTTTAGAGGATGTGAATGCCGAGTGAAACGCTGAACAGCCGAGATTTCGTATAAATGATCAGTGTCTATGTCTAAGCTGTTATGTAAACATTTATGAATAAAAAGTAGATCAGAGATAGCACGACGGTACTCGAGGCTCTGAAGGCCTAGCATTGAAAGCCTCTGGGAATACGGAAACTTAGGGTGACGGACTCTTCCTAGTACTCTCCTCGTGAAAGAGCGTTGGACTTTCTCAACCAACTTAACAAGGCCCGAGGAAGATGGATTCCACAACTCACTTGCGTATTCGATAATGGGTCGGACATAGATTTTAAAAGCAGATGTCAACAGAGAAATGGAAGGGGATTTAAAGGCTTTAAATAAAATGTTGACAACGGCGGAAGCTCTCTTACACTTATCGACAATATGGTGTTTGTACGAGAATTCATCGGAAATAGTGACACCAAGATCTTTAGCTATGTCGTCAACAGTTAAGGGGAGACCATTTATACGGTATACAACAGAAGGATTTCGGGGTCCTAAATGCAAAACACTGCATTTAGATGTCGACAAAGACAAGTTCCATTCCGAACACCAAGCGGTAACAAGATCAAGAGCGACTTGGATATCATGGCTAGAAGAGGGAACACGACCCATAATTTTTATATCGTCTGCATACAAACCGAATCGAAGGTTAGGAGGTATCGCTTCCTTCACTGAATCAATATACATAAGGAATAGTAAAGGACCAAGGGAAGAGCCTTGAGGCACACCTGAAATAACAGGCATGGGCTGAGATAGCACATTATCGATTAAGATTGATTGAGTTCGATTACTTAAATAGCTACTTAGCCAATTGACAATATTAGAGGAGATACCGAACGAATGAACCTGATATAAAAGCAGCCTATGATCTACAGTATCGAACGCTTTACGAATATCGAGGAAAATAACATCAACTGAAAACCCTTGAGCCAAAGAATCAACAACAAAAGAATGAGATTCTACCAAAGATGTTACGGTAGACTTTCTCGCTCAAAACCTGCTTGATATGGAGACAATAGCTTTGATTCTTCTAAATACGAATAAACTAAGGCGAAAACGATTTTTTCCATAATCTTGGATAACGAGCAACATAACGATATAGGTCTGTAATTATTTAACAGATTGCGAGAACCAGATTTGTGTACTGGTTTAACAATTGATCGCTTCCAAATAGAAGGCACTGAGCCAGAAAGCAGACTGTTATTGAATAAAATGCATAAAGGTTTCACAAGAGCGAATCTACATTTCTTCAAAAGGATGTTTGGTATCCCGTCGGGAGAGGTATTGCATTTGGCTGAAAGAGATGAAAGGGCTTTCAAAACCATTTCCTCAGTAATACAATCAACACTCATCCTCTCAATTACTCTAGTGCAGGATGGATTTCTTAATGGACCATGGATAGGTTCGGAAAACACGGAAGCGAAGTATTCAGAAAAGGCATTCGCCTTATCCGATGACAATATTATCTCTGTTCTCCACGCCTGGTCCGTCTTCGCCGGGAGAACACCCACTTTCGAGTGGCCAAAGACAGGCAACCATCCGAATGGAATTTCGATCAAATCACCATCGTTTTTTTTTGATCGTGGAGCGGCCTTCACCGGCGTCGCTGCTCCAGATACTACTCATCATAGCCGGCGTGGAACTAAATTTTTTTTTAATAGTAGAGTATGCACATGCTTGGTCTCTTACCATACCGATCCCCAAATGCTCGGTTGTTCATTGTGGTCCTTCCAACTCAAAGTGTACTTATTCTATCAACAACATCGCTCTACAATCCATGATCATTGTTAAAGATTTAGGTATCAACTTCAGTAACTCCTTAAAGTTCTCAAATCACATTGAACAGGTTGTAAAGAAGTCCTCGACTTGTACAAATATCTTCTTACGAGCTCTCAAAACTTCCTCCTTTACTGTTCTAATGCGAGCATTTAGATCATACATTCTTCCACTCCTGGAGAACGGGATTGAACTTCGTTCGCCCATTTCGATAGGCCTCGTGAAAGATTTAGAACGTGTTCAGCGAAGTTCCACTCGGCGCATTCTATACAGAGCCAGTATAAGTGATTTGAATTACTTCTCGCGTCTCGAACTATTGAATCTCTTTACATTGGGACATCGCAGAGCTATAAATGATCTCTGCTTCATACATAAATGCATAAATGGTCGCCTTGAACTCGATTACTCATCCTTACTTGTTATCCAGCTTTGCCCTTACAATAACAGAAACACACATTCTCTTCGTATAAGCCTTCCATTCAGACTTACTGCATCGAAAAGTAAATGTGCTTCTCGTGTCATAGATATTTGGAATGGCTTACCTAGCCAAATAGTTTTGAATACTTCTTTCTCTGCTTTCAGAAATGGAATTAATCAGTTACACGCTGAATCTATTGTACAATTTTCCCGTCTACGCTTATGATTCAATTAGGAACATTGTAGCATGTTCCTTTTCTCTTGCGAAAGTTTAATCTCTGTGAATCACTATATCGTCGTACTACCCAATAATGATCTCACTTTGTAACAGTTATCTGTTGTATACGTTCTTTTGATTTATGTAATGAAGATAAATGAATAAAATATCTTCACAGAACATATAATTTCTTCGCCAACTAATATGATTAACATGTATTTGTGAGCGAAATACTTTGTTGATAATTGTCTAACTTTGTAGATGATTTGTGATGAGATTAATTCATATGTTTTGAGTTATAAAACTTCATCAGCGAGTAGTTTAACAGGAACTCGTGATAGGGTCATATGTATACTGTGACATTAAAACAACCACCGATGAGGCATACGGTCCCTACACAAATCATCAATGTTTCGTTGTTGTTGTTGTTGTTGCCGGCAAACGTCTCGCGTCGAAGAGATTCGGCTATGGAGAGCCGCTCTCTCCCTCTCTCTTTTCTTCTTTCCTTCACAATAGTCACAGAAATGAGGCTACTTCTTTTGGTTTCATCCAAAGATCTTCCGACGTGAGTCTTGTTGGACGTCTAGCGCATTTGAATAGATGGGCTACGTCGTGAGGTCCAATGAGACAGTTTGGGCAGTAGTCAGGTATCGAGTGATCGATCCGGTGTAAGTAGTGGTTGGTGTACCTGCTGTAGCCTGAACGGAGTTGGCTCAGCGTGCAGCGGGCGTTTCTGGAGAGGTCCACTTCTTCTTCATTTATGTCCGGTGGTGGTCGGCCGCCCAGTATGACTGGACCTTGGATGGTTTCCTTTTCTTCTGAGACCATGTTTGTGTGGACTCGGTTGGTATCGTCTATTAATGTATCGTCTACTCGATTCTTTTCTCAATGCGTTCAGCAAATCACAAATTTCTTAGAGGTAATACAATCGACTTTCGGCAGGGAATCGATGACAGGGATTGTGGAGTTACCGACTAATTATTTCACCGCTAGGCTGGAATAACTTGCTGTTGGTACAAGTTCAATCGCTAAAAATTCTCCTAACCATGGCAGCTGCTTTGGCACAAATACTGCCGCGTCCTCCGTCGCTTCGGCGATGGGGGCAAAGTATCGCTTCTCGAGAGTCTCACGAAGAACTCGCGCTTCCCTGAGCATCAATCTTATTTGTATTTCATTTTATAAGAGAGACAAAATAGCAAGAATCAGGATGAGGAAGAGAGAAAAACAGAGAAAAATATGCATCATAAGATATGTCAAAAAGGATTATATTCAGTTTCTCTTTCTTAAAATGCAAGGAAAATATGTGTGACTTTGTAAATAAACTTAATAGAAGTAACTTTGAACCTTGAGCGGAACAAAACGCAACCAATACAATCTTGCTTTTTATCCGAGAAATTTGCATTAAAAAAGCTTTATTTCAAACATTCAATGAATCTGTGTTCAGCCTCAAAACGTAAAACTCGTCTTACCTTTTTTCTCAATTGATCCTTCACCAGGGTGTTTCTTACAACAAGCTCAGATTTCCAGAAATTAAACAAGTTTGTAATTTTTTCTTCAAAGATTTGGAATTTTCCTAGGTAAAGTTCAAAAAATTTCTTCTTTCGAGTGCATAGATTAGAATATTTTTCGGACTTTTTGAAGAGCGCTTAGATTTTTTCACCCGCAGCGCGGGAGAAAGCAACACTCTGTCATTCACTTAAAAATGTAATGCAATAAGAAAGAAATTTCATTCCGGAATTATTATAAATTGTGGATGAGGTGAAGAATCAACGAATAGATGCATCTGGTAATGTATGATATCTGATTGAGGAGATCGCTCGATAGAGTTTTTCTCAGGTTAAAGACTCACCTAAGGCATCCCTGGATGCGGAATGAAACGGGGAGGTCCCTTCTCAGCGCTCCATCAAACTCCTCCCACTCCCCCTCTGGTATTATCCCCTGCTGCTTGTAGTAGGAGAACAAGCGCGCGTTCTCTTTCTCGAATCCTACTCTCCGCTCCTCAGTCTGATTCAAAAATGTTAACTGAGTACTCTAATATTTAAAAAAAACTTATTTTTATTTCTTCAAAACGGTTTCCGAATTCTTGACAAGAAGTAGCATTTCATGAGGAAAAAAAACTTGTTTCTAATATACTACTAATAATTTAATATTACTAGTAATGTCAAAACAAATTATTTTTCAATGCCAGTCAATAGTCACCTACCCATTGGCCGTTGCTCTTGGCTCGATTGAGGTGCTTTTTTTTATTCCGCTTGGCTCTGCCCATTCTTCACTCAATAATGAATGAAAACAAAAATGTTTCATTTCAACACTCAATTTTTTCTTCTCCTGTTTCGACAACAAAAAAAAACAGATCTTCTGAGGCTTTCGACTTAGACTCGCCATTATGTGCTCGTTCCGCGGGTACTCTCTCCCAGGGCTTTTTTTGGTGTGCAAGAAAAAGGTACAGAGGCCCGCGGAAAGCGGAAAAAATTTTTTTCATATAAGGGTCCCCCATTAGGATGGAACTTTTTTCCTTTTTTTCACATAAGGGTCCGCATTATCCCTTATGATTTGGAAAAATAGAGGCCCGCTGACAGAAGGTCTCACAGTTTTCTCCTATCTACGCAAGCCGTCCTTTTTCATCTGCCCCGTCTCACCCCCTCACTTGCCTACTTTCTCCTCATTACGCATGCCGTCGTTCTCATCTGCCCCCTTGCCACCCTCTCACTTGCCTTTATATTCTGAACCCCTGGCCTGTACTGAGATTTTCGTTGTTGCTATTGAATAGTTTTGGTTTGAAAACCGAGCCTCTTTTTTCATGACAAAAACAATTTTTTTTAAATAGAAATTTTTTTATTCAAAAAATCCTCCAAATAAATTCAGCTGTGAGAAATCGTCCTCCTAAACGGATAAACGAACAAAAAGGTATCATTATTTCGCAAACCAAACAGCTATTATTATTGGGACTGATATAATGTGGGACAACTTATTGATAGCAAAACCATGTTTTACGATTTCGGAAATTACGAATGGTAACTAAACATGTAGAAAGAACAAAAAACACATCCATTTCAAGTCGATTCATTAATAATGTTTTCCAGACGATTCAGATGAAATCTCAATAAATTGGTACTTCAATACTGATAATTCATCAGGTTATCCTCATGCAGGATGAACACAACACAAAAATCTCCTTTTCTAAAGTTGATGAAGTAAGGTTTAATGATGAAAGCAATCAAACTAGATTTGGATACTTGGATTAAGAGAGTTTCAACCAGTCCTGAAATTAACCTTCACAACTCAGTTGGGGAGCCCCACCAAGGTTGCCTCAGCTCTTTCCATCACCAGCCGAGAACCCTTACAATTTTTACTGGAGTTTGTTGAGAAACTTTACGGGAGTGAAGAAATAGTAAGGCTAGAGAATGATTCAAATGACCAAATGAAAAGGGGAATCAATGGAAAGCATCCTTATCAAAGGTTGGCTTGGCAACAATGGCACAGGCAGCTTAAAGAAGGTATATCAACAGAAAACATAATTTCTGATGAGAGCAAAGACAAAGTTAGCTTTTCCAGCAGTCTACCATTAAAGAAGAATTAGCGCACGGAGGAGCACACAGTCGCCGGGAGCGGAAATGCTTCCGTCGCTTCTCTCTCCCCATTCAACTTCTCCGAGTTCTTTGTACTTTCTCTTGTTTGCTTTTTTGGCAGCTCTGGCGATCCTCTTGCTGAGACTGGCATGCTATTTCTCTCCTTCTCATAGATCTCGTCTCTCGACTTCTCCATCTCTCTCTCTCTCTTTTAGCATCCAACTATGGCCCCTGAGAGAGCATGAGATGCTCCATTTCATGTACGATGTCTTGTGAGAAGGGAACTTGCGACGCAGCCATGTCCTCTTGGGTCAACATGTTACCTGAAAAAAAAAAACGTATTGATTAGCTCAAATATAGAGTATTCGTTATTGACTAAGATCAAGTAATCTATTTTCTTTGCTTTGCTCCACTTACTTTTTTCTCTCCGTCTCTTTCCTTTTCCCAATTTCTATCCCTAACTCTCTAGTCACTAACTTCGTTTCCATCAGCCATCAAGTAATAATTCGGCAAACTTTTAATATTACATCCAACGTGTAGATCTTCAAGTGCCACCGATACTCACCGAACGGCTGCCTGCTCGCTTGGCTGATTCCTTGCAGTGACTGGCTCGCCTGACTCTGTGAAGGCTGCGACCACGCGGAAAGCGGCGTCGCTTCTATCTGACTGCTGCTCAGACACCCGTAAAAGTTGTCCACTTGTGACATCTGCAGCACAATTCTATCTTGACACAAAAAATATACATTATATGGAATACGTTGTTCCATCAATTTTCCCGGACGAAGGATAGACATTTTCCTCGTTCGAGTGATATACTTATAAGAAACTCAAAAACCATTACTTAGGAAACTCAAAAAACCATTACCAACACATCTGAGGAAAAGGATGAGAAAGCGAATGATAGAATGAAGACGGTGAGTTCTGAGAAAACCTGTGACTTTTGCTGCCACATATTGTACTTAAACTTTGCTTAACGGAAAAAAGGCATCATCTTTTGTAAATCAACAAAAATATTATCGAGATTCTCCCATCAGCATAGCGATGCGTACCTGTGATGCGTAGTGCGCGTCTTGCTGCGTGCTCTGGAGCGCGTTGTGAGGGCGGGTGTTTCTGGTGGGGGGCGGCTGAGAGGTGGCCGAGGAAGGCGGCCACTCCGCCTGCTGCTGCTGCTGACGACCACGACCTATACAACTCAGCATCTTTCTTTTTATTTCTTCCGCTCTCTTTTTCTCCCTTGATCTAATGAATGTTTTTCGTAAGAATTTTTTTTTATAAATTCAACTAAGCACTGCTTTCAGGGCTTTTTAACTCAGGACTCGCTTTCAAATGCTCATTCAATCACTTTCTTTCAAAGTTTTCACAAAAACGATTCAAAATCGTTTTCATTTCCCCGCAAAATTTTCTCGCAAAGGGTGGTTGCTCACCCCTTCGCTCCGTTTTATCGAATTTTCGTAAACTTTCTCTTATTCGACGGCTTGTGAGCGTGCCAGATTTCAGCCTGTGCAGCCACTCCGGTAGTACTTTGCATACTGGTAGCACCGGTTCATACTTCCATCAACAGCTCCTTGTGCATTGTTGTTTACCGTGAAAAAGAAGTCAAATCAGAGAATCTAAAACTGCTAAGAGATTTTTGCGGCGTAGCCCGACAGCCGAAGTCCCAGCTGCAGTCACAGTGCACTCCAAGACGCGTTAGACAACATTGAATTTAGTATCTTGACGTCCAATAACTGTGAGCATATAATAATTGGGGATTTCAACACTCCTGAAATAGACTGGTCCACTGGTAGAGTAACTGGAATCCAGCTCTGGATCACCACTCTCGCTCCCTTTCTCGGTTAGCTTCTCAGCATTGTTTGCATCAACATGTGGACTCTCCTACACGTTTGAATAACATCCTAGATCTTGTGTTTTCATCTAGAATTAACGTTATTTCAGGTTGTTGGGTAGGTCTACCTCCTCCTTCTTGTGACCACAACATTGTACTCTTCCAAACTTCATCTTGCTTTGAGAGTGTGAAAGGAAATAAAGAGTTGCTTTCTTTTAGAAAAGCAAACTTCGATTTGGCGAACAAACTCATCAGTTCAATAGATTGGCCTAGTCTCTTAGCCGTGAACAATGATACTAACTTAATTTACAAAACTTTTACAGATACTATTTAGGATATAAGACGATGCTGGGAATAATTTTCGCCAAAATGCTCAAAATGTTGTTCCTCGGGCAGATTTCCCTTGAAAAACCATGCTTTTCCATGGCAAAAAACGGAAAAAAGCGCCATGATAAATGGCAGCAAATAACATGCGTTTTGACGGGCCTGACAAGAAAAACCGTCAAAAAACAAGCTTTCTACTTTGTACTCGTTTTGTTACTGCTAAAGAAGGGACAAAATTTGTAACTGCTTATGTCACTGCCAAACACGGGCTTTTTTGTGTACTTCTTTTTTTCCTGCCAAAATCGGGCTTTTTTTGTCCTTGTTTTGTCTCTGCCAAAATCGGGTTTTTGTTTGTCCTTGTTTTGTCACTGCCAAAATCGGGTTTTTTTGTAGCCCCTGCAACTCCTTAGCCTCATTTCTGGGATGATGGAGGATCGCTCTCAGGAACTCTTTGGGGAGTGCCACTACTAGACTTTGATCTCTTTAAATGTGTGGTTCAGGCTACGTCTTTCAACGAGCCGGATCGAATCTTTACCTCAAACTTGGGTAATTAAACCGACTACAACCGCCACACAAATCTTTACGTACTAGCGCAGCAACATACATTTTTCTCAACTGTTTACTAAACTCGGTTGGGGTACGTCGCTAGATGTGGTTAATATGTGGTCGTTGCGGAGCTTTGTTCAACGTACAAAAAGTGTTCCAAAAAAGAGCCGAGTTTGGCAGTGCCAAAACATGACACGAAAGAAAAACAAAATTGTCCCTGATTTGGTAGTGACAAAAAGTGTGTCAAAAAAAGAGCCGAGTTTGGCAGTGCCAAAACATGACGCAAAAGAAGAACAAAATTGTCCGTAATTTGGCAGGAACAAAACTTGGCCACAGAGTCATTCATCATTTGGCACTGCGAAATGGTGGCCGATTCTTCGTCCCTATTTTGGCAGCTAAAAAAAGACAAATAACGGAATTTCCTTCTCCCAAGTTCGCATACTCGAAATCTTGGCGAAATCAAGTTTTTGGCTGAGGAACAACATTTCGAGCATTTTGGCGAAAATTATTCCCAGCATCGTCTTATATCATTCAACAATGTGGTCCAAGATCGAAATTTTCAAACTAAGCGAAAAAACTGCCTAATTTGGTGATCCGCATTCAACGCCATGTTTCTCGTCTCTACGAAAAAAGAGCTACAATTGGACTTTCCCCTTATATCAGAATGAATCGCAAGCTTAGGCGAGCTCACGACTCACATCGCCGCAATCTAGAGAAGTCACTTCTTCAGAGTGCGAATATTGCTAAGTTGTATCGCTTTACGAGCTCAAACATCAAGGATGACTCGAAGATTGGAAATCTAATCCTGTCAAATGGTGATGATGATGATTGTTGCCCGTGCGGTTCCTTTGACGTTGAAAGGGGGTCCACGAGCTCTCGGTAAAAGCTCAAGCACACAGTCACACTCACTCACTTCTCTCTTTATCTCTCTCATTCACTTTTTTTTTGCCTCTTTTCTTTTCGCCTTTTTTTTTGGTTTCGGGCTCTGGCTTTTTTTTAAATAACTGATTCCATCCTTCCATCCATATTATTCAACAATTCAACCTACACAGACAACAGCAAGAACAGCAACTACTTATTTATACTGGCAATGAAAAATAACATTCATTGGGCTAAGAAATCTGCAACATCGACAGGTCTATACCATAGGTCTAGCGGTTTAAGTCTAGTGGGGTTACAACGGCAGTTAAACAAGTGTACATTAGTATACTGTCAAATGGTGGTTGTATAAGGGCTGACGCAGAAATAGCTAAAGCTTTTCAGCGACATTTAAAATCACTCTATCAAAGTCTCCGCAATGACTCGAAAACGTCTCCCCCAATCGAATCATTGACGTCCTCTAAGATAGACTCCATTCAGGCTCATGCTCAACTAACTCGTCTCCCGCTCAAGCAGAACACATCTCCGGATGCAATACCCTATGTATTTCTAAAAAGAACTGCTCAAAGTATTGCCTTGCCTTTATCGATTCTTTTCAACCGTTTTCTACTTCACGGTATTTGTCCCGCTCTCTGGCTCACAGCAATCGTCAAGCCAGTCTACAACCGGAAAGGACCAAGAACGGACAGTGGTAACTCAGCCTAACGACTTTCTCACGTGAGGACAATCAAGAACCGGGACGGCATACTCCTCCGATCCAATGTCGAAATTTGTCAGTGATGGAGAGAACACTTCGAGGAAATCTCGAACATCGAGTTCAACCCCTCCCATCCCACTGTCCCTACTAGTAGAAGGACCAGTTCCCACCATCTCAGAGATCGAAGTAAGAGAAGCCCTTCAGAAAATGAAACATGGAAAGACATGTGGGCCAGAAGATCTCGCCGCCTCTGCATGGAGACTCGCAGGTGATTGTGGACTTTTTCATCTTAATACCCTTTTTCAAAAAGCCACTGCTCGCCTGGAGTATCCCGAAGACTGGAGTAGATCATCTACAAGACCCATCTACAAAGGAAAAGGAGATGTCACAATATGCTCCAACTACCGGCCGATAAGAATCATTCCTTATACCACAATGCAAAATTGTAAGCACAACCGTCAATCAGTGTGGTTTCGTCAAAGGAAGTGGAACAACGGATGCTATTTTCGCCATTCGTCTTTATCTAGAGAAACACAGGGAAAAGGCGAAATCAGTTTATTGCGCTTTCCTTGACTTAGAGAAAGCTTTCGACCGTGTGCCTCATGAGCTGATATGGTTCTCTCTTCGAGACCACCTAGTCCCAGAAGAGTACATAAGATGGATTCAAATGATGTACGCTGATCCTAGAAGTACCGTAAGAAGTCCAGCGGGTACTTCGGAGTCATTCAAGGTTGCTGTAGGAGTTCATCAAGGTTCCGCGCTTTCCTCTCTGCTTTTAAAACTGATAATGGACACGATCACCAGAGATCTACAAACAAGTCCTCTAAAAACTCTACTGTATGCTGACGACGTTGTGTTATGTTCCAGAACATCAGGGGACTTGGAGAGACAGCTAGGAGAGTGGAACGAACGTTTCAATGACTATGGTCTACGACTAAACCTTCAAAAAACCGAGTACTTGGAATTGGAAAAGAGTACTTTGAATACCTCGAATACCATCAAATTCAAGAACACCGAACTCCGGAAGGTGGATGGCTTCAAGTACCTCGGATCCTACATCACCTCTGACCTAGACCCAAATTCTACAGTTGATGCGAGAGTCAATGCTGCCTGGCTCAAATGGAGAGAATCAACCGATGTACTATGCGACAAGCGAATGCCTGACAGACTGAAAAGTAAAATTTATCGATCAGTTGTCAGACCAGTCGCGTTGTACGGCCTCGAATGTGCTCCATGCACAGCAAAGACTCTACAGATGCTGCATGTTATGGAGATGAAAATTCTTAGATGGAGCCTCGGACTCACTCGTCTAGACATGGTGCGAAATGAAACCATCCGAGATCGTCTGGGCATCGCCCCTATATCTGAAAAGCTCCGAGAGTCAAGGCTGAGATTGTACGGGCACGTGATGAGATCAAATCTCCATTCTGTTTCTCAATCGTCCTGGAATCTCGAAGTAGAGGGCAAAAGACCCAGAGGCAGACCCAAAACTAGGTGGCGAGACTGCATCGAAGTAGACATGAAGAGGACCGGGCTGAAGACTGAAGACGCAGCTGATCGGGTGAAATGGCGTGGTGCAGTCTACAAAGCGGACCCTGCCCGGCGGCGGGATAAACGCTAGGAAGAAGATCTCTCTCGATCTCAAGCACTAAAACTGTTATTATACAGTTAGGAAATTATCATCCTTCTCATTCTTTCTACTTGATATTGATATTCTTTATCGCGAAGGACAACTGGTTCAGGGTCATCGCTAACATGGTTGACAATGAGAAAATGAAAAAAAGTAGAAAATCTTCGGAAGAGGAATAAGCAACTGTGGCGTTGCACTGAAGAGTCTTGGTAGACCACTTAGCGTTTCAACCTCATACTGAAGAGATTCACGAAGTCTTGAGTCCCAAGAAGACAGAAGAGAAATCTCGTAATTCAATGAAGTAGAGACGAGTAGAAGTCAGTGTGGAGAGGAAATGATAGACCCGACCATCTCCGGGGTTTGAAAAAGAAAAGAATGGAGTTATTACTGGGACCGTAAGTTATTACCTCGCTCAAATATGGTGAGAGATTTGGGAGTCGAGTACTCGGATAGTTCGAGTTTTTCGCAGCATATTGAAAACATTAACTATAAAGCAACTGCTAGGTGCAGTTTTATACTAAGAACCTTCAAATCGAAGAACTGGTCTCTATACGAAAAGCTTTTCATCACATATGTGCGCCCCATGAAAAGCGTTTATAACTCTGGTAGTAAGCCTATGATTAATTTTTATAGGTAACACATAGTGTTTTAATAGTTTTTTCGTGTATTTTCAAATGTGTAGTATCCTCTTTCTTTCTCACTTTAGTTAGTAAAGTGTCACGGATGTGTTAATTGGATTGTAACAGTTCATTATTTGCTTCCTTACCGGTCATTCATACACATCGCGATAAATATTATTATAAAAAAGACTATTGGTGAAATAGCCAATGTTTATACAAGTTCGAGTTTAAAAAAAATCGAAATCACTCTGACATCTACCGTGCTACAAATGCCTACAATGATTCTAATTTTACAAAAAAACAACGACTAACGACTGGTGTAGCCGTGAGAGAGCGGCTGCTGGGGGAGTGGAAAACCATGCAGCATGTGGAAGGGAACCGGCAGAGGCGTGTTGTGGTGATGGAACGCCTGAGGTAATGAGCATCCTTTGCTTTCTCTACGTTCAATCACAATAAACTAAATTATATTATTCCAAATACTTCATATTTAAAATATGTATTTATTTTAATCTCTCATCTTTAGTTCATCTGAAAAAGAGTAATGAGTGGTATTTTGCTGCCGCAATGAGGAACGGCAAGCCATACCAAACCTGCGAAATTTCTCCCTTTCGCCAGCCTAGACTCTTTTTTCTTACGTTACCAAGTTTTTATCCATTGCAAAAATAAAAATATACCTTCAAGTAATATTCTTTGAGTGTTGCTAGATGAAGTATATAGCAGTCCCTTCATCATTGTATTCAGGTTTAAGAAATTACAGTCGTAAACTAAAAAAATAATTCGCTTCTAATAACGCTACGCTGTAAACTGCAATGTTTTTTCATTACTTACCTTGTAGTTAAATCTTATGAAATACAATAAGGAAAATAATTTATACACTAAACCGGAGTAATACATTTTTTACCGCTCGGCCCCTCGCCAGCCGAAATTTTCTTGACAAATTTAGCTAACCTATGCGGCAAGCGCTCCCCTGAATTTTGGTACAGAAAAGTAAAGTGTAAAAGTGTTGGATTCCGCGGTGAATGCTCAAAGCAGCGAGCTAACAGAAAGATAAGGGGATTGCCCCAGCCCTCTCTTCAATTCTTCACTTCTGATTTGTTCCGTCGTACTTTATTCCATTGCTCTCTAGTCACAAACATACTACAACTTCTCAATATCCGGAATATGAAAAGTGACTTTCTCTCTTATTCTTTCAAATACGATGTTTTTAATATTCATACATGAGCTGTGATCGCGGAATTCGCATCTCTGCACATCTCAAACGGAAGTGGCCGGTTACGGTATTCAGGCAAGGTGTAGGTCATCCGGTCCACTCTCGCCGGGTTCTGCGAGTGCTGTGAGAAAATGAACCTAACTGGTCTTCCATTCTTGTATTTATGTAAAAATACAATTCGGAACTTGTTTTCATCCTGTGTGTTATATATTAGCTTCATTCGAACTTCTACGCTTGAATAAAGCTAGAAGAGTGAAGGACATAACAGTATTTTGCAGCCTCTAACAATGCTATTATCTTTGGTGTTATAGGCCTCTTGTCTAACTTTCGTTTTTGCTTCTTTCGCGTCCCCTCTGCCTCAACCCTAGCGCCCCTTCTGCTTCAACCTTATCACCCCCTTCTGCCTCAACTCTATCGCTCCCTTTTGCCTCAATTCTATCGCTCTCTTTTGCCTCAATTCTATCGCTCTCTTTTGCCTCAATCCTATCGCCCCTTCTTCTTCAACCCTATCACCCCCTGCTGTTCAACTCTATCGCTCCTTTTTGCCTCAACTCTATCGCTCCCCTTTGCCTCAACTCTATCGCTCCCTTTTGCCTCAATCCTATCCCCCCTTCTGCCTCAATCCTATCGGCCCTTCTGCCTCAATCCTATCGCCCCTTCTGCCTCAACCCTATCGCCCCCTTCTGCCACAACCCCATCGCCCCCTTCTGCCTCAATCCTATCGCCCCCTTCTGCCTCAACCCTATCGCCGCCTTCTGCCTCAACCCTATCGCCTCCTTCTGCCTCAACCCTATCGCTTGCTTTAATTTTTTTCCAAAATAAATCTGCTCAAACCATTAACTAGTTGAATTCTTTTCTGCATCAGAGCAATCATTCAGCCAAGATCTTTTTTTTTAAATGTTAACGGCCTAAAAAATTAATTGCAGAATTAAGGATCGCAAAAAAAACATGTCGAATGGATAAAAACATTAATTTTTAAACAAAACTAAATTTTTAAAAATCAATTTTTAAAGAGAAAAAAATCTTCGCAACAACTTCGATTTTTGAAACAACCAATGAGTTACTATAACTGAAAAGTTACTCTCTTCATCTATTAGAATGTCCCAAAAGTTTTGTAAGTTTTCTAGAATTTTTATTCTTATTTTGAATTGAAAATACATAGAATAACTGAATGGGTGCTGGAAGGTTCGAGAATGTTCTAGAACCTTCTATGAAGAGGGTATAAATATCTCCTGCTGTGCGAAAGGCATCCAGTAATGGGAGATTTAACTCGACCTCAACTTCGACTCTTGCTTTAAAAAAAGCCAAAGCCCGAACCTCAAAAGGCAAAAAAATAAGCAAAAAAATAGAGAGAGAAAGAGAAGTGAGTGAGTGTGACTGTGTATGAGAGTTTACCGCGAACTCGTCAACTCCCATCAACGCCAAAGGAACCCGCGCGGGCAAGAAACAACAAAAGCTCTTGCTTTACTATGAGTGGGCACCTCGAGCCTCTGCAGCCCGGAATATCACGGATGTATTCGACGAAAGAGTCGACGGCCCGTCGCTGGTTCACTCGCTTTGAGCAAGGATATATGGATCTTGAAGATGAACTCAGGGAAAATCCGTCCACCTGCATTGGAAGATGATGCTCAACGAACCACTGTGCAAGAGGAACCAGAAGCGAGTACGCGCAGTTTGCAGAAGAAGCTGGGCTGTGACCACGCAACAATCGAACGCCACCTCCAGCAACCCAACTACCGTAAGGTCCTCAGAAAGTAACGCGTTTGACCATCTGCCGATCTCTACTCTCTCGGTCATATCGGAAGGACCTTTCGCAAGATATCGTTACTCGGGACGAATCATGGGTCATCTACCACAACGATACTCACCATGCTGTTTTGCTTCCCCCTGGCGAAAAGCCGCCAATCCAACCCAAACACGACTGTTATCAGAGGAAGGTTCTTCCTGTGCTGCTTTTGGGATGCGCAAGGTATGATCTACTACGACCTCATAGTATAGATCCTTAAAGGAATGGCGATGCCAGACAGGCCTGGGCAAGCAACAGGATTAAACATCATCAATACCCCGTTATACTTTCTAACGGTGAGTCGAGGCGCCGATAAACTAACCTCTTGCCTTTCTTCGGTCGGAAAATGCTAGAGCCCTCGACTCCCAAACAAAACGATGCTAGGCTGGATCGACCACCCATACAAAAGGATATTGTATGAACAGGTTGCTACAAAGATGTCCGCCTTCACAAGGTGCAGCATGACAGTCTCAGGACTGTAAAGGAGATCAACAAAGGACACCATGTGCGAAGGAATAAAATAAATGAATAAATTGATTGATATTCTTTATCGCCAAAGGACAACTGGTTCAGGGTCATCGCTAACATGGTTGACAATGAGAAAATGAAAAAGTAGAAAATCTTCGGAAGAGGAATAAGCAACTGTGGCGTTGCACTGAAGAGTCTTGGTAGACCACTTAGCGTTTCAACCTCATACCGAAGAGATTCACGAAGTCTTGAGTCCCAAGAAGACAGAAGAGAAATCTCGTAATTCAATGAAGTAGAGACGAGTAGAAGTCAGTGTGAAGAGGAAATGATAGACCCGACCATGTCCGGGGTTTGAAAAAGAAATGAACAACCTTTTCCGGAAGCAGCGGAAGCAAGAATTTATCTGCGATGCAAGCTGCATACCGGCAACAACAACAACGACCTGATCCAGCATTGTGATACCATCCAGACCGGCCGTCTCAGACTTCCTGTCACGTTTAATTGCGTCGCTGAATTGCTCCCTTTCGAATGTTAATGTGTTACTCAATGAAAGTCCGTGCAATTTGCGTAGAAGTTTGCGCATGCGAGTAGAAGTCACCTAAAACATCTTGGCCCGGTCGGAATAACCTTCCTCACCGCAATGGTCAACGCTTCTTTAATGCAGTGCAACTTTCCAGCAATATGGAAAGAATCACGCATCTTACCATTACTGAAACCTGGGAAGGACAGCAAACAAGGCTCGTCATATCGCCCGGTCTCGCTCCTGTGTCCTGCTGCCAAAAAAACTAGTAGCGCTTTTTCTAACAATTGTCCTTCACCTCTCACCCGCCGCGCATCAACATGTTTTTCGGCCAAAACACTCGATCACAGCAGCCCTACTGAAGCTTACAACAGCAGTCGCCACTGGTTTCAACAAACTTAAACCGGCCCACCGCACCGTTGCAGTAGCAGTTGCCTTAACCAAGGCCTTTGACGCAGTGGATCACTACATTCTGCTCTCGCTCCTGCATGAATCCACTCTTCCACCAAGCGTTGTGAGATGGCTCGCTGGTTACCTCAGCGGCAGACAATTTCAAAATCAAAAATAAAAAAAGTCGAATCATTCGCACTGGAGTGCCACAGGGAGCAGTCCTCTCGCCCTTACTCTTCAACTTCTATGAACGCGAGATCCCACAGCCTCCCGCCGACATCAATGTAAAGACGCTGAGCTCGACCTCCTTGCAGGCCGACTCAACGATTACATGCCATCACTGACTGAGTTTCTCACCGCCCGTTCCCTATCAGTTTCAACCAGCAAATCTACCGTCACCTCCTTCACTCCCTGGACAAAACAAGTGAATTAACATCCAGACGTTAAACTTCAGGGTCAGCAGCTACCGCTCAACAAGACAACGAAGATTCTTGGGGTAACTTTCGAATCCATGTTATCTTTCGCAACAAATGCCAGCAACACCGCCACAAAAGTACGTTGGCGCAACAACGTGATACAAGCTCTTGGAGGAAATAGTTGGATATTAAATAAAGAGACTATAGTTATGACATACAGAGCGATCAGCGGACAAAAATTTTCAACATAAAAGGGTCTCCCCTTATGATTTGGAAATACAGAGGCCCGCCGACAGAAGGTCTGACACGACTATTTAACCCCTGCTGACCACATACAGCGGTACTACCGTACAACAGGCCAGAGCTATAGTCTCAAAAGAGTCTATGCTCAAAGACGTTCAGAAGTTACTCCACACAAAAGCTGTAGTTTATGCGACATTCAGCTACAGTCCGAATCAAGTACTTGGAAGAGCCTCTCCACCTATCGATGTAACAGAGACTTCTCTTCCCCGTTCTTCACCTAAACGCGTCGCACAGCTTCGCTCAGGATACAACAGTCTCCTCAATAGCTATCGCGACAAATCTTACCAGCGATCGCCGACACATACCCTAGCTGTCAAGCCAAGCCTCTCAACACGCAGCACTTGCTCAACTGCCCAGCCCTATCGAAGCACTGCACCCCAGAGCAGCTATGGAGCAACCCAGTCATGGTCGCGAGACTCCTCCATCCTTGACTTTTACGTATTCCTTGTGAAGAAATCAAGAAAGAAGATCCTAGTCCGAGGAATCGCACAACAACAACAACAACCTGATCGATCAAGGCAAAACTGTTTCAGCTTGCGTATACATGGGTCAACTGGGTACCCTGGCTCAAGCAGTTCGAGAGAAGCGCAGGAGAGCCCCATGTGGCCAAGTCCACCCAGAAGCAGCTAGAGGAGCTGGCATGGGAAAACCTTTTCAACCCACCCTACTCTCCTGACTTCGCACCCTCCGACTATCATCTCTTCCGCCCTCCGAAGGCTGCTTTCAAAGACAAAAAGTTCACGAACTTCGAAGAACTCAAAAGGGATTGGACGACTTCTTTGATACGGCACAGTGGAATTCTGGAGGAAAGGAATCGAAACCCTTCCTATTCGATGGATGAATGTTGTGATTAATAATGGTGATTACATATATTGTTGACTGAGCTCATTAAAAAATAAAGATAAAACAAAAAACACTGAAATTTTTACAAAACTTATGGGACAGCCTAGTACTAAAAGGTTCATTTCAGAAGAAGTCTGAACTTGCCAATGAAACAAACCCCTTTTCTTCTCGGCAATACAATAGCGGCCTTGGTGAGATTGTTGAGAGGACCTTCGACCACGACGCCTTTCTCTATAAAAGTCGAGATGAGGTCGTGCCACAGCGGTTCCCGACTCAGCACCTCAAGCCAAACAACATATTTTTTAAGAAGTAAAAATATAATTTTTCAACAAGAAAATTACCTCCACTTACTACTAATCTTTTTGTAACATAGGTTTACCGATTTTTCAGATTATCTGAAAATTTACTTACTAACAGCTAGATCTAGCGCCAAATAAAAACACATTTCGATCTAACGTAATAAAAGTCAATGAAATTTTGCTTCGGCGTGAAATGATTTTTTTCTTCTCTCATTTCCAAATACCTCTACCTCACTTTCTTAAAATTTTGAAATTCTTTTTCTAAAAAGGTCTTGAAGTTGAGATGATACGATATGATTTCTAATTTCTTAACAAGCGTGGTTGACCTATGCTGAGATATTCTCTTCGGAATGACAATCTTCCAAGGTCACATATACTTCTTTCTACTAATTCTTCTCAATTCGCTTTTTTTCTCGTTTTTACCCATGTTATTGATGACTCTGAACCAGTTTTAAGCGATAAAGGTGATGAGAAATAGAAAAAAATTCGCCTTGATTAAATATTGAAGGCTCAAAAACCTCTTCACCAGGTTTTTTGTTCCGATGTTCCACACATGTAGCGAGAGGACTAACCTTAGCGTTCCCAATGATGATGAGACCATACTTGGCCCGGGTGATGGCTACATTGAGCCGACGCGGGTCGGAGAGGAACCCGATGCCACTCGAGTCATTCGAGCGGACACAGGTCACTATGATGACATCTTTCTCTCGACCCTGCATCAAATCCATTCACAGTTGAACACAAACCAACATCTTCGGAAAATTTCGCTAAATTTCGAGAAATTATCATTTCACCATCGAGAAAGTCACAATAAATAATCTTCGCTTTTCCTTACCTTTACATTTATTACCTGAAACATATGTATCATGTGAAAATAATGATGGTGTATGATGAGATGCATGTATAAGAAGGTAAAGGGAAGAAAAAAAAGGTTCAAAAAGGCTAAGGAGCTTCTATTGTGGTAAGTGGGATCAGAAAAATGGTGCGAAGATCATTAATACTCGTTCGAAAGCAGCCATTGGAGAAGAGAGCGAGAAGGATAAATGATAAGACGAAGGGGTCAGAGTGGCTTCATAGAAGAGGGTAGTGGTAAAAAGGAGAGCCGCTCCGTAGCAGCCGTTTCTTGAGAAGAGGGTAGGAAAGAATGAGGAAAGGGTAGGAAAGAATGAGGAAAGGGTAGGAAAGAATGAGGAAAGGGTAGGAAAGAATGAGGAAAGGGTAGGAAAAATGAGGAAAGGGTAGGAAAGGTTAGGAAAGAATGAGGAAAGGGTAGGGAAGAATGAGGAAAGGGTAGGGAAGAATGAGGAAAGGGTAGGAAAGAATGAGGAAAGGGTAGGAAAGAATGAGGAAAGGGTAGGAAAGAATGAGGAAAGGGTAGGAAAGAATGAGGAAAGGGTAGGGAAAAATGAGGAAAGGGTAGGAAAGAATGAGGAAAGGGTAGGAAAGAATGAGGAAAGGTTAGGAAAGAATGAGGAAAGGGTAGGGAAGAATGAGGAAAGGGTAGGGAAGAATGAGGAAAGGGTAGGAAAGAATGAGGAAAGGGTAGGAAAGAATGAGGAAAGGGTAGGAAAGAATGAGGAAAGGGTAGGAAAGAATGAGGAAAGGGTAGGAAAGAATGAGGAAAGGTTAGGAAAGAATGAGGAAAGGGTAGGGAAGAATGAGGAAAGGGTAGGGAAAAATGAGGAAAGGGTAGGAAAGAATGAGGAAAGGGTAGGAAAGAATGAGGAAAGGTTAGGAAAGAATGAGGAAAGGGTAGGGAAGAATGAGGAAAGGGTAGGGAAGAATGAGGAAAGAGTAGGAATGAATGAGGAAAGGGTAGGAAAGAATGAGGTAAGGGTAGGAAAGAATGAGGAAAGGGTAGGAAAGAATGAGGAAAGGGTAGGGAAAAATGAGGAAAGTGTAGGAAAGAATGAGGAAAGGGTAGGAAAGAATTTCCTCATTTTCATCCTCATGAATAAAACATATTTTTTAATGTTTCCGATTACGATTCAATAAGACTTCTAATAACCAAATACTTAGATTTTTCTCTCAAAATTTTTGGCTCAAAGATCATTACTTCTTCAAACTTTTTGTAATCTCAAAAAGATCAATGAGAAATAATGGTTTATATATAACGGGTTACGTGCGGTTCTCACAACAACAAAAAATATATAGAAAATGCCCACAGAAGAAGAGCAGACTTATGAAGACAGAACAAGTTAATTCTTGTCTTCATTGAACGCATTGTGAACGTTAGAAGTAAGAACTCAACCGTGGCAATCCTCTTCGAGACCTCACTGATAAAAAATGTGGTCTACCTGGAAGGCATCCACATTTGCAATCTCGAGGTCCATCATGAGCTTGGAGGAGAGCGTCCCGCGCGACTGCATACACTGCACGATGTAGGCCCGCTGGCCCTCGTAGGGGGTCACTATTCCGATTTGAGATGGCCGCATTCCTCCCCTGCATACAATCACTTCATCATGGCTCTTTTCTGCTGTTTCCTTATCTTTTCATCGTCTCGCGCTCTCTTTTTTTTGTTTCTTTCTCTTGCGCTCGCTTACTCCTTCTTCTAGATACACCACCTAAATTAGCGGTAGATTTTAGGTTTTTATGAACCTAAAGGAAATATGGGGTATTAAAAACCCCCGCCCTCACCCGAAAAGGAAAAATTTGTTTTTAATCAACATTTTTATGTTCTGGCTGTTGTTGTTGTTGCCCCGCTGCGTCGGAGTTGGTAGTAGTATGTGTTAATGGCTTCAAATTATTAAAGATTGAGTAGACGCGACTTTGGCAGGGTCCGTCCAGAGCTCCTCCTCAGGCTTCAGTGATGGTGTGGTACGATTCGGGCAAGAGAGAAAGTGACGAACGTTTTGTGGACTGGGGCCGCATTCCGGGCATCGATCAAAAAAAAAGAGAAAAGCTAGAATTGATCAGCACGGATAAATTGATCAGATCAATTTAAAGTGGATAAATTGATCAGATCAATTCTAAATTCTTGATATTGATCAAGTATATTGAAAATTTTTCACCGTTATGGCTAAAAATGATCAGAAGTTAGAGTTCTGATCATATGGCTCTTTCAGCTGTGCCGGACCGCAAAAATTTAGCTGAACTATAATTCCTGTTTTTAGTGTGTTCAAACTACTGTTTTTATTACATCACATGTCTGTTTTTTGACAAATTTAGTCTTTTTTCTTTTAATTCCTGATCATTTCCTGCTCGTCAGAGAAAACACTGTCATTTTTTATGTGATTTAACTCAACTCGCACATGTGACAGTCCTCCTTTGTAAATTTGTGAGATCTATTTGCAAGGAATAAATATGCAAAACATTAGGGAAAATAAAAAGACCTCAACATGAGGTACAGTACAGTTGAATTTAAGTGTCCGCTTGTTCAAACTTTGTTGCAATACTTTTTACGCACCCTGTACAATTGCGATAACCCTTCGCTGCCAACAACAATTTTTTCATTACTTTCCTTGAAGAAAATGAAATATAAGAAAAAAACAATGAGGAATCGAATTTATCCACAAAACTCGAGAAAAAAATTTGTTTTACCGCTCGGCCCCCCCCGTCAATATTATTATTATTATAAATTCAGGTGACCTATGATGATATAGGGAATTGTTTGATGTGTTTCTATTCAAGGTTCTTTCTACAGAAAAGAAGGTCAGAGCCTTCCAATAGGTCACTCATTAACCTTTCTGCAGAATCTCTCTTGAGAATGTAAAGAAAAAATGAGAGTAGTAACAGTGCTTTAAAGTTTTGAATTGATGGATGCCGTACCTGACCAATCTGCTGGCGATCTGATCTACATTGGCTGCTTCCGTTCTGTTCAGAAATGATGTTCCGCTTGCACTCATCTCTTCCTGAAATGAAGGTCAATTTAGAGAGAAAAGTCTATTGAACACTAAAAATTTTGAACGTCAAGAAGTTCACATTTTATTGTATGTTGAAATGAAGTTTTGAGCGTTATTCTTATTTTATGATACACTCAATTCATTTTTCAAAAAAGACGTTGTTAGTAGTCGTCTGTTTTAAGCCGACAGTGTTTCAACTTTCATTTAGTACTAAAGAAGCTCCTCTCTGTAAGAAAAAAATGAATTAACCTTTCCATAGCAAGACCAGAACAACATGGGTCGGTCGGGCACAGGCCACTCCCAGTCAACGTTCCGCAGCTGCCTCTCTCCTGTCAAGTTAATGCTTAGATTTTTTGGCCCAATATGTTGTAAACCCTTCTCGAGAACCTGAGAGACGCAAAAAATCCAAGTACAGCATGCGACACAATTATGGTAGTGGAAAAATTAGCTTAAAATGGTTCACTGAAAACAGATTTTATATGAGTTCCAAAGTTGGTTTTTACAATTTCGATTAAAACTTTTTCATTGCTTTTATAGGTAAATATGTCTTGATTTTTCAAAAAGTAGATCACTGGTTAAAATTTTTACTTTTACCTATGCGAAATCGGTTGAGGCTGAGTTATGGCTATTAAAACGTTATATTCATATAGAGGAATGAAGATTTATTCTTTCATATTTTTATCATTGGAAACTCTGATAGATTCATTTCAAGTGAGTCGGTAGGTCGGTCACCCTTGAATTTTTTTTTGCCAGTTGACCGTTTACCTGTGATTGCTTGTCTCTCCTTGAAAGAATGGCTACCATTAAATCACGCAGCGTAGTCATCGCCATGCACGGTCAGAAATGTCATCCAATGAACATCGCGCGAACGCTTGCGATGACACCGTCAGTTGTTTACCGAACTATCAGAAGATTCGAAATAACTGGAAGATTCAAGGACCGTAGTCTTTCTGGACGACCGCCAATTTCTTTATCAACAAATGTCGACGATGAGGTCAGAAGAGGAAAAAACGAAGCTCGAAGAGAAGCATGCGATAATTGGCCAAGGACCTTCGCATATCGGAGAGATGAATACGTCAACTTGCTCATAATAAGCGTGCGTATAAAAGAAAAGATGCTCATACGAGTCGCAAACAAACGATGCTGATACGAAAATTGAGAAGCAAGAAAGAAGTAAGCTTGCCCATCACTGCCAAGTGCCCGCAACTGCGAGCTGCACTGCACAATCTTCAGCGACAAAAAGATTTTAACACTCGAACAGGTCCTCAAAAAACGATCTCCGGAAAACAAGCGTATTGGCCAAATCACCGACAGAGGCAGATGGAATTGTGGATAGGATTCCAGTTTCATGGTCTGGGGCGCGATCTGCGCCAGTGGAAAGCTCGGCTAATCTTCATCGAGCAGAATGTCTAGGTGGCTCGGCACATAGCTCACCTGAATGTGTTCAAAAAATTATTTTGGGTGGGCGACCGGGCGACCGAAAAGAGGGGGAGGGAGAGGATATCAACTTATTTTTCAGTCCATTTTCAGAAGTCAATTGATCTAACATTTCGCATAGAAGGGTCAGAGTTTAGCATTCGATATTTTGTTCTCTGATGAAAACTTTGTGTTATATTCTCTTCACCATTGAAAAAAATCTATCAGGGAGACTAGGCGGGCAACCGGGAGGAATTTTACAAGTTTGGTGAGCTATGGCTCGGTATGTCTACCTCAGTATGTCTACCTCAACTCGAAACACACTGGCAACAGTGGCCATTCGTGACTCTAAGGCCTTAAGAGCCTGTCACGGATGGAGCCGGATCATCCAGTCCAGAATCGAGCGCGACCTCAGGTGGCGGATAGAGGGACGCCTCACTACGAAGAATTCGTGCTGGGAGGTAGCGGGAGAAATCCCGCCGCGGATCAAAACTGGGTAGTATAGATCGTCAAAGAAGGGCGATGCCGGACCGGCCTGGGCATGCCACCGGACAAAACATCAGCCGATACTCCGCTATACTTTTCAATGGCGAGTCGAGGCGCCAGTAAAATAACCTCTTGCCCTTCTCCGGTTAACGCCAAATGGGTCTCGCCAAGAGGATCGCCGACTGCGGTGCGAGTGTAGACGGAGAAAATCTCTCCGGACTCAAAAGGATCCTCACCACCAACCTATCCCAAAAGGACTCCCCTCGACAGGACCTATGGGCAAGAAAACAAACAAACAAAAATGTCTACCTCAAAGCAGTGCCACAGAAGCTCTTAAACCGTGGGTAGATGGTCATATGAATCATTTTTTATTTGAAGTTATTATATCTCCCAGCAAGACGGCGCCGTTTCGCATACGGCGAAAAGTACAACACTGGCGCAAAACGGCTCTATTGCGTTCATTGCCGGACTTGAATCCTTCCGACTGCGCCATTTAGGGGAATTGGAGGCTAAATGTGTTCTACTTACCACTGAAGTTTGCATTCGTTCAAGAAAGCACTTGTTGAATACTGGAATGATTTATAATACCTGCGGTCTGTCGTCACTATGTACCCTAAACGTCTTCGTGAGGTCATTCGCCAACAATGGAATGAAATTTCCGCACGTAAATTACAACAATGTTAATAATCAGTTTTCATAAGATTTACTCAATTGCGCTTCTCTTTCTCGGAAAAAAAGTACTCAAGAATATGTTGCCATATTTGTGCCGCACCCTGTACACGGCCTACTAACTCTCAAACATCTCAGAATAAACCATCATAAATATTACTGAGGTCGGTTCTCTTTTGCTTTGCTTCAGGTTATTTGATTAAAAAAAAGACAGAGAACAGCTGAACTGGATTTGGTCGGACTTGGTAAATGATATCGAAGGCCTCCACTATGGGGAGGTAATGTAAATGATATCGAAGGCCTCCACTATGGGGAGGTAATGTAAATGATATCGAAGGCCTCCACTATGGGGAGGTAATGTAAATTAATTCTGTTCAAAAAATAACAAATTTCTCCAATGTGATGACGGAAGTGCGCTACTTACTCCGTGACTAGAAAACTACGGGAAAAAAATTCTTAGATTCAAATAATGTCTTGAAACATTGGCAGTCTGAACCCACCTTCGGTAACTCCATTCTGCAAGCTGCCTTCATAGAAGACATTGCTCGGGAAGGACGAGAGAACCGGGTGCATACGATACTGCACCTGCACATCCAACAAATATTCAACCCGAGATGCAGTAGAATATGAGATTTTTTTAAAACAAAAAAGTCTTTTATACGTTTCGTTAACTCGAAGAAAATAAACCTGGAGCCGGATCGGACGATTGCCCAGCAGAACGAGTCGCTCGAAGAGAGACTGGCTGTAACCAGCCTTGCCTGCCTGCAACTCACGCCGCCCTCACTCATTCTTTCCACAATTACATAACACCTATTGAGTCCCGATTCAAAATCAATATTCACAAAGAGTCAGACATTCTGATCACAACCAGGGGTTATTTAGTCATGACAGATCTTCTGTCGGCGGGCCTCTGTGTTTTAAATCTTTAGGGGGGGTCCCTTATGTGAAAAAAAGGTAAGGGGACCCTTATGTGAGAAAAAAAAGAAAAAAATTTTTCACCCCTAAGGGGGGACCCTTATGTGAAAAAAAATTTTTCGCCTTCGGCGGGCCTCTGTTTTTTTCGTAAGGGGGGACCCTTATGAAAAAAAAGTTTTTTTTCTATTTGAAAAATCGTAAGGGGGGACCCTTATGTGAATTTTTTTTTCGGCGGGTTTCTGTTTGAAAAATCATAAGGGGGGACCCTTATGTGAAAAAAATTTACCGCCTTCGGCGGGCGTCTGTCCCTTTTTCTTTCACACTAAAAAACCCCTGATCACAACTAAAACAAAACCGTTCATTTAACTCTACAAACATCATATGCGATGATGAATTTTGTTAAGATTAAAAGCAGAGCTTACGTTACTGAATACTAGTATTCTCAGGACTTGATTGGATAGCTGTGAGATTTTGAGACCTTCTTAGACATGACGACGGGACCGAGTTGAAGATGGTCCCCCACCAGGATTAGTTGCCGAGCTCCTCTCACCACGGGAATGAGGACTTCCGGCTCAGTCGCTTGCGTAGATTCATCAATCAGTACACATCTAGATAAAAAGAGGTAAAGTTACTAATCATCATTTCAGACTCTCGTTAGAGGAACCGGTGAGAACAGGGGTTAAGTAGCCATAGGGGGACCCTTATGTGAAAAAATTTCCGCTTTCAGCGGGCGTCTGCACCTTTTTCTTACACACTAAAAAAAAACCTTTGATTGAGAATACGTTTCAAAATTACGATTGCGTAAATTTCCAGTGATTAGAGAGTTTATGAACTGCTGTGATATTGCTTTCAATATCCGCCATCGATATCGAAGTAGGTCCATCTTATCTTATATATGTGTGAATAAATAAATAGAACAATGCGGGATGACCGTGAATAGGGAACCGAGAGGACGGAGGAGAAGGGGAAGGAAAGGTATGAGGGGATTGACCAACTTGATGCGCAGCTTTGAGACCCTCGTGTCCGCCGCCGAACTGCACGTACAGCATATCACATCTGCCGCTTGCAATAATTCCACCTAGACACACTCCCGTCTTCCATTTAGCAAAAAATTACTCTGTCTGAAGCTGAATTCCAAGTTACCTATTTGAAAAAAATTTCAGAGACTAAAAAGAAGAAAAGCCAGATGGCTGCACAGCATGAATGGCTGCTTCCAGATCAACTCTGGAGACGCAGCTATTTGTGTGAAATGTAGAAATGTGAACAGCGTACAACGCTTCTCATCAAAACAAACGCTTAGCCCAAGAATCTTGTGACGATTTTCGAAAGCAGCTATTTTTTTCAAACCTCTTCCACGCGTCGCAGCTCCGTGAATCGTCTTTGATCCGCTTCAGAAAGACCGCCCATCTCATCCTTAAGTTCAAAAACATAAGACTTTTCCTCACAATAAAAATGAGTCTGTACCTTATTGATTAGTGGTCACTCTGATCTGTGATCAGAGCTCAATCACTCAGCTTTTCTGGCGAAAAACATCCCTCTTTTTCTCTCTCAGATCCTAAACTCAAGAGCAAAAAGAAACCTTGAGCTGCTGAAGTTTTCTCAGCTCTCCCTTGACAGACATCAGCTGATTGTGTAATGTGAGAAACTCGACATTACTTCCCAGTGACTCGCGAGAGACCGCACACACCCGAACAACCTTGAGAAACCATTCAAACCTCATGACGGTTCGTAAAACGAATCGGATTCTGATACCATACAAGTCATTCTAAAATTGTTATAAATACTAAATAAAAGCGTAAAACTCGCCTTTTTTCAATCAATTTTTCAATCAATTTTTATTATTTGTCTTTTCTGGTTCCGCATTTCAATAGCTTAGTTTGAAGCTGGCTTCCCCTAGGATTGCATCATCTTAAGGCCTTATCGCCCCTGCAATCAACTTAAAATGTGGCTTCCCCTAGGAATGCATCACCTTGAGGCCTTATCGCCCCTACAATAAACTTGAAGCTGGCTTTCCCTAGGAATGCATCACCTTGAGGCCTTATCGCCCCTACAATCAACTTGAAGCTGTGTTCATAACCAAAAGTCTTTGATGCGGGCTGCTTGCCGGCAACAACAACAACAACAACTCGAAGCTGGCTTTCCCTAGGAATGCATCACCTTCAGGCTTAACGCCCCTACAATCAACTTGAAGCTAGCTTCCCCTAGAAATGCATCACCTTGAGGCCTTATCGTTAACGATAAAAAAGTTTACGCTAACGATACCGTACGGCTTAGGCTAATGAGACCGTATCAAAAAATACATAATAGTGCTTCAAACACCCTTTCTCACATTCCCGCACAGTGGCGTGCATTAGTATTGAACTGTCGTGAATGTCGTGCTTTAGTAATGACCCAGATTTACCTTGAGACCGGTCCTGTGTATCTTCTCCGCGAGCTGGTCAACAGCAACATTCGATGGCGCACATACAAGAACCTGAACTAATTCATTAGTGAGTTTTACATTCATGAGTGAGTGATTCAATAATGACATTCATGAGTGATTCAATAATGACCTATATTCAGTATTAAATTGATAGAAACCGAATGAACATGAAATCAGATAGAAGTTTGAGTCAACACACCAACCTGGCCATTTGTGTTTCGCACTAGATGGTAGACTATAGTAGCCGAGGTTACCGTCTGCAAGAGGTATTCTTTTCAACAATCAGACAAAAACAAACAGCAATCGTGGTAGGGCCGAGAAAGATAGTTCTCCCTCTATTTCTTTCTTTCTCTCTTTTTCCTCTTTCATAGCTGTGAAACAAAACTAGCGGCACCTTTCCCGTTCCAGGAGGTCCTTGAATCAGAGAGAGCGGTTGATGGAGCACCGTCCGCACCGCACACATTTGGGAGTGATTCAGCTCCGGAAGGCCGGGAGCGGAGAGCCGCACTGGCTGCTTCACCTTCAATACATTCCTCTAATTCACCTTATGATAACATCGCTCGAATCCCCTTTTTTCCTATGAGCATCTCTTCATAACCCTTTTTATCAAAAATAACCTCATAACGCTTACTATCGAGAAAAATTTTTGTGAGACTGTTTTTTTAATCGAAAAGAGGAACCCTAATGTAGAATTTTTTTTGGGTTTTTCCTGTTCTGGAAAAAAACCTTCTTTTGAAATGAATTAGCTTTTTTGATAGCTTCATCCCTAAATAGCTCATCTCGCCCAAGATGGTGCTAAAGCCCACAAGTTGACACCATCGCAAGGAACCGGTTCATCCTCACCGGTATCGAGTGCGTCCTCAGGTGGCGGATAGAGGGATGTCTCTTTGCACATTATCATTGGAGATAGCGGGCTTGCCCGTAGCGGACCAACATTGAATAGTATAGTTCGTCAAAGGAGGGCGATGCCGGAATGGCCTGGGCATGCCACCGGATAAAACATCAGCCGATACTCCCCTATATTCCTCTTTAATGGCGAGTCGAGGCGCCAGTAAAAGAGCCTCTTTCCCTTCTCCGGTTATCGAATGCTTCTGGTTTTAAAAGTACAGTTTTACCGGAGTTGGAGTGGAACGGAAACGGAGGAAAAATTCACTTCTCTAAACGTAGAACGGCACTTTTCAAAACCAGTTCGTGCGATTCATTATGAAATTTTTCATTAAATCAATTTTTCATTAAGATTCCTGTGAAAAATTTTTGAAAACTTTCCGGGTCCTTCCATTCAAATTTTGAGTAATTTTCAGTTCAAATATGTTCAAGTGTCCAATCAGAGTTATTCGAATTTTATGTGGGAGATTTTTTCTCTTCATCATCATTGGGTAAAAACAGCCACGGGTGTCTGTTTGAGAAATTTCCGCCTCTGGTGGGTGTCTGTGCAGTTTCCGGACCCACTGACAAACCTCTGACCGTACCCTGAAGCCTTAAAAAAGAATTCATAAGAAATTTTTTTTAGAAAGTTGGAAGTCGACCGAGGTTGGTATTCCTTCATAAATGTTCACAAGCTTAAGATCTCTAAATTTCATACTAGGTCGCATAGATATCCCATAGTTGAATCAAAGTTAAAATCTGTAAAGTTTCGAACATAATATCGGTCAGAATGACAGAAGAATGTAAACATTTACCAGAAATTATGTTATCGCCGAACTCTTTGAAATCCTTTAGATAAAAAATTCAGCATTTCTGTTTTTTTCATAAAATGCATAATCAGTTCACCTTTTCTCACTTTAAAAATTTCACAGTGTAGCGGAAATAGTGCTATACAGGGTGATCAATATATTTGATGAAACGGATTTTACCGCATATTTTCCTTTAATGCGAGCGAAATTCCACTTTCTTCTCAACAAATATCATTATCTGGCAAATGATAATATTTTATAAGTTTCACTGTCCTGCACTACTCAGCGACAATATTGCGCCCCGACTAGGATGAGAACGCACCATTTCGCGAGTAACAAATATTAGAGAACGAAATTTTGGTTATAGGTAAATAAAAAGTTAACGAAATTAATTGTGTCACTTGAAATTTGCAGATGAACCCAGCTCGTGCTCGACACGTACCCAAAGTTTCTCATCAACTATACTAAATTTGCAGATGAACCCAGCTCGTGCTCGACACGTACCCAAAGTTTCTCATCAACTATACTAAATTTGCAGATGAACCCAGCTCGTGCTCGACACGTACCCAAAGTTTCTCATCAACTATACTAAATTTGCAGATGAACCCAGCTCGTGCTCGACACGTACCCAAAGTTTCTCATCAACTATACTAAATTTGCAGATCAACCCAGCTCGTGCTCGACACGTACCCAAAGTTTCTCATCAACTATACTAAATTTGCAGATCAACCCAGCTCGTGCTCGACACGTACCCAAAGTTTCTCATCAACTATACTAAAATTGCAGATGAACCCAGCTCGTGCTCGACACGTACCCAAAGTTTCTCATCAACTATACTAAATTTGCAGATGAACCCAGCTCGTGCTCGACACGTACCCAAAGTTTCTCATCAACTATACTAAATTTGCAGATCAACCCAGCTCGTGCTCGACACGTACCCAAAGTTTCTCATCAACTATACTAAATTTGCAGATCAACCCAGCTCGTGCTCGACACGTACCCAAAGTTTCTCATCAACTATACTAAATTTGCAGATCAACCCAGCTCGTGCTCGACACGTACCCAAAGTTTCTCATCAACTATACTAAATTTGCAGATCAACCCAGCTCGTGCTCGACACGTACCCAAAGTTTCTCATAAACTATACTAAATTTGCAGATCAACCCAGCTCGTGCTCGACACGTACCCAAAGTTTCTCATCAACTATACTAAATTTGCAGATCAACCCAGCTCGTGCTCGACACGTACCCAAAGTTTCTCATCAACTATACTAAATTTGCAGATCAACCCAGCTCGTGCTCGACACGTACCCAAAGTTTCTCATCAACTATACTAAATTTGCAGATCAACCCAGCTCGTGCTCGACACGTACCCAAAGTTTCTCATCAACTATACTAAATTTGCAGATCAACCCAGCTCGTGCTCGACACGTACCCAAAGTTTCTCATCAACTATACTAAATTTGCAGATCAACCCAGCTCGTGCTCGACACGTACCCAAAGTTTCTCATCAACTATACTAAATTTGCAGATCAACCCAGCTCGTGCTCGACACGTACCCAAAGTTTCTCATCAACTATACTAAATTTGCAGATCAACCCAGCTCGTGCTCGACACGTACCCAAAGTTTCTCATCAACTATACTAAATTTGCAGATCAACCCAGCTCGTGCTCGACACGTACCCAAAGTTTCTCATCAACTATACTAAATTTGCAGATCAACCCAGCTCGTGCTCGACACGTACCCAAAGTTTCTCATCAACTATACTAAATTTGCAGATCAACCCAGCTCGTGCTCGACACGTACCCAAAGTTTCTCATCAACTATACTAAATTTGCAGATCAACCCAGCTCGTGCTCGACACGTACCCAAAGTTTCTCATCAACTATACTAAATTTGCAGATCAACCCAGCTCGTGCTCGACACGTACCCAAAGTTTCTCATCAACTATACTAAATTTGCAGATCAACCCAGCTCGTGCTCGACACGTACCCAAAGTTTCTCATCAACTATACTAAATTTGCAGATCAACCCAGCTCGTGCTCGACACGTACCCAAAGTTTCTCATCAACTATACTAAATTTGCAGATCAACCCAGCTCGTGCTCGACACGTACCCAAAGTTTCTCATCAACTATACTAAATTTGCAGATCAACCCAGCTCGTGCTCGACACGTACCCAAAGTTTCTCATCAACTATACTAAATTTGCAGATCAACCCAGCTCGTGCTCGACACGTACCCAAAGTTTCTCATCAACTATACTAAATTTGCAGATCAACCCAGCTCGTGCTCGACACGTACCCAAAGTTTCTCATCAACTATACTAAATTTGCAGATCAACCCAGCTCGTGCTCGACACGTACCCAAAGTTTCTCATCAACTATACTAAATTTGCAGATCAACCCAGCTCGTGCTCGACACGTACCCAAAGTTTCTCATCAACTATACTAAATTTGCAGATCAACCCAGCTCGTGCTCGACACGTACCCAAAGTTTCTCATCAACTATACTAAATTTGCAGATCAACCCAGCTCGTGCTCGACACGTACCCAAAGTTTCTCATCAACTATACTAAATTTGCAGATCAACCCAGCTCGTGCTCGACACGTACCCAAAGTTTCTCATCAACTATACTAATCACACTGTATATTTGTTTCGTTTTTCTCGCCTTCGAAAAACCAGACATTTTTTCATATTAACTATTCTCTACTATTACTTATAAACTGATACATTTCCAAAGTGTCGTAGCATAAAATTTTTATTCAGGTCATCACAGAAGAGTAACTAATGCAAATTAGAGAACGCCATTCATTAGGCTTGTAATTGACTTGACAAACTAATACCATTAGAACAATTTTGTTACGTGAAATAATATCGCTTTTCTCTGAAGTATCAAAAAGCGTTTTTTTTTAAACCTCAATCATGCATTCTATTTTCCAGTGATTAAGATAACTGAACCCGGTATCTTGACAGGATTTGCATCTTTAAACACACTGGCAACAGTGGTCATTCATGACTCTACAGCCTTAAGAGCCTGTCATGGATGGAGCCGGATCATCCAGTCCGGAATCGAGCACGACCTCAGGTGGTGGATAGAGGGAGGCATTCCTACGAAGAATTCGTGCCGGGAGGTAGCGGGAGAAATCCCGCCGCGTACCAAAACTAGGTAGTATAGCTCGTCAAAGGAGGGCGATGCCGCACCAGCCCCGGCAAGTCACCGGACAAAAATCAGCCGATACTCCGCTATACGTTTCAATGGCGAGCCGAGGCGCCATTCTAATAGCCTTTTGCCTATCTCCGGTTAACGACAGGCGAGACGTTTCTACTCCCACCGAAAACGAAGCTAGGCCGGGTCGAACACCCACTCACAAGGCCAATAGCATGAACAGGTTGCTACAACGATGTCCGCCTTCACAAGGTGCAGCATGACAGTCTCAAAACTACATAGGACATCAAAACCCTTTTCCGGACGCATCTCGTCCGAAGAACAACACGAGAACCTCTCTCATTAAAGAGAGTGTTTACAACCAAAAGTATCCGATAAGGGCTGCTTGCCGGCAACAACAAAAACAACAGGATTCGCTCAGAGGCGTGTAATAAAGCCGGTCCAAGAGCTGTTTGTACGCGTCAAGCGAGCTGGGAAAGGTTTGAAGAATGGTGAGCGAAGTAGAGGAAAAAAGGGAAGGAGAAGAGAATATATGTAGATACTTTTCGGCGCGAACTCGCATGGGCCAACATAACTGTTTGAGTCACTAATTCACCTATGTTTGCAAACTTGAAAAATGCAAGACGTGAACCATCTTCTAAAACCTCCGTTGACGCTTTTGCTGGAACATCAAGAAAAAAAACATGCAATAGTTTAGGTTTGGGTGCTTTCTCTACTAATTCGTTTCTTTACTCTAGATAGCACCAGTCTCGATCTAATCTTATCAGAGCTCGATTATTCAAAATGACCAACTTTGAACATGACATCATCCACATCGTGACCCATCAACTTGTGGAAGATGAACGGAGACACACAGCGCTCGTCATTCTGGAGCAGAGTGAGCGCGTTGAGTTGGCGTTGGAAGGCAGTGTCATTCCAGACAACCTGAGGGATAGTAAACGAATCATGTCAGAGAGCAATGGAAGAGCTCCGACAAACCCGTTATGATTGATGATGAAAGGGTTTTAAGCCTCAAGTAAGGTGTGTTCATGTGTGTTTCACCCATAGCTCACCAAACTTGTGAAATTTCTCTCAATCGCCCGCCCGGTACTCCAGAAATTTTTTTGATGGTGAAGAAAATATAACATGAAGTTGTTTTGTTTGAAAAACTAATTGCTTGAAAATAAACTAATTGTCTATTCGTTCTGCGGCACCGACTATGCGACATAAAAGATAAATTGACTTCACAAAACCGACCAGTGGTTTTTGACTTCTCTTTCCCCCTCTCCACTCGCCCAGGGTCGCCCGATCCACCGCCCGAGAATATTATATCCACAACTTTTTCTTCTCTACTATTCAGCAAACAAAACTAACAGAAAAATTTAGACATTTTTTCGTTATTATTTCGCATGGGCTCATTCGAAAATGCTTCATTCCACCAAAACGGAGGAAACCAGGGGTTAAATGGAGCCGCCAAATTTGGGTTTACATGTATCAGCCACTCAAAGTTTGGAGGAAAAAAGAAGAGGGGATGAAGAAAAAGGGTAAGAAAAGAGGGAGTTTTTTGTCAGTAGTGTGTCTACAGAGTGACCATAAATTACCTAGACAAATTTTTAACGTGCTCTATTGCGCGACACAGTTGACTGATCTTTGTTTTCTTTTCTCCATGATAATGCTCTGAGACTGGTTGTTTTTTGTTTGAAGTTTTTATGACTCTAGCTTTATTTGTACAGTTATGCTGCAATCAAGTCCTCTTCGTGCTGCGATCATTGCACTGCACAACTCCGGTCACACGAGAGCGGACATCGCGCGACGACTCAATGCTCCACGAACAACTGTTTACGCCACCATCGATCGTCTTCGGGAGACAGCCGATGGCAAGGACTGTGCAGGAAGAGCTCGTCCACCGACATCCGACACGCCCCAGATTAGGAGCACTCTCCGGAAACGCATCGCACACAATCCTCGACAATCCATGAGGAAGCTCGCTTCGTCGGTCGGTATCTTCCCTGAATCAACACGACTGATAATCAAACACCGTCTCGGGATGTACCCCTACAGGCAGGGGTTTTTTAGTGTGAAAGAAAAAGGGACAGAAAATTTTATTCACATAAGGGTCCCCCCTTACGATTTGGAAAAACAGAGGCCCGCCGAAGGCGGAAAATTTTTCTTTCACATAAGGGTCCCCCCTTATGAAAAAAACAGAGGCCCGCCTAAGGCGAAAAACTTTTTTTCGCATAAGGGCCCCCCCTTACGATTTGGAAAAACAGAGGCCCGCCGAAGGCGAAAAAATTTTTTCTCACATAAGGGTCCCCTTTACCTTTTTTTCACATAAGGGTCCCCCTAAAGATTTGGAACACAGAGGCCCGCCGACAGAAGATCTGTCATGACTAAATAACCCCTGCCTACAGGATGCAGAAACGACATGGATTGGATGCTCGACAGAAGCTTCTTCGACATCAACGGTGCAAAGATCTGTTGCAACGATGTACGCGGGCCGAGCGTTTCCGTACGCTGTGAACTGATGAAAAAATATTCACCATTGAGATGTCGGTGAATTTTCAAAACGACATAATACTTGCTCACGATCGTAATGGAGCAGCTGAGCATGAAATCACAGTCGGAAGAAGCAGCCACTCCAAGTACCTCATGGTTTGGGGAGGTGTTTGCGCAACGGGCAAAACGCCGTTGGTTTTCGTCAACCCTGGTGTGAAGATAAATGCCAACTTCTACGTAATGAAGATCCTCGAAGACGTGGTAGAGCCCTGGAGTAGGACACACTATAATGGAGCTGATTGGACCTTTCAACAGGACTCGGCACCTGCCCACAAGTCCAAAATCGCACAAGAGTGGTTGCGCACACACACACCAAACTTCATAAGCACTTCCTAATGGCCATCGAATTCTCCCGACCTGAACCCGCTCGACTTCAGCGTCTGGGACGTCATGCAGGCAAAGGTTGGAGCTATCCACACCACAATCTCGATTCTCTGCGTGCCGCCCTTCTGAAGGCATGGGACGAACTCGACAACGACTACCTGCGGTCACTGGCATGTGGATACGAGCGTCGTCTCAAGGCATGCGTTCACGCTAGAGGCGGCCGTATCGAACATGATTGTGCATAACTGTTGGTTATATATTGTGATAAAGTATGTTATGATACCAAGATATGAATTTCGTTATGAAAGGAAATACAGACATTTACATTTGTCCAGGTAATTTATGGTCACCCTGTACATGTATCCGCCGACGAAACGGATCCGGTCACTATTTAACCCCTGGAGGAAACCCAAGTTTGAGTGGGACAACTATCCTACAGCTTCGCCAAAAAGACAGAGGGCATGGGTCGAGGCGTCGGAGAGAGAAAGTGAGAGCATGTGATAAAAATGATATCATGAAAACCTTATTCTACTAATTTTTTTTCGGTAAAAACATGAATATTTCTAGCTTACAATTATGAAAATAACTGTGATTGAAGTGCGATGATTAACTGTCCACGGCACACAAAAAACAATGATCTATGTACATGTCTCACATCTTTGAAGGTACCTCGCATGTGAAGATGATTCTTGGGTCCGTCGGCATCTTCTCCATGAAACCTGCTTTCATTTCTAGACCGATTTCGTCACTGTGATCTAGAATCAACCATGAAGAAATCAGAGGCTGGAGGAAAGAGAGCATCATAAGACAAAATTGTGCTTACTTTAAAATCGGTTTGCATGTATCAATTATTGTTCCTTTGTTTTCTTCGATTATAGTTCATCTACCCGGAATCAACAGGAAACGGTATTTTCCTCAAAACTTCTTTTTAGGGAAAATCTTTTTTGGTTGTTTGAGCATACGGCGTCAGGTAAAAAATTGTCTTCGACTAATGCCCGTCCCTCGCACTTCACTTACATTCTTTCACCTTCTATTCTTATCTCCTATTCATCATTCTCAAAGTGTTCTCGACTTAAGCTAAATTAAATAGAGTTCGGAGATTTTCCCTCATTTTCAGTATTACTGGATATTATAATAGAACAAACCCAGATTACTATATGGCATATATTAATATACACAATAATATTTTTTAGTTGAACATTATACAGCCTCTCAAATCTCTGTGCAACAGAGCTTGCTTTCATCCTGCTTGAATCAGCAGAAATTCTTTGTATTACAACTGACTGTCAGGAATCTTAAAGACTTGTCCAATTTTCTGCCACGGAAACCCATCTACTGTCTGCGTGTGAACTATACGCAGTTCATCACCAATCATCAACTTCATACCTGCAAATCACATAGAACAAAAAAAAATTAATTTGATGAAAACTCTGTGAACTTTTTTCAATGGTGATAAGACGGCATGAATCGACATAAAAACCCACTTCCTTCCTGGAACTTCGGAAGATGAAAGTAGGCATGGTGCTTTTTGTTTAGAGCGACATCCCATCGGATGTGACCTACAGACTGCGTTTGAGATTCCTGCAATCGTTTCATCTTCACTCATCCCTTTTCTTTCAATTTTGTGTAGCTTCGACTTCGTCTTTTCTGTTCTGACAACTTCTCAAAAAAACAATTAGGTTTAATTTCTGAGCCTTTGTATTCCACTGATCTTTTCAACTATATACAACAACTATCTTCTTCAACAATTTCCTTCTGTGCACTTCTGCCTGAGTGAGGTAAATTTAGAACGAACTTTAAACTATTATCAACTATCAGTTGACTTCAAGACGAAGCTATTAAAAAAGAATGAAACATCTTTTTCCTGTAATCATTGTTGAGAGAGATCTATTGCACTTTCGTATCATAAAGGAGATGAACCACCTTCATTTTCTTATCGAAATCGGCCTCTTCTTGGACGAGAGCACAGAAAATTCGCCGATACTGGTAAGCATCGGAGTAACTGAAGCTGCGTCAATCGAGCAACACTTACCAACGACGAACCATCTGGTTCAGAGTCTTGTCAAAATCCCCTTATAATTTCGTTTTGATACGTGAATCAAAGATTAGCTCTACTCGTCAGAGGAAAGAATAGTCAACCGTCAATAGGCAGGCCGTATGCATGGAAAACAGATTATAATAATCTGGATAATTCTAATCCAAGGATTAAAAAATCCAAAAAAATTTAGGATTATGAAAATCGGTATGCATGGATGTCAGATTTCTTAAACTTGGATTATTGTCAAAAAGGAAGCAGCATAAGCACTAAAATTTATCAAAATGCACTCTAAAAACTATAATTGTCGAAAACTAAATGCACTCTAAACACTATAATTGTCGAATATTAGTATTGTTATATAATTACAACAGTTTTTTTCCCAATTAATTTCGTTGTTTTTGTTGTTGTTAAAGCCGAGTTGAATGTTGAATGTAAAATTTGATGGAATTGGTAGATAAAATGTTAATATGAAAATTTTCAACCTGTTTTAAATCAATCTGTTAGATGAAAGGTGATTTTTAGTAATCGTTGTACTCTATTTGGGACTTCTGCACTTTAGCCCCCTCTCCCCCTCCCTCCCAGAGGTTCCATGGGTCATGTTCTTGTTGTTGTTGTTGCCGGCAAGCAGCCCGCATCGAAGACTTTTGGTTATAAACACTCTCTTTAATGAGAGAAGTTCTCGTGTTCTTCGGACGAGATGCGTCCGGAGAAGGGTTTTGATGTCCTTTGCAGTCCTGAGACTGTCATGCTGCACCTTGTGAAGGCGGACATCGTTGTAGCAACCTGTTCATGCTATAGGCCTTGTGAGTGGGTGGTCAACCCGGTCTAGCATCGTTTTGGTTGGGAGTAGAGACGTCTCGCCTGTCGTTGACCGGAGATAGGCAAGAGGCTACTTGACTGGCGCCTCGACTCGCCATTGATAATTATAGCGGAGTATCGGCTAATGTTTGGTCCGGTGGCTTGCCCAGGCCGGTCCGGCATAGCCCTCCTTTGAAGAGCTATACTACCCAGTTTTGGTCCGCGGCGGGATTTCTCCCGCTACCTCCCAGCACGAATTCTCGTAGGGAGGCGTCCCTCTATCCGCCACCTGAGGTCGCGCTCGATTCTGGACTGGATGATCCGGCTCCATCCGTGACAGGCTCTTAAGGCTGTAGAGTCACGAATGGCCACTGTTGCCAGTGTGTTTCGAGGGGTCATGTTCTTGATACGGCCTCGTTGTCATGTTCTTACGGGTCATGTTCTTGATACGGCCTCGTTAGCGTAAACTTTTACTAAGCCTAAGCGCTTTCTGATGTAAAAATAAATATACAAGAAATACTTTCATTAAATCATAGCAAATTAGAAAAAATTTCCGTTCCGTTTTACTTTCACTACACACTTCAAAAAGAGCAACATGAACAGAATGGGTCAAATTGAGCCGAGAATCCTTTTGGATTACTCACTAACCCACCTCCGGAGTAGGGTTACGAATTTTGTCGGATTATCTCTAATCCAAAAGTATTATAGCTTCCATGCATACCGGATTATTGAAAAGTATTTGGATAACTGATAATCCAAGCTCATAATCCTTTTGGATTGCTCCATGCATACGACATAATATGGATATGGAATACGGGAAGCGAGCGAGAGGGAAGAAAGGAGCGATAGATTGAGAGATGAGAGGATAGAGAGAGAAAGAGAGAAGATAGACAGAGAGTGAGAGAAAGAGAGAGATGAAGAGAGAGAAAGAGAAACTTACGCTAGTGCGACGTGCTCCAACTCGGCACTGGCGCCTGGCTTCTCTAGGTCCTCCAAAAGAGCCGCAGCGTTCTCCTTCCACAAGTCTTCAAGGAGTAGCATCTGACTCGCTTTCACCTTAACAAAGAAACGCCTTAAAAAGGGGAGGAAGAGAGAGAAAGGGAGAAAAAGAGAGAGAGACAAAGAGATTACGGAAGTGACCTTTATTGACCGCGAACCGTCAAAACAAAACGTTGAATGGGACCGGTCACACGTATGTTTGTGCGCGTTGAGCTAGTTGGAAAGAGATGGGGAAAGGCTAAAAAGAAGAGAAAAGAAAGTGGAGGGAAAATGAAATAGAACGGAAGGCGAAGAGGATGCAGCTCATTTTCGGTGCGTACATGTATGCACCAACATAGCTGGTTCGGTTACTATTCAATCCCTGGTCGAAACTTATAACTCAAAAGACCTTGATATTTAGCAAACATAAAAAGCATTAATCGATCAACAAAAAAACGTACTCTGTCTGGAGAAAAGCTACGATAATTCATCACTCAACTGAAACATTTTTCACCAAACCATTCGATTATCCGTGACAAATTGAATCTGCTGTCCGAATCCTCAGTATGTCTCGGCCTAAACACAATAAACTTTTCATATAAATACCTGTCTCGCTCTGGACTGAGCCTGTTGGGACGGTACGTGGAGAATCCAAGAAAGAATTTGACGCTCAGATATCTTGAAACATGTGTTTTTTTACTCATTCACAAAAAAGTACTAACAAGATAGCAAACTCCTGAACGTGCATTGATCTCGTATAACCGAACAACGCTAAGATTTTGGAACTGTATTTTTAATCAAATTACAGTAATACAAAGGAAAGTTAGTAAATTCGCTGAAAAATAGTCGCATAAAGTCGAACTAGTGGGTTCCAGTCTTCTCCGGACCAGGCGAGATCTCCTCTGAGAGAAGACGACTGCTGGGCACATGGAGTTCGACAGAGGATCATTACCATTGAGTCCATCTGCAACGAAACCATGCTTATGGATGATGTCACTCACTTCATTACTGAAAGATAGTCAATGTATATATACCTATATAAATATTGATTGAACCATCACACAGAAGAAAAAAAACGCTAGTCTACCGGGCGGTATCGATCCCAGCCATCTCGACTTAAACCGGGAGCGCGCGTTACCATTATACCACGGAGACACATTGCTATTCCGTGCGATAGTGTTATATGAAAGGCTCATATGTATACCTTGTTATCTTTAGTCACACATGCTCATTAAGCGATTGCGTCTTCAATGGAGCGTAACCAGGGGTTAAATAGTCATGTCAGACCAGATGTCGGCGGGCCTTTTTCAAATCATAAGGGGGACCCAGATGTTGACATTTTTTCTGTACTTCTGGCGGACGTCTGTACCTTTTTCTTGCTCACTAAAAAACCCTTGAGCGTAACTTCAGAATGACGAGATGGCTGGGTTCGATTCCGCCCGGAGGACTAGCTTATTTTCTGGGCGAAGGTTCAATCAATTGTATATCTTAACCAGGCGTAACTGCCTTTGAACTGTTGATGCTTTGATAAAGCGAAACGTCCGATCCGTCTTTTTTCTTCAACATAACAACGCATCTCACAAGGCAAGACACAGATTGAAAGTGTATCTTCCATCTTTCTTCTGTCATTATCGTGAAATTTGGAGTTAAGTTCCATTCATGACGCAATCTCTTAATGAGCATGCGTGACTAAAGAGAACAAGACATATGAGCTTTTCATATAACACTATCGCCCGGAATAGTAATGTGTCCCCGTGGTGTAATTGTAACGCGAGCTCCCGGATTGAGGCGAGATGGCTGGGTTCGATCTCGCCCGGTGGACAAGCTTTTTTTTCCTGTGCGATGGATCAATCAATTGTCTATCTTAACCAGGCGTCACTGCCTTCGAACTCTTTAACTTAGAATTTGGAGATTTTTCATCCATCTTCCATCTCTTTTCTGACTTGATTGTGGTTCTGGAGTAATAATAATACTTTATTGCACAGTGCAAATTCAATAAAAGAGCGATAACGTTCACAGTTAAAATCATTTCACAGGCATTTCACTTTTCCATTGAAAAAAGTGAGAAAGTCAATGTTCGAGATTTCGGGATAATTGTTAAAATAGAGGAAATAGTTGGGAGGACTTTTAAGGAAAAAAAAACAGCGAGAACAAAAAAATTGAGAAAAAAAGCCATTTCTGGATTTGTTAGTGAACAATTTCAAGTACATTCATGTTTGAGGTTGGTGGGTGGAGTAGTCGAAATGATAGCTATGGGCGTATTTATGTAATGAAAAAAAGCCTACACGAGGCTGGCTATGAAAAATGCATATTTTTGTTCCAAAGCAATTCTTTTTTTAAAAGCTTTAAGCTAAACATAGGCTGTTTCTTATCCAAAGCAAGAAAAAAACATGTATGGAAATATCTCCTAGGGAGAGCTGAAATTATGTACATTCTCTATGGAAAGTTAAGCTAAAAGATTCCAACCTTGGCTGGGATGAAACCAAGTTGGAAGACGTTGCGAGCTGCGCATTGGTAACACTCCAACTGCGCCTCTCCCAAGGGCGAATCTTTGTGCAGGCAAACCTGCAAGAATGTCTTACATTCATGTGGTAAAAAGTCCAAAAAAAAACAATGGAAAAAATATGCTTAATTGCATGCCTAGCTTTCATAATGCAAGATAATATGAAAAGTGTAGTGTAATTACCGGTAATTTTTTTGTAAATCAAGTTAAGTGAAGTAGAGAATTGGAGAGAAAACTAACTTCCTTGTGCTGTGAGCGGACCATATGATGAACGATATGAGAGCCGCTGGATGAGCCCTTACCATTGCAGAACCATTTACGACAGATCGTGCACTTAGCAACTGCACTAGGCTCGTGAATACCGCAGTAACTGAAGCAGACTGGGTGAGAAACAGGAGGAATCAGTCACAGAGACAATATTTAATTTATTTTTTTTTGCAGTAGTGGATGTGAATCATGGCTCACCACTAAAAAAAGGGCCAATTTCAATCTCCGGCCCCAGCAAAGGGAGAAAAGAACAATTGACTCCCGAAAACAGGGAAAAGGTTTTGTTGACTTCACGCCTCCAACCCTCTCCAGTCGTCAAATGTCGCCCGTTAACCAGAGGTTTTATGGTGGGTTATAAAACGGCACAGCCACCCGCCGGAGGCAGATATTTTTTCCAAGACACCCGCGTTGTCAAAGTACTTTTTTAAATGATATGATGATGAAGAGAAAAAATCCCAAAAAATCTGAACTACCCCGATTGGCAACTGTCTAACAAAAATGAAAATTCGAAAAAAACTCAAAAAATAATGGAAGCGCTCGGAAGGGTTTTTCAAAAAATGGAGTCTGGAGAGAAATCAATAATATGCTTTACAAAAAACGCACCCCAGAAAGCACAGTCTGTCTGAGCAGGGGGCGAAACAGAATTCTGTCTTAATCATTAGCGTTTATAAAATTCATAACTTGAAGTGCAGTTTTCTCACTATTCACAAAATTTTTTTTTACAAACATTCAAAATTCACTTCTGTTTAAACAAATGAAATACATTGATGGAAAAAGAAAAACGTTATTATATTGATTCAAATCGCCAACATAAGTTTTTAAGTAGCTGGCTTTCAAAATTGCACTACGGTATCAGTACTTCCCATTTCACAACAATGGTATTTCTCGGTATAACGACCACTCGACACTTCAACCCCGACAATTCACATCTACGAGTGTTCACACCTTCGAATTCTCACACCACGACATTTCACATCACGACTGTTCACATCCGACAAGTTGTACAACGACAGTTCGCAGAATCGACAGTTAACACACAACTTTTATTTACTGAAATTTTTTAAAAGTTGTTCAATAATAAAATTAATCTTAGCTTAGAAAACTGCTAAAGTTAAAGAAACCGTTGCGGCTTAGACTTAGGCAAAGATTACGCTAACGAGGCCGTACGGCTCAGGAACGAGACCGCATTGAAAAAGTTCTCGCATCATTAAATTTTGAACTGTCGGTTGTTCTAACTGTCGTAGTTCAAATTGTCGGATGTCGTGGTGTGAAATTTCGGGTGTGAACAGTTCGGAGGTGAAGTGTACAGGTGTGAACAGTCGTGGAAGCGTATTTCTCTAAAAATTTATGAAATCAAAAGTTCAAATAAAGAACTTACCAATGCCAAGAATGTACATGAAGAACTTTAAATCGAATCAAATTAAAAAAAGTTCTGAAACACTATAATGAGGTTGAATTTTCATTTAATCAAAGGCATTGGATAAATGAAAATTCAAATTCCCACGGGTCACTTTTTGAAATTCTGGTTTTTATTATTCACTTCTCTTTCCATTCTGAGGCCGGTTGCAAGACGTTTGTTCGACCAGAATTGTTGTCCGGTAAAACGGTCTGGTAAAAAGAATTGTTTCGGTCAAACAAGTTATCCCGTTGCAAGAAGAAACTTTTTTGGTAAAACGTTTGTTTTCAAAAGGCTGACGCACTTTGGGTGTTGTTTTAAAAAATATATTTGAGTCCCGTTTCATAAAAATACTTTACAAATACAAAAGAAAATTCGACGGTATCACGAATAATTGCCATGCTATTGGTTATTGACCTTTATTTTGAATAACAGTTCTCAATAAATTATTAAAGACAAGAAAGGTTGAGGGGGCCCATCATCAGTGTGACACGGAGGGGGCTCATCATCAGTTGAGGGGGCTCATCATCAGTGTGACACGGAGGGGGCTCATCATCAGTTGAGGGGGCTCATCATCAGTGTGACACGGAGGGGGCTCATCATCAGTGTGACACGGAGGGGGCTCATCATCAGTTGAGGGGGCTCATCATCAGTGTGACACGGAGGGGGCTCATCATCAGTTGAGGGGGCTCATCATCAGTTGAGGGGGCTCATCATCAGTGTGACACGGTTATTTTTCATAAAACATTGTTTTTGTTTTTTGATATCCGGAAGTCATATTTCTTTGAAAATTGAACTAGCTAGTTTTTTCGGCAAAAAGCTAAATTTTGACAAAAAGACAAATTTCTACAAGCCTTTACCGATCCAAAAGTCACGAATTTCTCGATTCATATCTTACTAAAATAAATATGTTTTTGTAAAAATAAGAAAAAAAGAGAAAAGCCATGTTAGAATTAATTCAAAAAACTACAAAAAAGAAATCATGTTTTTGTCACGCTAAGAAAAAAAAATTTATAGTTTTTTTGTGAGAAAACAAAAAGGAAAAGAGAAAAAAGAGTTAAACGGTCTTGGTAAAACTGTTTTCCTGACTGTTATCCTTAGGTAACCTAGGATAACAAATTCATACAAAAGATCGGTCAGGAAAACCAAAGTTGAAAAACCAAAAGTTTCTTGCTACGCAAAAAAAACGAGAAAAACCAAATACTTTGGTCCGTACAAAAGATGTTCTTTCAACCAGCCTCTGAATGCTAATCAGTTTTGTTTTGTGGCGTTGTAGACGAAAGACTAACATTTTTTGCACATAAAGATTCACTGAAAGTTCCATGACCGGCTTGATTGGCCAGTTTTAAAACGGTGATGTTGTCTTTAGACAAATTTTCGTTAGAGGGTTGTTTTTTACCCTTAACTTAGCTGTACTGAGTGTGTGAAGACCATTAAGTTGCAAAAACTTGACGATTTTTTGTCAGAAATTTTTTTTATTTGTTAATTTTTTTGAGAGAAAGAATTTTTCGAAAAAAGGGAACCTCACGAGATTTCTACATTCAGATTTTACTTATCATTGATCAAGATTAGTAAAGAGAAGTGTGAGGTCTGCTTTGAAAAGCTATTTAGGAGTAAAAACTATTCTTTCGAAGCTGATGAGAAAAGCTATTTAGGAAGAAGGTATTTTCAAAACAGAAATAAAACCTGAGTTTTATATATACAAGGATTCCCACACACAAAAAAAAACAGAGTCCCACGACAAATTATTTTTCTCAAACAAAAAGACCCTCTTATGATGAAGTAGTAGTAGTAGATTGCCCGCCGTAGGTCTCCGGCTGGGTAGACGAGGTCTTCTTTGACATGGCTCAGAAAACAATAACCTTACTTATATCATTTATTTCTCTTTCTCTCTCGGGGTTTATTTGGTTTGTTTTCCCCTTCATTTATTTATTTTATTTTCTTAATTTATTTTTTTTGAGAGAGAAAGGAATCACTGGTATAAGAACTTAACAACAGACGTCGGGCTATTCCACAAATCTATACTTCTTAAAAGTGTGTGGTCACAGCGACACGAGAATAAATGACTAGTTGTATGTGGCTCTTCTAAACATTTTGGGCAGAGAGGGGATTGGGCAGCTCCTATTCTGTGTAGGTAGCTGTTAAGGGAACTTGCATAGCCACTACGTAGTTGCGATAATGTTATTTGTTGTTCCCTGGGAAGTTGATTCGTTGATTTATGGATTCTGGGAGGTTTCTTACCTAGAACTGGGTTAGGGGAGCAGGAGCTAATGAAATTTCTAACAGTCTCAGTATGTATTCTTTTAAGTGCGGCTTTTTGATCACTGTCAACTGACATCATTTCTAAGTCCTTGGCATGTTTACGAATAGTTCTAGGTGGTTTGGGTTCCATGCATCGACGATGGGAGGGGTGGTTTGGGAGGAGTCTTGCTCTTGCAACGAATTGCTTGGTAAGCATAGTGTTGTGCTCCTTTATGGGTAACATTTCGCTTTCTAGAGCTAAGTGCTCTGTGCCGGCCATTGCTAGGTTTCCTGTTGCTATCCGTTTTGCTTTATTTTGGTTTGCCTGTAGTTTTTTTCCAGTTCGTCTCGGCCAATTGAGGGGAGTAAATTGGTGCGGCGTAGTTGAGAACGGATCTGGTCATTGTTTTGTAGGTTGCAAGAAGGGTGTTTTTCTGTTGGTCCCATGTTCTTCCTCCGAGGGCACGTAGTATATTTATGTCTTTTGGCCGTTCTCTGTTTAAGGTATTCTGCGTGTTGTCGAAAGGTGCCGAGTTGGTCTAAGACGACACCGAGTATTTTGGGTGTTTTAGTTGTCGGCAAAAGGGTTCCATGGATTTCTACCTTGGGTTCTTTTTTACATTCGCCTGTATGGGTTGTGAAAAGAGTGACCGTTGTCTTTTCCTTGGATATAATCATTTTTCGTTGTTCCAATTCTTCTACGAGTTTGGGTAGGAAGTGGTTGATCTGATCTTCACAGGTTTCAATACGGGGGCTTGAGGAGAGAATTGAGATGTCGTCGGCGTAGGCTGTCATCTGCGTGTTTCCTGTGGGCTGCGGGAGGTTGTTTATGTAGGGATTGATTAAGAGGGGACTGAGCACTGCTCTTTGTGGGACACCAGATCTGCATGTGAGACGTCGACTGCTTTTTCCTTGGAAATCTACCTCGATTGTACGGCCTCTTAGGTAGCTGGACATCCATCAGACGATGGCTCTTGGCATATTCGTTTCTGCGAGGTTTTGCAGAGAAGGGATATGTTCACTAAGTCATATGCTGCAGTGAGGTCAAGGGCGACCATGAGAGTGCGGTCCGGGGGTGGTTTCCGATTGAAGCCGTTTGTTATTTTCCCGGTTATTTCCAGGAGTGCGGTAGTAGTCGAGTGCTCTTTGCGGAATTCATGTTGCCAGTCAGCGATTTGAAAGCCTTCCGCCAGGAATGGTAATAAGACCCGTTCGAATGTCTTGGCTATAGGTGATAATATTGATATTGGTCTATAGCCGTTCAGGTTGCTCGAGTCCTTTCCTGGTTTAGGTAACATTATCACTCTTGCATCTTTCCATCTGGACGGGATAATACCGGTATGCAGCGTGTCATTGAAGAGGATGCAGAGACACTTTCTGAAGTTTTCACCGGCCATTTTGAGTAGTAGAGGGCAGATGCCTTCACTGTCTGGACATTTGGAACCTTTGGTTTTCTTGATGGCTTCTTCGATCTGTGCCAGGGAAATTTGGGGAGCGTCTGTCCGTTTGAGGCCTTTTATTAGTCGCGTTGTGCTTCTTGCTGATTTGTCGACCTCTTTAGGGGCTTGTTTGGCTAATTTTCTAGCAAAAGCGTTTGAGGCTGATATTGGGTATAGACTTTTCCCTTCGTGGATGATGGTCAAGTGCGTCGGTTTTATTGATTTGCCGTCGATAGCCTTTATCGTTTTCCAGAGTTTGCTGCCCGGTTCGTTGTGGCTTATTTCAGATATGTACTTTTCCCAAGCCTTCCTCTTTTCGAGGTTGATGCGGAAGGAGATTTCGGCCATTATTGAGGGGAGTGAGGGGTCCGTAGGATTGTCTCTCCTCATTTGGTCCCGTTCTGTAATCAGTTTCTTCACATCTTCGCTCAAGTGAGGTGTGTATCTTGGCACCTTTCCACGGGGAATTTTGTTTTTCGCCGCTTTGGTCAAGGTGGTGGTCAGGAATTTGTGCATCTGAATTGAGTTGCCGGTGAATGGGAAATCCATGAGAATCTTGTTGATATCCCTTTCGAAGCCCTTCCAGTTCGCTTTGTTATAGTTTGTAAAACAACGTGCGTTTGAGATGTTGGATGGCTGTGTTTCGACGTCAATCAGGCATAGGAGGTGGTCAGAGTTCATTCTGTTGATTGTTGACCAGTTACAGTCGATGGCTATGTCGTTCGAGGCGAAAGTGATGTCTGGTGATGCTTTTTGTCTTGTGGGCGGGCATCTTTGAGTTGTTGAGACATACAAGATCGCTGTCGTCAATGAAGTCGCATAGTTCATCTCTTATGATGAAAAAAGAGACGCCCGTCGACGGAGAACCGGACACGACTAGTTAACCCCTTCCCGTAACCAACCAGAACCGGACACGACTAGTTAACCCCTTCCAGTATCCAACCAGAACCGGACACGGCTACTCAACCCCTTCAAGTAACCAACCAGAACCGGACACGACTATTTAACCCCTTCCAGTAACCAACCAGAACCGGACACGACTAGTTAACCCCTTCCAGTAAACAACCAGAACCGGGCACGACTACTTAACCCCTTCCAGTAACCAACCAGAACCGGACACGACTAGTTAACCTCTTCCAGTAACCAACCAGAACCGGACACACTAAGTGCTACAACGATGTCCGCCTTCACGCGGTGCAGCACGACAGTCTACAGACTGCAAAGGACATCAACAACCTTCTCCGGAAGCATCACGCTCCGAAGAAACTACAAGAGAGCTTCTCTGTCTCTCTCTCTCTCTCGTCTCTTCACTACACCTCCGTCTTCGTTCTTTTTTTTCGCCTGAGGGACAGTCCGATCCGGCTGGCCTGTCCCAACTACTTCTCCTATTGGCCGGAGACATCGAGAGTAACCCAGGACCAAGGATGTGGCTGTGCACTACATGCAAGAGAAAGGTGAATACTAACTGCATCCAGTGCTCCCACTGCTCAGAGTTGGTCCACACTAAATCGACATGCAGTGGCCTCTCCTCACTCAGAGAATACATCCAAGTCGAATACCGCTGCCCGTCATGCATAACATCAACGACTCCGCTGATGACCACGAACACCAGGCAAACTCTCTCCTCTGACCCCACGTCCAACAGCAGGAACCTCAGGATTTTGCAATACAACTGCAATGGCTTCTCTGGCAAAACGACGGAACTCCATGAACTCGTCACTCGTCTGAAAGTCGATCTATTTCTCATCCAAGAAACTAAGCTAACGAACCGTTCCAAATGTCCACAAATTCCTGGATACACTATCGTAAGAAAAGATCGTGAGAAGAACTCCGGAGGCGGTCTTATTACCGGAATCAGCGAATCGCTGTCCTACACTGTAATGCCCTCTCCGACCGACACACATTTGGAATCTCTCACCGTCCGCATATTCGATGCCGATGGGAAGTCGCTCGATGTTACCAACATATACATACCACCGACGAGCTCTTGCACCACTGGTTACACGCCCGACCTCACTCCGTTCTTACACAATCGCGAGAAATCCATCATACTCGGTGATCTTAACGCTCATGATGCCGCATGGTTCTCCAAATCTTCAGACAGCAGAGGCTCTCACATCGCAGAAACGATCGATGCTTCAGAACACGCCGCAGTAAACCGTGACACGCCTACCAGAGTACCAGTCAACGGAAGACCATCTTCTCCAGACATCTCCATTTGTTCGCTGGACTTACTTTCTCAAGTCTCATGGAAAACAATACCATCTGGAAGCTCCGACCATCTACCCATCGTAATCGTCCTTGAGGGTTCCAACTACATCCGTACGCACAGGAAAGTCTCCTTCACCAACTTCGGAAAAGCGAACTGGAAAATCTTCGAACAGCTCGTCGAAGAAAAGTTATCCACGACACCTCTTCCCGACCTCCCCGCCGCCCAAGCTGAGCCCTTCTTCCGGAAGATCCTGTTATCTGCAGCCGCCAGCTCAATCCCACGCGGTCGCATCAAGAAGAGAAACGTTGCCTTAACACCAGAAATCCGAGATTGGATGACCAAACGAGACGCTTTACGAGAATCAGACCCATCAAGCCAAGACATCAGCACCCTCAACATGAACATCAGACGAGCCACGGACCGAAACAAAAGGGACATCTGGAGAAACTTCATGGAGACCTTTGATCCCAAACTAGACAGCAAGAAACTGTGGAAAACGATAAAGATGTTGAATGATAAAGGACGTCCCCCACCAAACTGCGCCATCGACTTCGGGAAAGGACCCCTCACATCCTCCTTCGAAATCGCGAACCAGTTCAACAAACGCTTCACACGCCCAGTCGACTACAAAACAAAAAAGGAAAATCGGAAAACCATGAAGAAAGTTCACAACATACACGCTAAAGATTTTGTCGAGTACTCAGAGGCCGCAGTGAAATCAGCTATTAAGAAGACAAAGAAATCAACAGCCCTCGGACCGGACGGACTCGCTCCAATACTCTTCCATTATCTCGGGAACAGAGGTATAGCCGCCCTCACAAAGCTCATCAACGACTCCCTCAGCTCTGGCAGAATTCCCATGATTTGGAAATCCTCAGTCACTCTCCCACTCCTGAAAGCAGGAGAAGAGGCAACGGATGGACCAGGATACCGACCGATCTCCTTACTCTCACCGATGGCGAAAATCATAGAACGACTTCTGTTGGAAGAACTCAAGCCGTACGTAAGAGTAGCTGAGCACCAGCATGGATTCACCACAGGAAGATCCACCACCTCTGCCCTCCTCACTCTTTCAAAAGACGTAGCTGCAGGCTTTAACGCGAAGAGACCAGCTAAACGTACAGTGATGTTGGCAATCGACATGTCAAAGGCCTTCGACAGCATAGACATAGCGGTACTCATTCATAGATCTCGTCCTACAAACCGACGCCCCAAACTTCGCAAAGAAATGGCTAGCATCGAACCTCAGAGGACGAACGAGCCGTACATCCTTTCGCGACGTCCTCTCAAGCTCATCCCTGATCAGAAGCGGAGTCCCTCAAGGCAGCGCACTCTCACCGTTTCTTTTCAATTTATATCTAAGCGATCTTCCGAACAACGATCCAAACATCAAAATCGTCTCTTATGCTGATGATATAACGCTATGGGCGTCAGATCCGAGCATTTCCACTGCCTCGCTACACATACGATCCGGTCTCCCACACATCGAAAAGTTCATCCACGATCGTGGACTATCTATTTCTCCTGCCAAAAGCCAGCTTCTACTCTTCACACCTTACAGCAAAGAGTACAAGACTATCCTAGATGTCTCGATTGGAGGTCAGAGCGTACCCACCGTGAATACCGCCAAAATCCTTGGAGTTACATATGATTCTATGTTCACATTCAGTCATCATGCGAAAGACATAGCAGGCCGAATGTCGCAAGTTAACAATGTACTGAAGGCGCTAGCCGGCAGTACATGGGGCAACCAAAAGGAGACACTCCGTCTCACGTACAAAGCCATTTGCCAATCCATATACAGCTACGCAGCTCCAGCCTGGGCCAGCTTTCTCTCCTCCTCAGCACATACCAAAATTCAAAGAGGACAGAACAATGGCCTGCGTATCGTAACAGGAAACCATCAAATGGCCAGCGTCGACCACATACATGCTGAAGCTAAAGTTATGAGATCGAAATCGCACCTTCACATGCTATCAGCCCAATACTTGGCAAGGACCTTGAGCCAAACTCACTTCCATCACGGATTATTTCTCAAAGGACTCCCACCACGCAACATGAAAGCTGATCTTTACATCGCATGCAGAAGCACTGTTGAAAGAGCCCTGTCGGAAACAGCAGAGAAGAACAACGGGAAAAACGTCGCCAACCGAGTCCACACAAACATGGTCTCAGAAGAAAAGGAAACCATCCAAGGTCCAGTCATACTGGGCGGCCGACCACCACCGGACATAAATGAAGAAGAAGTGGACCTCTCGAGAAATGCCCGCTGCACGCTGAGCCAACTTCGCTCAGGCTACAGCAGGTACACCAACCACTACTTACACCGGATCGATGACTCGATACCTGACTACTGCCCAGACTGTCTCAAAGGACCTCACGACGTGGCCCATCTCTTTAAATGCGCTAGACGTCCAACAAGACTCACGTTGGAAGATCTCTGGATGAAACCAAAAGAAGTAGCCTCATTTCTGAGACTATTGTGAAGGAAAGAAGAAGAGATGTATTTAAAAAATAATAAAAAAAGAGAGGAGAGAGAGAGGGAGAGAGCGGCCCTCCACGGCCAACTCTCTTCGACGCGAGACGTTTGCCGGCAACAACAACAACAACAACTAGTTAACCCCTTCCAGTATCCAACAAGAACCGGACACGACTACTTAACCCCTTCCAGTAACCAACCAGAACCGGACACGACTAGTTAACCCCTTCCCGTAACCAACCAGAACCGGACGCGACTAGTTAACCCCTTCCAGTATCCAACCAGAACCGGACATGGCTACTCAACCCCTTCAAGTAACCAACCAGAACCGGACACGAATATTTAACCCCTTCCAGTATCCAACCAGAACCGGACACGACTAATTAACCCCTTCCAGTAACCAACCAGAACCGGACACGACTAGTTAACCCCTTCCAGTATCCAACCAAACAAAAAAATTTCTCAGCACGTAATTTATGAACATATCTACTTTTGGAATAAATTCATTTGTTAATGTAAACGCTTTTGATGAGAAACAGAATGACTCACAGCTTTTACCATTTCTTTCTGATAATTTTACTCGGTGAGCGGAAGAACTTTCACAGCGAAAATGGCATCCATGGTGAGTGAACCACGAATTCTATCTTTATAACATCAGCTCACCAAGCTTGTCAAATTTTACCCGGCCGCTTGTTCGTTCCCACACAAAAGTGTTCACTTGCAAATATAATATAACACACGTTTATCTTCAAAAAACTAAATGTTCGTAAATTTACCGAATTCCAAACGTTAAACTCCGGCTTCAGATGGGGAAAACAGTCAACTTACTTTGAGCCTTGAATCAAAAAATTGTTTGATCCCTTCCAACAATGTGTTTCTCTAACCGGCAGTGCGTGTAAAATCTATGCGCTATCCAAGAGAGTTAGAGATAAAAAATTTCTGATTGTCTGCATCCTCTCTCTCTCACATCACACGCTCTCTTAAAGGCACGCGGTTCACTCATCTTTATTCATCATGAAATGCACAATCTTTCTGCGTTTGCGAAAAAAGAGCCTGCCCCCTACTTATCCGTTGCCCAGGGTCCTTAGATCACTCGACCGATATATAAATTTTCAGCGCATCCTGGTGAGCTATGCTAAAACCCCATTGTAAAATGAAAACTTCTGATGAAAACTTTTACTTACACTGTTTCTGTGATAGGCGTTATAATCTTTTACCATTAGTATTTTCGAATGACACACTTCTTCGCGGGTGTTAGAAGCCTGTTTAGCTCATCTCGTTTTATACTGAAGACAAATGTGTTAGCAACTGGCCTGCAGGCGTACTCTGGAAGCTTTCGTGACTCTTTGTCCTCTTCATCATCTTCTTCTCGGAAGTTAAGCTCAGGTTCTTCGTTATCAACGAGTGAAAGAGTCGCACTGGCTTGATTCGGTGCCTAAATAAACTACTAAAAACGCTTCAAACGATCAATTTCTAAATCGAGAAACCTTATTTTGTAGTTAAATTCTCTGGAACTTTCGTTAGTTTCACAATAAATTTCTCTCTCGTTACATGCTTCATTTCTTACCATTTGCTTGAAAGTTCATGCAGATCAAAAAAATTGTGAATAATTTATCTGATTTCTAGCTATGAATTCACTGAAATTTCGGCTTAGACTTGGGCTATATGCGCTCCGACCAGATCGCTTTCACACCTTTTTTTAGTTCAGAGTGTGTTATGTAGCTCACTCTTATTGCGCGAAGTTTATGGAAATTGAGTTCAGAAAAGATATCAACATGTGTCTTCAAATTCTAAGTTATACAGTTTCTTTTTCTAAGTTATACAAATTCTAAAAAATCTTAGTTATAAAAATTCTAAGTTATACAAACAATCTTCAAATTCTAAGTTATACAGTTTCAATGCGGTGACACCTGGTTAAGGTGATAAGTGATTGAGCCATCCCACAGATAAAACTCTAGTCCAATGTTGAACTGTATATTTTAGGATCGGAAAACTTATCATCCATCTTTCATCACTCTTCTCTCTTAATCGTGATTTCAGGAATAACGCTTCATTCATGACGTAATTGCTTAATAAGCATGTGTGAATAAGAGAACGAGGCATATGAGCCTTTCATATATTATTATCGCACGGAATAGCAATGTGTCCCCGTGGTGTAATGGTAACGCGCGCTCCCGGTTTTGAGTCGAAATGGTTGGGAAAGATCCCGCGCGGTGGACTAGTTTTTTTCTGCGCGATGGTTCAATCACCAACATGTGAACTACTTATTCATGATTTGAACATACCAAATAAGCATGCAAAAAACCTCCTTCGTCTTTTTCTCTCCATAGGACCTATTTTCTCTTTTCTTTAGAGACCCCCTTTACTCAACCCCCCCCCTCTTTCCACTTAATTAGGGTACCCCCTCCTCTCCTAAGATAACCGAACCTCCCCCTCTCTATCTCCTTTGTTCAGTAACAAAAAACCTTTTCAACAACACTAACTCAGAATTCCTTTTTTTTCCTCTGTTGCACGTTGATTATTGTCTTGTCTTTAATATACACTGAATACGGAAAAGAAACGATTTTGAAACTTTGCTTATTTTTTAGTATTATTTTCACACTTTTAATCTGTTTCTTTCCTTGTGAGATGCGTTGTTATATTGGAGAAAAAGACGGATAGGACGTTTCGCATTATAATGATAATACCGCGTTTCTGAGAGAAGTAACATAAGAAGAAGAAATTATTAAATGAACAAATGAAACTGAGATGGAGTCGAGCGTGAGGATTATGAAATACGCAAGAGAGCGAGATGGGAAAGCTCTTCTGTCAGTTCGGTTTTGTTATTGAGGTCAGGCTTTTGAGTGTCTATTAGTATCGCTTCTACAATTCTTCGGCGAACAACATTTATATAAACATGTAAAATAGAGCCAGATAGGACAACATCGGTTGTGGGATGAGCAGAGAGAATATGTTGGGCAAAGGCGTTGGTGGAGTAGGATGGCGGGGGCGCGGGTTTTCCCCCATCTCGCTCTCTTGCCTATTTCAGAGCTTTCCCATCTCGCTCTCTTGCCCATTTCATAATCCTCACGCTCGTTTTATAGTCTCCATCTCAGTTTCATTTGTTCATTTAACCTTTGTTCTTGTTGTGTTACTTCTCTCAATGTGTTATCTTTTTAGTGTAACCTGTGCACTTCGCAGAGGATTTTTTCCCCGTCGTCAACTTCTATTGGTTTGTAAATATATACTTATTCCTTATATTTCATGTTGTTCATTCCTTCTTCATAGTGTATTTCTTTGACTTTGCTATCCATATTGTCTTAAGGTGACGAACATTCGCTCATGATGCTTTGATAAAGCGAAACGTCCGATCCGTCTTTTTCTTCAACATAAAAACGCATCTCACAAGGCAAGACACAGATTAAAAGTGTATCGTCTACTGGATTCTTCATCCAATGCATTTAACTCAGCACAAACTCTTCATTGATTTTTTTTTATTTTCACGAAAACATGTCAACACACAAGCACTTACAAGTAAACTTGAAAAGATCAGAAACATAGTCGTGCATGGACGCATGCTGATCTTGCTTGCTCTAAGTTATGCTGACAACGCCTGACGGCTTAAGAACGAGACCATTAGAAAAAATTTGCCATGTCACTGTTCAAAAACGAAAAAATCTCCACGCTTGAAAGAGATTTTTTCTTCTTTTTTTTAGATGACCTCAGCTTCACATGGATACGAATCGGGCTATTTAATGATAATTTTTTTCTTTTTCAGAATTTGATTTTGAAATTAGATTCAAAAACTTTTAAAGCAAACTGCTTCTAAATCATCGAACCTTTGTACACAATTGTAGCCACGACTTTTCAATCAAATCTAAATGCTTTCAAGCGGTCTTGTTAGCCTAAGCCGTAGGACCTCATTAACGTAGTCTTTACCTATGCCTTAGCGAAAAAAAGACTGGAAATAACAAAATGTTGCGGCAAAAAGTTTATTATATACGAATTTCCGTAAAACGATTACTGCAACTCTAATCTACTTTTGACGTCCAAAGAGATTCAAGCCGCCCAAAGAAATTTTAACCGTCCAAAGAAATTTTTCTGACAATTTCAATCATTAAATCAACAAAAAATATGTGAGAAATTTTTGCGGTCTGGTTCATAAGCCTTACGGCCTTGCGTAACCTTTGCCTAAGCCTAAGCGACAATAAACAGTGAATAATAGCTGAAATTTACTTAAATAGACTGGATAAAACTACAAAATGTTCCGAAATTCCTTTAGACGGTTAAAATTTTTTTGACGGCTAGAATCCTGAATTAGGTTAGAGCCATTACTTCCTTAATACTCAGAATAGCCCTAAACAAAAAAATAGCGGGTACTTGTCCATATCGTCGTAGGCTCCGCTCGTAGTCACGGATTTATGACTAATTTTGTGATACGAACTCGTTAGCCTAAGCCGTAAGCACCCGTAAACCGTTAGCGTAAACTATTACTAAGCCTTGGCGTATGTAAAAAATCGGAGAGGGATTAATAAGAGATAAAATGAGAGAGAACAGGAGCAAAATCATGCATCAAAACGCAGGGGAGAGGAGCCTACGTCGAACTAGAAAAGTACTAAGTAGCGAAGTTTGTCATGTTAAAATTGAGTTACGCTAGCTTGTTTGAAAATCATTCAAGCCACAAAAGAAACAAACAGACTTGTGAGCTTTGAGTCGGCACGGAGAAACGATTTTCGAAATCATAGGCGGAGTCCTGAGTTGCTCCATTAATGATGTCGTCATCCACTGTTTCTATGAAAGTCAAGGTCTCTCCCCCAATTGATCCATACACATCTTCCAAATCTGTCATTTCGAAGCTTCTGAAATTGTAACGAAATTTGTTATCAATCATAATCTTCACTGAAAGAATTGAGATGATAAAACGATTTGAAGACAATAAGGCTGCGCACTGTTTTGCTCACCAACCGTTTTTTACCGTAAAAAAGTAAAACTAATTTGCTCACATACAGTCAGATACATACAGGTTTTCTTTGAATTTTCCGTGCGGAAACTTCCTGATTAGCAATAAAACGACCTTTCAAAATGCAAAAGTTGCTCCATTTGGACACTCAATACGTCATTTTATTGCTAATCAGGAAGTTTCCGCACGGGAAAATTCAAACAAAACCTGTATGTATCTGACTGTATGTGAGCAAATTAGTTTTACTTTTTTACGGTGAAAAACGGTTGGTGAGCAAAACAGTGCGCAGCCTAAACAACCATCGACGCTAGAACTCCACGCTTGTTGAACGAACTTTGAAAAACACATCTTTCTGTCTTTTTGCAGACACCAAAAAAATTCAGAAATTAGTGAATCACAGAAAAGTGAATTGGAAAGGCCATTACTAAAGCACGCTGTGTTCGCTGTGCACGCTAAATCATTACTAATACACGCTGTGTCCATTCGAGAATTCTTAACTCCGCCCCATACACGGCGTGCATTAGTAATGATTTAGCGTGCAGCGTGCGTGCACAGTGAACACAGCGTGCTCTAGTAACGGCCATTGGAAATCATATACGAATTCACGTTCGGTGTAGCTTATTTCGGCCAAGATCGGGCTATTAACGCGCAGTTCACCGTCTCTCAATTCTCTGTCTTCTATAAAAACACCAAGAGTAATTATCTGTATGATTTACTAATTGTTTCTACGTTTTAGGCTGCGCACTGTTCTGCTCACCAACCGTTTTTAACCGTAAAAAAAGTTAAACTAATTTACTCACATATAGTGAGGTTTTATTTGAATTTTCCTATCAGGTTTTTTCCTGATTAGCAATAAAATGATGTATTGAGTGTCCAAATGGAGCAACTGTTGCAATTTGAAAGGTCATTTTATTGCTAGTCAGGAATTTTCCTAACGGAAAAATTCAAACGAAACCTGTATGTATCTGACAGTATGTGAGCAAATTAGTTTTATCGGTTGGTGAGAAAAACAGTGCGCAGCCTTGCTAACAAAGGTGGTGGGTTCTCGATTTAGAGTGACAGGGAAATTAGTAAATCACAGAAAGTGCTTACTTTCGGTGTTTTTAAAAGGCACGGAATCCCGCTTTCCGGCAATGCCTAAGTGACCATTCACCACATAATGATTATTCGAATTCTTTAAAATACACACTCCAAAAATCAGAAATTTTTATCGACGCCGAAAAAAGTTATGAAATGTAAATTCATGCTTGAGAGGGACTTACAACTACCCTTCTCTAATTTTTCGAAAAGGAAA
>OZ057407.1:266062-475062 GCA_964056735.1 Allodiplogaster pararmata
CGTGGGCTTTAAACGCTTTGGTTTCAATTTTTTTCTTCATAGATGTTCATTTTGAGCATCAAGGACTCTGGTTCTTGCAAAAACTCCGGTTCTTGCAAAAAATTTTTTCATTTTTTCACAAAAAATTTTTGGACTCAACTGCAGTTTCAGTCACCCCCAAAGCCCTAAAGGGAAGAAGGGGGCCCTAAGGAAAGAAGGGGAAGGGAGTTTTCATGAATAAAATCTCTTTCTGAGAAAAAATCTTTGGAAGGTTAAAGTAGATTAGAGCCAACTTTTTCCTAAGCCTAAGCGTTTTGGCCCTTTGTTAATTCGTCTGGTAGGTGCGTCGCGGCCCCCTTCGCGTCGCGGCCCGCGTCGTGGCTTTTATTTATTTTTTCTCAGAAAGAGATTTTATTCATGAAAACTCCCTTTCCCCTTTCTCCTTAGGGCCCCCTTCCCCCCTTTAGCCCCCCCCCCTTCCCCCTCCCCCCCCCTCCCTAGGGCCCTTACCCCCCTTGCTTAGGTAGGGCCCTCTTCCTCCCCCCTTACCCCTTTAGGGCCCCCCTCCCTTCCCTGCTTAGGTAAACCCCCCCTCCCCCTCCCCCCTTTCCTTCCCCAAAATTTATAAAGATTTTTTTTTAAAAAGGAAAAGAAAAGAAGAAAGAGAAAAAAATAAATTAATTGAGAGGCCGCGACGCGAAGGGGGCCGCGACGCGCCAACCAAACGAAGTAAAAAAGTACCAGCGTTTTAATGTAAAAATAATTTTTTGCAGTTGCAAAATCAGGTTAATTTTTCATTTTTAAAATCTTTTCTAGCTATTATAGATAAATTTATAAATTTTTATACAGATATAAACCACACTAAAGAAAAAAAAAGAAGTTTTTCTGGAAATTTTGTTGTTTTTTCTGAAATTTTTTCTGAATTTTGTAAAAAAAAAATTTTCAAGAACCAAAGTCCCTGATGCTCAAAATGATATCCTATAAAGAAATTTTCCGAAACCAAAACGTTTAAAGCCCACGAGCGCTGCCACTTAAACTGCAGAAATACCTATTTTTAAATGAAATCTGAAACAAAACATTCAACAGAATGACCTAAAGAAAACATTCAACAACAAAAAACACTCATAAAAAACTTTACTCCCGCGAAAATTACCTCCACTACAAAAAAACCATCAAAAACAACTCACTGAGAGAGCAGAAAAAGTTTGGTGTGGTGTGGGGTGAGAAAAAAACCTTTGGTGTCAGGTGAGAAAAAATGCCGTGGTGAATTTCACGAAAAAAATTGGTGGACTTTTAATTTGGTGGAAAAAACCATACAGGTTGGTGTCAGGTGAGAAAAAATGCCGTAGTGAATTTCACAACAAAAAAAAATTTGGTGGACGTTAGTGTTTTATTTGGTGGACGTTACTATTTTATTTGGTGGACGTTACTATTTTATTTGGTGGACGTTACTATTTTATTTGGTGGACGTTACTATTTTATTTGGTGGACGTTACTATTTTATTTGGTGGACGTTGCTATTTTATTTGGTGGACGTTACTATTTTATTTGGTGACACTTCTATTTAAATGGTGGACCAATAATTCATGCCCATCTTCATAGTGTGGTTGAGAAGATGTATTGGACGGTAGTTGCTGCACACTCTGGCATCGCCTTTTCCTTTGAAGACTGGAACGGTCGTGGAGTAGCGCCAGTTATGTGGGATTTGGCCTTGCTTTACGATGGTGTTGAACAGGTGCACGAGATGTGCTAGTCCAACATCACCCGCAAGTTTCCAGGCTTCGGTGGCTATGTCGTCCGGTCCAGCCGCTTTCCCAGTCTTCATCTTAGAGAGTGCCTTCTTCACTTCCTCGGCCGTGATGGTTGGCACGGGTCCTTGTAAGGCGTGGGAAGTCGGGATGGGAGGGTGCTCAAACTCTTGGCAACTCATCTCTTCGAAATGTTCGCGCTACCTGTTTCTGAACAGGGTCAGTGACGAGCTTTCCTCGTTTGTCCCTCATCGTGGCTGCTCTCTGGATGTCCAAGGTGTTGCGGTGTCGAGCCTTGGCAAGCCGATAGATGGCTTTATCACCTCCTGGTTCTTCAAATGCTCAGTCACACAGTTTTAAGGCAGTGACGCCTGGTAGAGAAGAGGAAGTGACGCACGTACAGTGAAAAACCAGTTGTCGCCTCCTGGTTGGTTCAACTTCTCATAGAGATCGCGGAAGTAGGAGGCTTTTGAAATTGCGACAGCTCTTTTGGCGGCTTTCTTGGCTGAGCTGTATGCAGCGCGGTCGTCAGCCTCATTTGACGTCCTCCACCTCTTGTACGCATTCTTTTTCGCCTTGATCGCATCCTGAACTTCGGAGGTGAAAAACCAGTTGTCTTTCTCGATTCTTGGCTTTCCGGGTTTCGTCTTTCCGAGGATGCTTGCGGCGGGTGCTCTGATGCTGTCTTCAAGAAGCTTCCAGTGTTCATTTATGTCCTCTGAAAACTGCTGGTAGAGTGCAGGAGGGAGTAGATTGCGATATATGATGTGCATGAGAGAGAGACGTTCTGCTTTCCCAGTCGAGCGCCACCATTTGACACGTGTGCATTCGGGATTACGAGAAGGCTGTTTCTCCGACTTCAATACGCTGTAGTCCATAAAGAGAGGGTGGTGCTGAGATGCAACATGATCTGATGGAATGACCTTTGCATCTTTCACGTTCCGCAGCTTTGCTCTCAGGATTAACCAAAAGTTAATTTGACTCTGATTTCTTTCGCTCTCGTATGTGAGTCCGTGAGATTGTCTCTTTTTGAAAAAGGAGTTCACGACTGCTAGATCGCATCGAGCACAGAATTCAAGTAGCCGTTGACCCTCAGCATTGATCGTTCCGATTCCATGTCCTCCATGTTCTCTCTCACGACCTTGTCGGTCTGAACCGATTTGAGCGTTAAAATCTCCGCCGATTAAGATGTCTTCATGAGACTCTCGTAGTTTGATAACTTCCTCTAGAGAGTCGTAGAAGTCCACTTTATCAGCGTAGCTACATCCTTGTTGAGGTGCATATGCTGAGACGACAAGGAAGTGATTGTTGGACGAAGAAATTCGGACGGCCATGACTCAATCTGTAGAGCGAATGACTTCGCTTACATCATCAGCAATTTTCGAGGAGAGGATAATGCCAACACCATTTCTTGTTGATGACGTGTCATGGTAAACTTGTATCCGTCTCCTATCGGCTTCGACTTGCTTCCTCTCCATTTCTTTTTCTGTACAGCAGCACTGTCGACCCTTCTTGCTCCTAGCATTGCGGCGAGCTCTCTACTGCGTCCCGTCAGTGTTCCATCATTTAATGTGACGAGGCGAATTTGGGTTGTACGCCGCGCAGACATACCCCGCCCATGGGTCTTACCTTGTGTGCTAGGACCGTCAAATATGCGAGGAGCTGCCTGTCCTCGCATATTTGACGGTCCTAGCGGATAAGGTAAGACCGCGTCGCTTCCGGGGAACGCCCTAGCTTTGGTGATATATCTTGAAGAACTTGAAGCCATGGTTTACAACAAAGGTATTCATGCGATCGGCCTGTTGAGTGGATGGTCAATCCAGCCTGGCATCGCGGAAAGTTCCTGCTAATCCTTGACCGTAGAAAAGCAGAAGATTAATCGAAAAGACGCCTCGACTCGTTTGGCCTGGACTAACCCCTCTCCGCCTGGCCATCTGACGGATAGTACCACTGCCGGAAGTGGACTCGTCCAAAGGGGGCCCAATTTTAGCCTCACTCAGAACGTCGTGATTCCGGCAACCACGGTAGTAGGGCTGAGTGAGTTTACACCTTCCCACCGACTTTGAGGTATTGGGGCTAGGGAAGGACGAACGCACAAATCTTATCTGAATGCATTGTCTCAGCCCCCTTCTCGACCATCGATGATTTAAATTTAGAATTTCGAGTCACTCTCACTACTGTTCCTAAGAGTCCAAGTCAACCTATAAGAAATTTTTCGCTTGCCAACTGGGATATGATAGAGTTGCTAGCAAACGTGTCATGAATCATGATTGGTCTTTTGCTTTCGCGTTTCTCGACCCTGATTCAGCGAATAACTATATTGTCGACTTCATTGGCTCTTTAATTGACCATTTCGTTCCTCTTTCGAACGAGAAAAGTGACATTGGTCGTTATCCTTTGAAGCTGAGAAAGTTGTATTACAGACTTAAAAATGTCTCTGTTCGTTCCCCTAATTCTTTGCACTTTCGTGCCCTGTTTCCAGATTTTTCTAAGCAACTGCATCCTTTCGAACAGAAAAGAGAAGCTATACTAGTTTTGAAAGGGAATTTGAAACGATTTTATTCCGAATGCCGTAGTCGCACCAAAGGTCGCAACATAGCAATCCCTTCTATAATAGATCAATTAGGCGAGCCTTTAACTTCTTCACTATCTAAAGCTGATGCCCTTTCCCAATGTTTTTCTTCTGTATATTGTTCACCGACTCCGGTTTCATCTGTGCCCTATGAAGTAGCAACATCGAAAATTAACTTTGAATATACTACAACAGAAATGATACTACAGGCAATGGATTGAAAAATAAATGTAACTTTTCTCCAGACAATATTCCGAATATCGTTCTCAAAAACTGCGTGTTGTTCTATCAAAGCGCCTTTCGTTACTCTTTAACAATTCAGCAGTGACAGAATCTGATTCCTTTTCTTCCATACCAACGACGTCAATGTTCGGTGATTTTTCTTCAATAACATCTTTGTCTTCAAGAAGACACCGCCTAACTGCCTCGTAAGCGACTGCCCGGAGTAAGCGACCCGGCGTAATACCACCCGGAGTACATTGTTTTTCGTATGAAGACGATATCAAACTTTTCTCTGAGTGTCCGACTTCTCTGCGAACCGCTATAGATTCCAATGTTGACTATGCGTTGAATTGGAACCTTACGATCTCTATTCCTAAATGTTTTGTCACCAATTGCGGTCCTCGCAACTCTAAGTCTGTTTATTTCATCAACGGCACAGCCCTTTTTCATTCAATACCGTTAAAGATTCAGGCATACTTTTTCACCAGAACCTTAGCTTCACCAACCATATTGACGAAACCATCAAGAAGACAAAATGCATTAATAAAATCTTGAAAACTTTCGAAACATCCTCCAGCTCTGTATTACTGCGAGCCTAGAATTCGTATATATTGCCATTGCTTGAATATGGTAGTGAAAACTGGTGTCCTGTGTCGATTGGTCTTGTGAACAAATTAGAAAAGGTCCAGAGAACCTTCATACGTCGTGTACTCAATAGTCAAACCAACTTGAGTTACCTTTCTCGCTCACGGTGACTAAATCTTAATACGCTCGAGTATAGAAGGACCATTGCTGATCTTTGTTTTTTCATGAATGTATCCGACATCGAACACCAAATGAATTAAAACATATATAGAGGAAATAAAAATTTTGAAGTTAAGACAAAAAAAACCCCTCCTTTATCCTCGATTGTGACGGATTACCTAAAAAGCTATCGTCTGGTTAGTAAAGAATCGAAATTCAAGATATGACCGTATTGCGACTCCGCACATGGTTTGGAAAAGTGAGTGTGAGCGGAGGAACAGCGGAGGAGGCTGCAGATACGAGAGTTGCCGTCACTGACGACCTCAGCCGCAAGAAGATCACGTTCTCCATATCAAATGTTAGTAATAAAACCTGACAGTCCCTACCGTTTATAATAATTTTCAAGCCTCCAAAAAGTCTTATAAATTCTTAAATTTTGGCGTTTTCCTTCGGATTATTATTTCATATATTAGTCTAAAATGTATGATTTAGTATTTTCGAAAAAAATTGTCTCATGATCGTGCAGAAAATCGACACAATTGTACAGGAGCGCGGTTTAATCGCGAGACAACTTTGAATTTTTTTATTTCGACTAATTTAATAGTCACTTTTTATTCCGCTTCAAACAAAACACGAGAGATGATTGAGAAAAAAAACAGATGAAACTCCTTTAGTTGGGTGGTGGTAACCGGAAGTAATACGTATGACAAGAACCATGAATGACATGACTTCAAAAAAGTATCAGAAAAGAGTTAAGATCTAGCATCTCTATTGAACTTTATAGTCGTTTTATAGAAATTTATCTCGCCCTATAACTTGAGAGCTGTCCAAGAAAAAAAGTTTGTAAGGAAAATAGCTTCATTATTAAGAATTTATTCCTGAGTTCGTAATAATTCTTTCACAATCAATCTTGAGGAGTTTATTTCTGAAAATGCCAGTAGGTCTTATAAAAGCCAGAGAGCATGGTGAAGTTTTCTAGGACTATTATCATTCTTGAGGCAGAATATTTGATCCTGCTTTCATATTCCGTATAAAAAAAACAGGACAGATTTATTCTGTTTTTTCGATTTTCGAAAAAAAAAGATTTTCACGGGTTAAAAGGGTGATGAACAGAATCTAAACTGTGTGAGGTGGAGGTCTCTGTAACCGATTTTTAATAGTGTGTTAAATCGAGAGACTTTTTCTCTGACCACAAAGAATCACTCCAACTGATCTTTATCTCTCTCTCTTTCTCTATTTATCTTTCTTTCTCTCACTTTTTTCTCTCTCTCTCTCTTTCTTTCTCTCTTTTTTATCTCTCTCTCTCTTTTTCTCTCTCTTTCTCTCTTTCTCTTCTCTCTCTTCCTCTCTCTTTCTTTCTCTCTCTCTTTTATCTCTCTCTCTCTCTTTCTTCATCTCTCTCTCTCTCTCTCTCTCTCTCTCTCTCTCTCTCTCTCTCTCTCTCTCTATACTCTGTCAGATATTTTTTCTCTGAATCTCTTAAAAACATAATCACCCACGATGCTTTTATCTGCGTCTCTCAATATTACATGCTATTTTCTTTTACGCTCTCTAGCGTTTTTCTCTTACAGTGTAGTCTTTCTCAGAAAGACATACTTTTTAAACACTCTCTCCGATGTGTATTTTTGAATCTTTTATTAGACAGTTTTTATCACGTGTTTCCAATAATCACTGTTTTCATACACGCATAATCTATGGATACGATCTTGGAAGGAAGCCATCTCCTACTCTCGCAACTTGCACTCTTTGCGGTAAAGATTACGTCATGTATTCTTCCGCCTTTGTAGAATAAAGAACACAAATATTAGCAACAACATTTTATCATCTCAAAGACAAAACGAAACAAACAGAAAATGAACTAAATAGCTTAGTATTTTATTACTTAGAGAAAAAAAATCGAGTAAAAACAAATCTAGTTTCAACAGTTCATAATGTCAAAGACGAAACGAATCTAGAACCAAACGAATCTGAATTATAACACGTTCTAGAGATATTCAACTTGTAATACTTCGACCGGATAGACTGCTCCATTTCTCCCTCGGAAACAGGGGCCATCTTGTCTAGTTATTCTCACGTCGTATTGTGCCAGAAAATAATCCTGCCATACAAACATTTTAAAAATTGGCTAAAAAAGGACTTTAAACACAAAAGAGAAATTTTAAAAAAACTAACAACGAGCGTGACTCGAACAGGTCTCAGACCCAGACTCTTCTTCCTTCCCTCCACCTTCAGCCTTACGGTGAAGGGATGATAAACGCGAGTCCTTATGTCCAGTTGCAGATGATCCAAAAAAGTATTTATTTTTCCATATGTGTTGTTTTTATCCTCAGATTAACGAGGTAATCATTAATTTCATCCACCTGGCTCAATGTGAGTTTGTCATAAATATCTACATTCATTTTGATTCTCAGATAGGTAGCGAGAGCAATGTGAGGCATCTGAAACTTATTTTAGTCACACAAGTAGGAGGAAAAAGAACACAACCTCTATTCAAAATTGAAAACAAAAGAAATGAAAATTATTTCAGAGCGGTACCTGTACTCCCATCTAGAGATCACCCCGAATGATTAGTAATCACCAAAAACTTAAAATTTCATTTTTGTAGGGTAAAAAACTTACCAGAAGCGACGAGTAATTGTCGATGAGTCTTTTCCATTTGAAAATGTCCTTCTACCCCTCAAGTTCTTCACAATGATGTTGTGGTAAATTGCAGACTGCATCCGAGAATTAGTGAGAATGCAGGATTTACACAATTTGAAAGTGACAGTACAATCAATATGGGATATGACGGTAGGTTTGGAGCAAGTGTTACAAACAGCCATAGTAATGAATCTTTGCGGTCTGAATACTGAGAAATCCCTTCCAAGTTGTTGAGGCTCTTCATGAAGGTTGACGTGCTCATGTGACGGAAACTCAACAATTAACGGTTAATGTAGTGAACATATAATATAAATTTTAATAAACCTCAGTATTTTCCTCCAGTCGTTTTCTTTTGCGTTTGAAATGAACTTCCTCGTGAGTAGAAGTATCGCTTGACTCGGACATCTTAATCTTCAGATAACTAATTAACAGGTAGAAACTGCACAAATACATTATCAGATTCATCCGCGAGTAAGTGAAATGAACCAATATTACGAATGTATCTAACACCTGTATCTCCTTCAATAAGCTTTCTCGCTCGGCGTAGAGTTATGCCAGTCTCCATAACAGTTACCACATCTTCGCACTTACTTGAGAGTTCCTTTTCTTTTTTGATGGAAGACTCAGAGTTAGTTGATGCGTCAGAAATTTTCACAGGGGCCTTCTCAGAAAGGAGGGAAAGTTTGTCACTAGACATGGTGAAGTAAACGATGCACTATGATTTCTCTTCATCCATTTATACATGACTTGAGGTGATTTAAATACCATTTATATACTAAAGAGTCATTTTTGCTCAAATTGTGACGATGGAGTGATTTGAGCAAAAAGCTTAAGCTTTTACCTTTACATCTGTTACAAGAAAATATAAACAAAAGTGTCCACATACGTTGCTAAAAAGACTTTGAACACGAAAAGGAAACTTTTCTACTCTAGGAAAGTTAGACAACCACGTTTCAAGGGTATTCAAACACTCATCTCCGTTTGAATCATAGTATTCAGCAATATTAAACTTATTCACAAATACAGCAACCCAGTGTTCTCCTGGCAAACTAGACTTGCTGGTGTTGAAAATAAGGCAGAAAGGTCGACTCTCGGGAATATCAACAATTGCATCGGAGGGGAAAGTTTCTAGATAATAGAACCTTGTAACAGAACAATTCCTCAGAATATTATTTAGCTCTATATTAGACAAAGCAACCGTGTTAAACAACATCAGTCATCCCTTTTACATGGAAATGCAATTGTTATGCAAAATATGCAAAAAATGCAAAATAAAATTATTATTATTAAAATTATTATTATTATTATGAATATATCTACACCTGTTGGTCATTGAAAACATTACGATAATGATCGATTTGATACATTCCGTCATACTCGGCATATACTTTGAGTTGTAGTCCGGATGGAGGAGTTTGTTCAGCAAATCTCAAAGCTATTTGAGTAGTTCCACTTTGCACAAGTTCAAAATCATCATTAGCATCAGTTGGTACGAGATTAAAAGCAAAGAGAGTGAAACCGTTCCTATAGTGCTTATAAGATATTGCAATGTCACGACTTTCACTTATAGCTCCAATGTTTTCATAAAACATTGCGAAAGCTTCTGCATAACATTTTTGCTTAAAGTTGATTTTGAGAGGCTGAGCGGGGAAAGTAACTCCTCTGGTGTCTATAGAAATCTCCGAAATATTAAAGTGCTTAAAATTGAATGGATTCTTGGACGAATGACCATCAAAAGCATCCTGCTCTACACATCCTACAACAATACGTCGCGGAACAATATCGGTGAAAAGCGTTGAATATGGAAAATCAGAACGTCCGCCGGGTATCGAAATTACACGTAGACGTGTTCTGTGATAGGGATATCTTGCAGGGTATGAAAGTAATGTTTTTTTCTAAGGCGAGACCAGCTGAACTTATCACATCTACCGCACGCATCATAAGCTTCATGGAAACGACTTCAATGGATATTCCAGATTGTTTACTTGTTGTGAAATTTTCTGTTATAAAATCATCAGAATTACGATAGAAACGAAACTGTAGATTGAGGTGAGGAATGAGAAAACGGTCAGTGGAAAAGTGGTCAATGTGAAGAGGCGCAACTAGATCCACAACATCATTAGATAAAAGCTCAACTCTGGAGTTGTATCCGCTATTCTCGGTACTTTCCAAACCTTCCTCGTCATCTTGATAATAACCACCGGCTTGAAGGAAACCTGTACTATGGTTCAAAATGGTTCAAAAGACACTCCAAGTAAGCTTTGTAAGCATAATTGCTGCAATCAAATACTTGCTGATTGTTTATCTCAAGAGTGACCTGGTTGAAGAAAGTAGCACCAATGTAATTAATCAAACCTTACTTCTCCTTAATCAATACGTTATCAGCACCTGTAGGTTGTTTGACTCGGAGATGGAGAGCAATGTAGGATTTGCCAACTTGAAGGAAATGTCGTGAATCAACCAAATTGAACAAATATGGTCCTGAGTTGTTGATTGGAGTACTTGTAGGTATAGATAGCCATCTTGCGGATTCTAGGGCAACTTGCGTTGAAGGTATCTCAAACACACTCAATTCACTTCGAGTAGATGGAACAGATTTGGGGTCGATCAGTTTCCCCATTTTTTCACTTGGAGAAAATATCCTTGAGAGAGTTCAGAGACTTTTGAACCGTTCTGTGTCTCTGACGTTTCACTACTGACCTCTTTCGAGTCTTGACTCTACTTTTCTTTTTTGACTATCCGAACTTTCCGCTTTCTTTTACCTTTGCCTTGCTGTAGTCTAGCGTTTGCTCGGTTTACTAAATTTTTATAGGCTTGACGACCGTGCATCTTTAGGGAATCTTTGACATTTTTACCGTCAATGATGTCATAAACGAATTTTTCACTTGCATTCACAGCTTCAGTAGCAATAGACCTCCCTGCTGATTTAGCTATTGGCAAAATGAAACTGAATAGCTTTGAAAGAACACCACCCAAACCAGAAGACCCAGCTGATAAGGATAACCACGAAATCCTGAACCACTCTGACGTGCTTGCTCAATAAAAACATCGTACCAGTCAATACAAGAGTCGGGATTAAAAGGTACATGCATACCTACTCTGCCGAACATTTAGGTTTGAAATGAAGTACCATGCAGATCTTTCCCGAATGAAAATTTATATGTTCATCAAGGTCGTTCTTGATATCAACAGTAATGTATTCAAAGTCTCTGTAGCGAACGGCGACATATTGAGGTCTTGTGAATGAAACGTTTATATTTTCACCCAATTCGCCGTTTGTGGCTATTACTTTCAAAAGTGGACACAAAACATTAGAAACCGTTTGATTCTCGACAATATTGACATAAATGAACATCATTTCTTTAGCGACATGAACAGGATGAGAAGAAATGTAGGTTGACCGATGTTCTATTGTTTCCTTAATACCCAAAAGATAGGCGAAACGTTTAGAAAAAATTACTCTTCCAATCTGTTCAGGTAGAGTTATTTCACATTTTCTCGTATATGGGTTGTAATATAGCATGTTCATGTTTTTTGTATTATACTTGAAACTGAAGAATTCATTCAAAGAGTAGTTTATCTGTCCAACCAAGTCGGATCCTGACTTGTAAGAGCATGGAGTCACAGCCACAGTTCCAACACTACCGTTGAAATCTTTCAGAAATATCGTGTTATCATTGAAGTTATCATCTTCCCTTCTATCGGTCAAAAGGTCGAAAGTACTTGGGTAAATTATCTCTGTTAGCGCAACTTCATATTCCTCAAGCAAAGTAATTGAAGAAGGTAATTTGACGCGAAATTTAGAAATCACAAAATTGGCCGATAGGAGATATCAAAACGACGTTGTCATGGGTTGGAAGATTATGCAGAACCAGTCCATAATTGATAGAAACCGCATATTTGAAGAAGGACGTTGTACAAGAACTAATCCTAGTGGTATTCAAGTTGAAAAAACTCGTAACACTGCTAGGTACTACAGCTTCTCTTTGCGAGTTTCTCGAATATTTAGCAAGTTACCTATTGATCTTCTTCGGGAAAAGTCTCTCAAAGCTCTCAAAAAAAAAAAAAAAAAAAAAAAAAAAAAAAAAAAGCAAAAAAAAAAAAAAAAAAAAATTGTCTGTAAATATAATAGTGTTTTGCATTTAATGAAGTATCTAGCCTTCATATGCCATAGCTCTCAATTGTCTTTTTTTTTCTTCAAACAAATTTATTGTCTATGATGTTTGATTACCAATGCGCATTCTCGGATGCAGATAAAATATATATATATAACATCAAAGACAATAGGTATATTGTTGCCCGTGACGATCAACTTATTTCCTCGCACCCTTTCATTGACCAGACTTCTTTTAGTCGTGTACCTGAGGTTGAAATGTACTTTAACCTTTCCCCTCTCCTCTCTGATAACAGAGAAAGAAGTACTAACTCATTTAAATGTTTTTTGGTAAGAGTGTAGAAAAAGGAAAGTATATAGAAGAGATAAGAATATAAGAAGAGAAAACAGAGATGGAATTTGTGAAGGAACTCTGTGGTGACAGCATTCTATAACTTCCGGGTTAATGTCTGAACAAAAAAAGTTATAAGGAGTGATACTTTTAATACAAAAAAGTTCTCACATATATGTATCTCTACCGTAACATTTCTGCTCATATACAATTTAGCGGACATGAAATCTTTCAGTGTCATGGAATCGCCTGCACCCATTGCTATTTGTTCCTTCTGACAGACTCCGACGTCCTTGGCTTCCGAATCGATTCCTTCATGGTGAGTGGAGGTTTTTTTGGGGTAAATCGACATCTAGCTTCATCATTTAAGTTGAATTCGGGGTTGAGGTTATTCTAACTAAGGTTTTTGGTTACCCTGGGACAGGATTAATTTGCCGGTTACATATTTCAGCCACCGATTTTCTTGTCTTAGCTTCAGGTTATTCTTTTTCAGTTCAACATTAGTCATACCTTTTCAGAGTACGTGTAAGTAACCCAAGCTCACTAGCCACTAAACCGAGATTATCTTATCTCAAGTAATTAGTTCTAAAAAAAATTTTCTCTGATCTTTTTGGAAGCATTTGTCTTTTCATTCCCTTGATCGTGCGATCCTCAGCGTTGCGTGTAATTGATCGACCAAGTCCAGAACGAGAGAGCTCGCTCTTTGAGCGGCCACCATTTCTCTGGGTATGGATCAAATTTAATGAGTTTTCGAACACGGAAAAAAATATATGTAGAATACCTGGGAAAACTGGAGCTCAGTATGCACTATAAAGTGAATTATAAACTCCGAAATGTTGGTTGCAGAATAAATGGGCTATCCTGTATATATATATATACAGTATATATATATATACAGTATATATATATACAGTATATATACAGTATATATATACAGTATATATATATACAGTACCAAGCAAAATTCTCTCCAATTTAAGATTTTTCTCAGTAACTTTTTTCCAATCAAATTGTTCGGAATTTTAAATAATTTATTCTTCATGGTATAACAACAAATCGAGACGAAAACCACAAAAGTGGGCAATCAAAGAAATTAAATACAACCGGAAAACAAGCTTTACCCAAATTGCGCATATCTGAAAAGCAACTACACACAATCTACAGTACCTTGAAAATAACAATCACCGGTCCTAATAACGAACAGGAGTTTCAGTAGTTCTAATACATCGTTGGAAAACCCCTAGCAGACAAAAATGTCCTTCACCTCTGCTACATATAAGACGATGCTGGGAATAATTTTCGCCAAACTGCTCAAAATGTTGTTCCTCAGCCAAAAACTTGATTTCGCCAAGATTTAGAGTATGCGAACTTGGGAGAAGGAAATTCCGATATTAGTCTTTTTGTAGCTGCTAAAATAGGGACGAAGAATCGGCCACTCTTTTGCAGTGCCAAATGATGAATGACTCTGTGGCCAAGTTTTGTTCCTGCCAAATCACGGAAAATTTTGTTTTTGTTTTGACACTGTCAAACTCGGCTCTTTTTTTAAACACTTTCTGTCCGTTGAACACAGCTCTGCAACCACACCCCGTCACACAATGGAGGAAGGAGGAATTAAGTTTGCACGCAATTTTTATTACTTCAAACGGTCCCGCCTTAAAGTGGCTAAAAAGGCGGCGGATTTGAAAATAATTTTAAAAGCGCGCACGTGCGCGCGCGTGCTAATGAAAAATCGTAAGGGCCGTTTTTTCACTTTTTTGTTTGCGATTCGCAATGCATTGGGCATTGAGAGAGCAATGCATTGAGAGAGAGAGCATTGAGAGAGCAATGCATCGAGAGAGAAAGCATTGAGAGAGTAATGCATTGAGAGAGAAAGCATTGAGAGAGCAATGCATTGAGAGAGAAAGGGTGAGAATAAGAAAAAGTGGATGAGAGAGAGTAACATTGGCAGAGAGCGATGTAGAGAGAGGGAAAGAGAGAGGTAGAGAGACAGAGGAAAAGAGCGAGTTAGAGAGAGATGGGAAAGAGCGGATGCGTCTGCGTCTCGAGTGCTCGAGTGCGTCTCGCGTGCGTGCCTGCGCATCCTAATCAAATTTTTGCGGGCTGGCCTTGTCTATCGAAAGTGGTCGTCTGACGGGGGGTGTGCAACGACCACATATTTACAACTTCTAGCGACGTACCCCAACCGAGTTTAGTAAACTCGGTTGGGGTACGTCGCATCTCAGCCTTTTGAATGAGATCAAAGTCTACTATTGGCACTCCCCAAAGTGTTCCTGAGAGCCGATCCTCCATCATCCCAGAAATGAGGCTAAGGGGTTGCAGGGGCTACAAAAAACCCGATTTTTGCAGTGGGAAAACAAGGACAAAAAACATGGCAGTGACAAAACAAGGACAAAAAAACCCGATTTTGGCAGTGACAAAACAAGGACAAACAAAAATCGGATTCTGCCAGTGACAAAAGCGGTGAAAAAACGAAACCAAAGTAGAAAGCTTGTTTTTTGCAGTGACAAAACAAGGACAAAAAAAACCCGATCTTGGCAGTGATAAAAGAAGGACAAACAAAAACCGGTTTCTGGCAGTGACAAAAGCGATGACAAAACGAAACCAAAGTAGAAAGCTTGTTTGCTGACGGTTTTTCTTGGCAGGCTCGTCAAAACGCATGTTATTTTCTGCCATTTATCATGGCGCTTTTTTCCGTTTCTTGCCATGATAAAGCTTGGTTTTTCAAAGGAAATCTGCCCGAGGAACAACATTTTGAGCATTTTGGCGAAAATTTATCCCAGCATTGTCTTATATCGTCGATGTATTGGTGGGCAATGGTCAGAGGCATATTGCTCCATGCCTGCTTCAATTGAGCAAAATTTTCCACCTTGTTTTTGGAAGTCTTGCCTTTCACGGTCTTCGCCAACTCTTCCCATAAATTCTAGATTTGATTCAGGTCCGAAGACAGGCTCTTCCAGTCCATTTTGGTTACCCTGCGACGAGCGAACCAGACAGGGCGACAAATAGTATTAATACCATCAGTAACGAAGAGTAGAAACTTCGATTCATTGGAAAATGTCTCTTTACTGCTTATGGGTACATTTGAAGTGTTCCTTCGCCCACTGCAGCCTGGCCTTACGGTTTTTTTTAACTGATAAGAGGCTTCTTTACCGGGAATCTTCCGAAGAGCCCTACATCACGGAGACGTCTTCTCATAATATCCACAGAGATCTTCAACCAAAAAAACGTGAATCACAAGAATTTTGGCTAAAAGTAACCTCTACTTGATGATGCTCCTTCATCTCCTTATGGATGTCGACCGCTGTCAGCCTCGGATTGTCACGTGGAATTCTCGCAATAATGCGGTTGATGCTCTCCGTTGACTTACTTGGTCTTCCTCGCTTCTCTGGCTCAGTTTGGGTAGGGACTCCATGTTTCAGAATCTTTAATATGTATGGTCCAGATCATTACTCGGAACTTTTTTGCCAATTGAGATGGTTTCAGACCCATAGAACGACCAGAAATTATGGCTTGTTTGTCCGCTCTTGACAAGTTTTCAGAGCCCGTAGGACGGGTCAAAAAAGCCCGATTTTGGCAGTGACAAAACAAGGACAAAAAACCCGGTTCTGGCAGTGACAAAACAAGGACAAAAAACCCGATTTTGGCAGTGACAAAACAAGGACAAACAAAAACCCGATTTTGGCAGTGACAAAACAAGGACAAACAAAAACCCGATTTTGGCAGTGACAAAAGCGGTGACAAAACGAGTACGAAGTAGAAAGCTTGTTTTTTGACGGTTTTTCTTGGCAGGCCCGTCAAAACGCATGTTATTTGCTGCCATTTATCATGGCGCTTATTTCCGTTTCTTGCCATGGAAACGCTTGGTTCTTCAAGCGAAATCTGCCCGAGGAACAACAATTTGAGCATTTTGGCGAAAATTTATCCCAGCATTGTCTTATATATTATATATCTTCTATATATATATATATACATATATATATATATACAGTGCTGGACATAATGATAAGACACCCCTGATTTTTGATGATATCAGCCGAACGGTAAAGGTAAATGGAAATTTATGATTATCTTTTTTTTTTCGCCTTCGAAAACCATAGTAGCCGTAGTTTAAAAAAACAAAATTTCTTAGTTATCGAGAAAAACATTTTTTTAAGGATTTTGACCTGGACATAATGATAAGACACTCAACAGCTTTCTATCAATAAATCTTTATTTGATATTTCTTGTCAACAAAAACGATTCAATAATTGATAGCACAACCTTTCTTCAAAAGAATGTCAGAAATCCGATTTGGCATGCTTCTATATAACGCAGAAATTACACGTGGCTCTAATCCATCCCACTCCTTGGTTATCGCAGCTTTAAGCTCGGCTGTAGTGGCGTATTGTTTGTTATTTTTATAAACCCGACGAACCAAGAGTCCCCAGAGATTTTCCATCGGATTCAAGTCTGGAGAACGAGCCGGCCAAGGTAGCAGAGAGACGTTCTTAGCCAACAACCATGACTTGGTGGAGGCGCTGGCGTGAATAGGAGCGTTGTGTTGCTGGTAGACAAGCTGACGACTGTGGTGACTCCTCATGAATGGAATAAGAGTTGTTTCCAACACCGCCTGGTACTCTGCCGAGTTCATCCTAGATGACGGGAAGGAGATTGGCAGCTTTCCGAACGATGAGAAAGCTCCCCAACACATGACTGATCCGCCCCCAAAGTTGCGCCGACTGAAGTAGCGGGGCTCTTTGCGGAGATCCCTCCAATAACACTTGGAGCCATCTGGACCGTCCAGATTGAACTTCTTCTCATCCGAGAAAATGATCTGAATTGTCTAAATTATTTTAAATAATTATTTCTTAAGTTATAAAAAAGAGCAAAAGTTTACCTTTGTCCAATCACGTGCCATGTTGTTTTTCGCGAAGTCCGTGCGTCGCTGTTGATGAGCAGTGGTGAGATTCGGAATCTTCGTCATTTTCTGACGTGTGATGTGAGGATTACGGCGAATAGCGCGTTGAACCGTTCTGCGAGAGACATTCAAGTTGAGCTCTGCCTTAATGTCCATTACGGAGGCGGTCGAGTTCGAAGCTTTTCTGGCGATTTGCCGCTCTTCTCGTTCCGTGAGCTTGTGTGGACGTCCTCCAGAGGTTTTCGATCCATATCCAAGAGGGTCGGCGAGGTAGTTGGTAATGACAGTACGCGAACGGCCCAGACTGCTCGCGATCTTCTTGATGCTGGTGTTAAGATTCCGCATGGCATCAATATGAGCTTTTTCCTGGAGTGAAAGACTTCGTGCACGTCCCATGATTACAAAATGATTCATCACATGTTTATCAATACTTTAAATGATCAAAGCAACCTATATCAGCCGAGTTTAGCCCAAGTGTCTTAAGTGTGTCTTATCATTATGTCCAGGTCAAAATCCTTAAAAAAAATGTTTTTCTCGAGAACTAAGAAATTTTGTTATTTTTAACTACGGCTACTATGGTTTTCAAAGGCGAAAAAAAATATGATAATTATAATTTTCCATTTACCTTTACCGTTCGGCTGATATCATCAAAAATCAGGGGTGTCTTATCATTATGTCCAGCACTGTATATATATATATATATATATATAGAGTACCGTGCAGAAAGTTTAACCTTGCCTTTTTTCTCCATAACTTTCGACGCAATGTCCATATGACTGAAATTTTTTATCAGTAACGTTAATCACAACCAAGCGGAGAGAAAATTACTTCAGAATGCGTCTTCCGTATATGTGAAATGGTTTATGAAAATTTGAAAAAAAGCTCTGTTCATTCATTCTTTATTCCTTGTGTATAAAATTAAGATGAAATCACGCACATAGAAGACCTGTCGCGGGCGCGAGTTCAGTTTAAGTGTGTTTGTTGGAGACAACTTCACAGAAACATCAATATAAAGTCTACTAAACAACAAAAAAAAATCAATTACACTCGGTGAACCTCTAAACAAGACCTACTTGGTAGTCATACCCTTAGCATCGACTACAGCTTGGCATCTGAGAGTTCATTACACTGAAAAATGCACACCATAACTTTTTGCACGGTACTGTATATACAAGAGAGTCTTCTACACAAAACAGCAACAAGCACCATTAACATAATTAAAGTTTTTAGCGATTCCGAACAGGAAAAAAAAATTTAACAAAAGTTTAGATGGGAAAAAATTTAATCGATCAAATTCGGATTTCAATCATCATTCGTGAGAAATTTGAATGGAAAGTTGAAAGGTCTGAGGCTTCTTCAACTAATCACCGGATTAATGGCAAGATGCGCGTACCTCCACTCCAAGAATGAGAACGGGAAAAATATTGTATTTTCTCTCTTTTTTCAGGGTGCGTTGAGAACGTTTTTCTGATATCTATTTAAAAAAAAACAGTTCTTATTTTCATTTTTGATGAAGGACCCTCCTCTGGTTGCCAGCCTCCAGCCTTCTTTTCCTGATTTTCTCCTCTTCAAGCCATCTACAGAAGACTTCGTTATGATGGAGAGTAGAGGCGAAGTAATTTTTTTCACATTTCTTTGACATTGTGTTCGTTCAATCTGCGCTTTTTCGGTTTCGGCCGAAAAATTTTCAGCGAGCTTCTTCTCAAAAACAAATAATGCTGTCAAAAAAAAACTCGTCTCAACGTTATTATAACTTACCGTTGTGTGAGTAAGTAACCCAAACAAACGTGTGTTTGAAAAGTAAAAAAAACTGTTTTTCGAATGTTAATAATAAGACTTTATACCGTGTCGTTCTTGAGCCATACAACCTATTCATTTTCATCCATTCAGCGTAAATTCGGCCTTATCCGAACTTCCATAAAACCATTACCGGAAACATTCTAGAGCCACTCTACTGGGTCAATCCAGAGCTTCTCATGATCCTCAGAATGCCAGAGAAAATTATTTATAGACCGGCTTTTCCAATGAATATGAAATTTGACACTTACGTGAGAATTTGAATTGATTAGGTAGATTTAAGGAGGATTGCATTTCAAACTCCATCTTAGTAGATTAAACTCTGAATGGCTTGTGAGTCCGGGAGTATTCCCATTCTTGTAGAATCTCAAGGGTTTTTGTATCTCTATACTCTCATAGGGACTTTTTTTCTTCACAGTTTGTTAAAATTTCTTATATCAAAATGTGAGGTAGAGGGATACAAAATGCTTCTGAAAAGTAATCAGAAAGAAATTCGGACTTTGATTTCAAGTATGAAAAGTAGTTGGCTGATCTCAATCAAGAGTGAAGGAGAACATAAACTAGAGACCGCAATAGCTAAAATCAAAATAAGACTAGGTAGTAAAATGTTATTTTTATGTGTTCTTAATCACTTAAGTCTTTCAAGAAAACATTTTTCAATTTAAACGCTTTATCAAGATCAACAAGCCACATCGGGGATATAGCATCATCGATTATGGGATCTGTGGCGACATGTGACGACTCCACTCCTCAGCGTTCTCTGCCTTCCTTAGGAATTGGGAACCAACGGCTTTGACAAAGTCGTCCCTCCATCTCATAGCAGGGCGACCTTTCGTTCGCTTTGGCCCACGCGGGAGCCACTCTAGAACCGCCCGCGCCCACCGACTGGGGTCGAGCCTCGCAATTCGGCCTACCCAACGCCACCTCCTTTCACGGCAGATTCTGACCACGTCCATTATGCCCGTCTGACCGCGCACCCACTCGTTAGTCCGCCTGTCGAGTAACGAGCACCTCAGCATAGAGCGCTCTCATCTACGCTGCGCCACAGCCAACTTGTTCTCAAGTCTTTTTGAAAGGGTCCAGGTCTCCAAGGCATAGATTAGAGCGGGCAAGACAGCACCTTCAAAAAGGCGCCTCTTGAGAGACATTGGGACCATTCTTGCCGCGAACAGGCTACGGTATCTATTGAAAGTGAAATTTGCGGACCGGATTCTCCTATCAACTTCAACCGTGAAACGGCTGTCAGCGAAGGAGACATCCTGCCCTAAATACACGCATCTGTTCACCACACGAACCTTGTTACCCCTGATGGTTACATCTCTACACATAGGGTTGGTCGAGATTGCCACAGTTTTTGAAGGATTGAGTGACAAACCGACTTTCGTGATCAACCATAGATTGAATCTGCCTACTGTCGTGACTGATGAGAACTGCATAATCAGCGTACAGTAAGTGATTTAAGTACCTCCCATTAACATTGATCCCTTTCCCGCACCAGTTGAGAGACTTGAAAGCTTTTTCATGAGCAGCAGTGAAAAGACGCGGAGACAGACAGTCCCCTTGTCTAACTCTCCTGCCAATCTCTATAGGAACCTCCTTACCATTGACCACTAGAGAGTTAAAGCTCTCTTTTCCCAACCGATACAGGCAGTTCACAAGTTTAGGATGCACCCTTTGGGCTTGCAGGGACTCGTACACAACTCCAGAGTGCATACTATCAAACGCTTTCTGAATGTCCAAAAACAATAAGCACAGCGGTAGCCGATACTCCTTACAGTTGGAAGTGATGAGATTTAGCGTGAAGATGCCATCCAGAGTTGAATACTGAGAACGAAAACCCATCTGGTTCGTGCTTCTTTCTGGGTCAAGAATTTGAGCCACTCTCCGGTTAAGAACCCCCGTGAAAGTTTTTTGAACCACCGGCAAAAGAGTGATAGGCCTATAGTTTTTTGTGAGAGTGGCATCTCCTCCTTTTGGCAGAAGTATGATGCGGCCATTCCCAAATCCTGATGGAATTTGTCCCTCCAGACATCTATTAAAGATGCTGGTTAGGGAAGGAGTGAGAATGTCCGCACCACAGCGAAGCATTTCCCCAGTGATTCCGTCCTTCCCTGGCGATTTACCAGAATTGAGACACCGGAGTGAAGCGAACACCTCATCGTTTTGGATGGGCATCCACTCCTCCTCAGTGTATAACTCGGTATACCCATCACCACTATCACCCCGATACAGTTCATTGTAAAAGTCCTGGAACACCTTCATGACCTGAGTCTGCTGACAAACAATTTGACCACCCGAATCCTTGATCCGAGTAATAAACTGCCTGGCCACACTCTGGGAGTGGAACGCTTTTTTCCATCCCCGCCCTACCCGCACCGCCTCACCAACCGTTTTGTTGAATCGCTCCACTCTATCATCCCTCCGACTTTGCCGTAAGGCTCGGTTGGTCAGGACCCATTGCACTCGCGAGACTCCTATGCCATTTGTTTTTAGTCGGCGTCTTTCTTGTAGGAGTCTTTGCGTACGTTGAGAAAAACGCTGCGCTGTTGGAACAATCTCTCTCGCACTCTCAGCAGCGCGACTAATGGAATTTATTAGCGAGCAATAGGAAGAGATGGAGCCAACCGCTTCCATCTCTCTCTCTAGTGCATAATGATAGAGTGTGCGATTCATTTTGAAGTTTATACGACCAGTGAACCGGCGGGGCAGTGGATTGGCTGGGATTCTGACCACAGCTATGAGGAGCCTGTGATCAGAGACAAAATCAAAACAATTCGTAACACCGACATTGAGGACTTGAAGCCCTTTTTGGTAGATGAAAAAGTCGATTTCGTTATGAACCGTTCCATTCGGCTTCTCCCATGTGTATTTGCGCCCAGGTCGTTTTTGAAGAAGGTATTACCAAGACTTAAACCATACGTGTCACAGAAATTAATCACCATTTGCCCCTTGGAATTTCTGACCCCAACGCCATAGTTCCCCACGCTAGTCTCGGAACCTCTTCGGTTTAGTTCGGTTCTCTCTGCTCTTGAAGAGAGTGGTACGCTTACTCATCGCTCCCATATTGATTTATCAGTACACCTTATCAACCGTCTCACCGACCAATGTCTCTAGCTAGCGAAGCTCTTCTCAATTCTCTCGACGAATGTATCATCAAAGAAGAAGAGGCGACGAATCCCAACATTCCGAATCACATACTTCTTTTGCTGAAGACATGTTCTTTAGTAATGAAGCAGATGATCTCGGAATCTACAAACAACTGCAATGTCATTGAAACTGTGAAGAATGAAATGGAGGAAGAAAAAGGCTACGTTCAGTGGTAATAGAACGCGCACCAGAGATTGCCGACAAGAAAGCTTCAGCTTCAGCTCAAATAGCCCACGATTCAGGCATCATTCATACTCTACTCGACGCTTTTGATCTACCGGTCGCAGGAGTCGCTCACTACCGCATGGGAATTAGGAAGAATGATTCAAACGATGCACGTGTTCTCAAGCTCACCTTCCCGACTAAAACGCATCAGAGACAGTTTCTCGCTAAATCGAGCTCTCTCCGCCAGAACCCTCTCTTGAGGAATATACATATTCGTCCGCCCGAGCTTAACGAAGTTTCAACGCGAACAGGAATATCAACTTCGTCAGGAGAAAAGAAAGCTGGTAGCTGCGGGTCAAGATGTCGTTATATACAATGGCCGACTTATGCCTCGTCGCGAGGTCGACGCTCTTCGTCAATCATATACCAATCGACCCTCTTCCTATCAACGAACGTTCCAAGGAAGTCAGAACATCACTGTGAGATCAACTAAGTCAACTGGGTCATCAGCAAGAAACGTCCAAGTCCTCCGCTCGTCAGAAGTCACCGTTCCTCGACAATCTATTCCTCCGACAGTCCACGCAGTATTGCCGTCAAACTAGCGAAATGTCCAGGTCCTGTTTCTTCACACCGTTCTATATATTCGAATCCTAGTTCTGTCCGTACTCGTAATTTTCACTCCACTGATATTTTCTTGAAAGTATCGTATTATAATATTCGTTCTCTATGCAATAAACTTTCTGTTTTTCGAATGTATTTAGAGAATGAAAAACCTGACATAGTCTTGCTAACGGAAACTTGGTTGAAGAAAAGTATTCCAGATCATGAAATAATAGGCATATTACCATATGTAATAGTTCGTTGTGATCGTAATAGTAGAGGAGGTGGTGTTGCCTTAATTATTCGTGAACACCTTTCGTTCATTGAATCTAGCATCTCCTTTCATCCGAACGAGATATTATTTGTTGATCTCCTAGTCACCAAATCAATAGTTCGTCTAGTTCTTTTCTATCACCCTCCCGATTACAGCACTGCTCAAACAGAATCATTCTGTGACTCACTCTCGGATATATTTTCTTTCAATGATCATCCACTGCTTGTGATAGGTGATATGAACTGTGATGCCTTAGTGGTTGACAACTCATTTAATCACAAGAAGACTCATGAAATAATTTCCGATTTTGATTTAGTGTTTCTATGTCGTGAGCCAACTCGTGCTGGTCGCTGTTTAGACTGGATTTTTAGTTCGTCACCAGAAATGTTCACAAATGTGAAAACAATTCCTGCATTTCCCTCTTGTGACCATAGTGGTATTTCTTTCCATATAGCTACATCCGCTTCGTCACCAATCTCTACACCCATTCGTGATTATTCAAGAGCATACTACGACCTCATAAATCGATTTTTCAGTACCATCAACTGGGAGTACGAGTTCGATAGTTTTACCTCTTGTGATGATTTATACCCCAGTTTCACGACTATTGTTACCAGTGCTATATCTTGTTTCGTTCCTTTACGCACCCCACGAGATTTTCATTGTTCTTATCCTCTGCATATCATGAAATTGATTGCTTATAGAAATAGACTGTTCGGTAAGATAGATAAACCAGCTTCGCTGGCTCTTTATAAAAAGGCAAGTGTGAAACTCCTTCATAAGATGCGTAGATGGAAACAGTATTCCGAAAAAAACCAATTTGAAGCGATCTCGTGATCTTTATAGACATATTGCATCTCTCACTAAACCGAAGCCAAGACCACCGAGATTTTTAACCGATATTACTGGTACTATGGTAACGGATACAATTGAAAAGTGTGATATGCTTGTAAGTGAATTTGCCTCTTCTTTCATAACGGCCGACACAGTTACTTTTACTTTCCCTGATAGGCCTTTCCCTCCTCTTTCGAATTTAGAAGTTTTCTTACCGCATGTTGTTCTTAGGCAACTTTTGAAACTCAAATCTACTGGTAGTACAGGTAGTGATGATATTCCTCAAATAATGTTTAAGAAATGTGCCTCATCACTGTGTCTCCCCCTGACGCACATTTATAACATTGCATCATGCTCCAATCTACTCCCAAAATATGGAAGCATTCCTTCATTTCTGCAATTCCGAAACCTGGTAAAGATCCTAGTTTTTCTTCATCTTATCGTCTCATTTCCATTCTTTCTCCAGCCTCTAAAACTATGGAACGCCTAGTTCGAGACATTGTTGATCATTGCACGAAAAACAATCCCTAGTAACCAACATGGATTCAGAGTCTGTTGTCACTAATCTCTTAGTTTGTGACGATGATTGGACTAATGCTTTATCAATCGGCCAGTGTACGGATGTTATTTATTTAGACTTTTCTAGGGCATTCGATTCCATAAGTATTCCGAAACTCCTCCAAAAATGCAAATATTACGGCATCAACGATCCATTGCTTTCCTGGTTACAATCATTTCTGACGGAGCGTAGTTTTTCGGTTCGAATAGGTAAATCGTTTTCGAAATCTTCAAATGCTCAGTTACACAGTTTTAAGGCAGTGACGCCTGGTAGAGAAAACAAAATGATCAAACCACCGCACGGAAAAAAGCTAGTCACCGGGGGGACTCGAACCCATGCAACCATCTCTCCTCTATCCGGGAGCGAGCGTGTTAACCATTACACCACGGTGACACATTGCTATTCCGTGCGATAGTGCTTCTTAAAGGCTCAATTGCCTCGTTCTCTTAGTCACGCATGCTCATGAAGCGAAAGCGACGTGAATGGAGCATAACTCCATATTTCACAATTAAGACAGAAGAGAGGTCGAAGATGGATGATAAATCTTCAAGTGCTCAGTTACACAGTTTTAAGGCAGTGACGCCTGGTAGAGAAGACAAATTGATCAAACCACCGCACGGAAAAACCGCTGTGTAATGGTTAACACGCTCGCTCCCGGATAGAGGAGAGATGGTTGCATAGGTTCGAGTCCCCCCGGTGACTAGCTTTTTTCCGTGGGGTGGTTTGATCAATTTGTTTTCGAAATCACTGCCAGTGACGTCCGGAGTTCCTCAAGGCTCTGTACTAGGTCCTTTTCTGTTTACTTTATATATCGCCGACATTAATGATGTTCTCGATTGTTTTCCGAATGTGAAGTATCAGGCTTATGCCGATGATATTAAATTATATGTCTCTTATAACAAGGGAGATATGAACGAGAAAAAAAAAGAACTACAAGAAGCTCTTGACTGTGTTCATAACTGGTGCCTTTCCAATCAGTTGACTCTTTCACCGTCTAAGTCCTTCCATTTACATATTGTTTCCAGTAATCCGTCTACTACATATGTCATTAATCAGATATCGATCGACAGAGTACCACAAGTGCGTGATTTGGGCATCCAATTGGCCGAATCCCTACGTCGTAATGACACTGTACTTGATAGGGTGGCCAAAGCTCGAAAGGCTATGTTCTCATTTCTTAGAGCCATCTCTGTCCACGATTCATCAATATTGGTCAAATGTTTTAAAATTTATGTAATGCCTCACCTAGACTTTGCTTCGACGCCTTGGAATCCTCACTACTCGAAAGATTCGATAACGGTAGAAAATGTTCAGAGAATTTTTACACGCATTGTATATTATCGTTGTTTTCCGAACAAAATGTACCCTCAGGCTCTTCTGTCTTATGAAACTAGGCTAAGATGTCTAGGCCTAACAAACTTGGCCGATAGGAGATATCAAAATGACGTTGTCATGGGTTGGAAGATTATGCAGAACCAGTCCATAATTGATAGAAACCGCATATTTAAAGAAGGACGTTGTACAAGAACTAATCCTAGTGGTATTCAAGTTGAAAAAAACTCGTAACACTGCTAGGTACTACAGCTTCTCTTTGCGAGTTTCTCGAATATTTAGCAAGTTACCTATTGATCTTCTTAGGGAAAATTCTCTCAAAGCTTTCCGTAAAAATTTTTTTCTGTAAATAGAATAGTGTTTCGCATTTAATGAAGTATCTAGCCTTCATATGCCATAGCTCTCGATTGTCTTTTTTTTCTTCAAACGAATTTATTGTCTTTGATGTTTGATTACCAATGCGCATTCTCGGATGCAGATAAAATATATAACCCGGTTTTGAGCCGACCTTACTGTTAAAGTCACCAAAATTACCCTGTGGACTTTTTTGAACAACCTAGACTGCGGCACAGGTTCAACAAAAGCCGCCTCCAAGTCCATGAGGAACTCGTCAAACTTGAACTGCGGGCGAGACGAAGCGGGCGCGTAAACAGAAAACAGACGCAACAGAACGTGGCCTATCTTTAGGTCAAGGTAGGCTATGCGCGGGGAGACCGAAACGAAACGGACCACAGACAATGTACACGCGCTGCCCAGAATGAAACCCACGCCTGCTTTGCGACTTTCAGTACGCCCCGTATGATAAAAGGTCCGACCTGTACTCAGCGTCATGATTCCCTCCTCCTTTCTTCGTACTTCTTGCACTGCCAATACATCGATTGGCCTTCTGTCGAGTGCCTCCTCCAATTCGTTTAACCTTGCGTCGGTCGTTAACGACTGGAAGTTGAGCGAGGCAAGCAGTAGGGGTCGAAGTGTTACTCTTCTTCTGTCGCTCATGATGGCGCTACGACCCCGGAGCGCCAAATCTTCTCGGGAAAGGACTCTCACAGACGAGGGAATAGACGGTGCAGGAGCAACCGCTTACGGAGGGAGACGAATGAAAGAGTGATTGAATTGAAAATTGAAAAATTGAATTGAAAATTGAAAAAAAAGACGAGTTGAAAAAATTAAATTGAATTGAAAATTGAAATTGAAAATGAGATAATATCTGCTTTTAACAATCGAAAGTCCGCCTTTACAGAAAGCAGTGACTATACTTACTCTAGCGCGTGGCTCAACTTCGAAAGGCCATATTTTCTTACTGGAACGATAAAAATCAAAATTTTATCTACCATTATGTCAACTTGAGTTTTGTCATTAATAAAATAAAATAATATCTTTGCTTTTAACAATCGATAGTCCGCCTTTACAGAAAGCAGTGACTATACTTACTCTAGCTCGTGGCTCAACTTCGAAAGGCCATATTTTCTTATGGGAACGATAAAAATTAAAATGTTCTCTACCATTATGTCAACTTGAGTTTTGTCATTAATAAAATGAAATAATATCTTTGCTTTTAAAAATCGAAAGTTCTCCTTTACATAAAGCAGTGACTATACTTACTCTAGCGCCTTCCCTAGCCTTAATACCTCAAAGTTGGTGGGAAGGTGTAAACTCACTCAGCCCTACTGCCGTGATTGCCGGAATCACGACGTTCTGAGTGAGGCTAAAATTGGGCCCCCTTTGGACGAGTCCACTTCCGGCAGTGGTTCTATCCGTCGGATGGATAGGCGGAGAGGGCCACGTCCAGGCCACACTAGACCATTATGTCAACTTGAGTTTTTTCATTAATAAAATGAAGTAATATCTTTGCTTTTAACAATCGGAAGTTCGCCTTTAAATAAAACAGTGACTAAAAAAATTGCTGATGATGTAACCGAAGTCATTCGCTCTACAGATCGAGTCATGGCAGTCCGAATTTCTTCGTCAAAAATTCACTTCCTTGTCGTCTCAGCATATGCACCTCAACAAGGATGTAGCGACGCTGATAAGGAGAACTTCTACGACTCTCTAGAGGAAGTTTTCAAACTCCGAGAGTCTCATGAAGACATCTTGATCGGCGGAGATTCTAACGCTCACATCGGTTCAGATCGACAAGGTCGTGAGAGAGGACATGGAAGAGCATCCGCCGCAAGCATCCTCGGAAAGACGAAACCCGGAAAGCCAAGAATCGAGAAAGACACCTGGTTTTTCACCTCCGAAGTTCAGGATGCGATCAAGGCGAAAAAGAATGTGTACAAGAGATGGAGGACGTCAAATGAGGCTGACGACCGCGCTGCATACAGCTCAGCCAAGAAAGCCGCCAAAAAAGCTGTCGCAGTTTCAAAAGCCTCCTACTTCCGCGATCTCTATGAGAAGATGAACCAACCAGGAGGCGATAAAGCCATATATCGGCTTGCCAAGGCTCGACACCGCAACACTTTGGACATCCAGAGAGCAGCCACGATAAGGGACAAACAAAGAAAGCTCGTCACTGACCCTTTAAAAGTCAGAAACAGGTGGCGCGAACAATTCGAAGTAATGAGCGGCCAAGAGTTTGAGCACCCTCCCATCCCGACTTCCCACGCCGTAAGGACCCGTGCCAACCATCACGGCCGAGGAAGTGAAGAAGGCACTCTCTAAGATGAAGACTGGGAAAGCGGCTGGACCGGACACACATTGCCACCGAAGCCTGGAAACTTGCGGGTGATGTTGGACTAGAACATCTCGTGCACCTGTTCAACACAATCGTAAAGCAAGGCCAAATCCCACATAACTGGCGCTACTCCACGACCGTTCCAGTCTTCAAAGGAAAAGGCGATGCCAGAGTGTGCAGCAACTACTGTCCAATACGTCTTCTCAACCACACTATAAAGATATTTGAGAGGATACTAAATTCACGCATACGAGATATCGTCGATATTCCAGCTCAGCAATGCGGGTTCGTGAACGGAAGAGGCACAACAGATGCAACATTTGCACTCCGTTTACTCGTCGAGAAGCACGCAGAGAAAAGATCACCTCTCTTTCTGACCTACCTCGATTTGGAAAAGGCTTTCGACAGAGTCCCTCATGATCTTATGTCATATGCATTGCGCGATCATCAGGTTCCTGAAGAGTAAATTCGATGGACAATGGCGATGTACGATGATTCAAAGAGTATGTTAGAACTCCGGTCGGCATCACAGAGCAATTCGTAGTGAACGTTGGAGTGCACCAAGGGAGTGCTTTGTCTCCCCTTCTCTTCATTTTGGTTATTGATACCGTCAAGCGTCCTCTACTGACTCCGGCTCCGTCAACCATCGCATACGCCGACGACATTCTCCTTGCTGCTCCTACACGTGCCGAAATCGAGAAACGGATGTATAAAACAGCGATCCGTCCCGTGCTTCTATATTCGACGGAGACCGAGAACATTATCCACACGAATGAGATGAAAATGTTACGCTGGACACTAGGACTGACTCGCCTAGATTGTGTGCGTAACACGATTGTGAGATGGAGACTCGGCGTGGCCCCAATACAAGACAAGATGCGAGAAGGGAGAGTTAGATGGTATGGACAAGTGATGCGAAGAGACGCGACCAACATCGCAAGACACGCCCTTGACATGGAAGTACCAGGCAAACGCCCGCGAGGCAAACCGAAGACAAGATATTTGGATACGCTCAATTAAGACCTGCGCCTTGCAAGACTCCACTCGGAAGACGCAACGGAAAGATGTTTCTGGAGAGCTAGAAGCTGTACAGCGGACCCTACTCCGACCTCGCCCGGCGCGGGACAACGCTAAGAAGAAGAAGAATACTTCTCTAGCGCGAGGCTCAACTTCGAAAGGCCATATTTTCTTACGGGAACGATAAAAATTAAAATTTTCTCTACCATTATGTCAACTTGAGTTTTGTCATTAATAAAATGAAAAATACCTTTGCTTTTATTAATCGAAGGTTCGCCTTTACATAAAGCAGTGAATATACTTACTCTAGCGCGTTGCTCAACTTCGAAAAGCCATATTTTCTTACGGGAACGAAAAACAGATACAGATTATGTTACATAATCTGTTCCTGTCAAAAATTTTAAAATTAGTAATTTGAGTTACTTACGAATAGGAAGTCAACCGCAAGTACCGGAATGCGGAACATAATATTTGAGAGCGATAGGATGGAGCGCAAAAAGGGTCACAGGGGTAAACTGAGCTTCATATGGTAGGGAGAAGTCAGTATAGCAAACAGTGGGAAAATATAAAAAGTTTAGATTGAAATTGATTACGATGACATCAGGAATTGAGCGAAGACTCGGATTGGCTGCCCTTGGGACACTCCGTCACCATAGCGGCCACCAATCGAAGACTATTTCTGGCGGATGCCCGATCCCCAACTTCATCTCTTTACAAGTCCTCTCTATTTTTTTCTGGAAAGTTTGCCATCAACAACGAAAAAAATTTCAAGGGAAATCTTTGATAAAATCTCACTTCGCTTTCAAAGAGTACAGTACCGCTCAAAAATTATATAAAATTTTGTTTTTTGTCCATAACTTTACAACAAATGCATAAATCGAGATGAAATTTTCAGAGCCTTATCATCAAGATCTTTGAACAGTACCCCGAACAACTTGTTTTTGTTTTATGAGCATCAGATTTTTTTGTTTTTTTTTTAAAAATCGAATTGTGAAAAAAACATCTTTTTGTGGATTATTTAAGTTTTTATTCCTTAATTTCTGTTTAGCTGTAGTTGTTCTAGTATTCAGTTTTAACAGCTATGAGCAAAACTCTTGGGAGTAGAGATGTTCATCGGAATACGCAGGAAGCGATCGTCGAGCGTCGTAAACAAGTGTTGAAGTTGAGGCAGCTCTCTGAGCAGTTCAAATAAGCCGACTGTTGAGTCGGCCCCATAATCACTCGAGATAAATTTCAGGTACGTTTCGAAAAACATGGAAAACAAATTTTAAAAAATTGAAATGTATCAGGGAACCCATATGTAGCCGAAAAAACGAGCCGTCCACAAAAAACGTCGCACCTCATGGACAGAAACATTGTGCGCTTGTCTCGCGAAGACCCCAGGCGCATTTCTGTCGATATAGCCAGCCTTGTATCGTCTCCTCGAGAGTCTGCAACGTCTGTCTCTACCATAAAAATATGCCTGGTGCAAGCTGGACTTCACGGAAGACGACCCTCAAAGAAGCCTTTTATCTCCCTCAAAAACCGCAAAGGACGCCTAAAGTGGGCGCGGATCCATCGTCAGCGAACTCGAGCTGAATGGTCTAGAATCATCTGGACTGACGAGTCGAAGTTAAATCTCTTCGACAGTGAAGCAGTTTGGTTCATTCGTCGTCCCACAGGCGCACAGCACGTTTTCAAGTACAAACTGCCCACAGTTCAACATGGCGGAGGATCAGTCATGATTTGGCGAGCTTTTTCCGCTCTCGGCACTGGACCATTATATCGTATTGAGGATAAAATGGATCGCTACATTTATACAGACATACTAGAGACGATTATGCGATGCGACCATGGGCCCTTGCTACGCACGGACGTGACTTCATATTTCAAGCCGACAATGATCAGAAGCACTCTTCTGCTTACGCAAAATCTTGGATCCAGCGTCTCCACGTAGCGGTTCTCGATTGACCTAGTCAAGTTCCCGATCTTAACATAATCGAGCACCTCTGAGAGCATTTGAACAATGCTGAAAAGAAAGAAAGCGAAAAACGTGGCCGAGCGCTTCGAGCAACTTGAGCTGGCATGGAAGTCGATTCCCGAGGCAGTAATGGGCAAATTGATAGGTTATATGCCTCTAAGATGCGAAGCTGTCATTTCAGCAAAAATTCGTGCTAATAAATATTGATTCAGAAAAGTCTAGCTTCAAATTTTTTTTTTATAACTGTTGTGGCATTTTTGATCTAAATCAGTAAAATTGCCAAAACTATCTAAAACCGGTTATAGCCGATGTGATCACTGGTGATGGTTTGTGAATGGTTCAATGATCTTGATGATGAAGCTCTGAAAATTTCATCTCGATTCATGCATTTTTGTAAAGTTTTGGACAAAAAACAAAATTCTATATGATTTTGAGCGCTACTGTATGTGTAGGGCTTGTCGCGGAAGCTGATTCTAATTGGTTCTTTTCATTTTTCACCTATGTCCCACTTCTCCGTTCCACATACTCCAGTTCTTTGTTGCCCAAACCGTATCCTTGGTGGAGAACTCCGATTTCTAATCTTCAATGTCAAAAGCGATTTCTTCATTTCCTTTCACCGTGTAGATTACACGATTACACAGTCCCTCCCCCGAGTCTCAGTGAACACTCAAAGTTCTTGAGGTCCCACCAATTATTCCAACCCGAGCGTGAAGTTGAAGGAATCTTAGAGAACTATTGAATTCCCTGATGAGCAAGTTTGCGTGATGATCCATGTCAAAGGTCTTTAGTAGTTACAAAACTCTCTTTAATTAATCTCTCCACTCTTCTCCAACATTCAGAATAGATCGGACGGGTTAGTTACTATATGCAAAAAAATACAAAAAAAATAAACAATCTAAAAAAATAAGCAAAAAATCACATAGCAATTAAACTATAAATTCTCAGAATTTTAAAATAGCCTTCTTTCGTCTTCACAATTTTCGCTTAAAGTACCGTAACTCGCTTACGTAAACACGAAGGTTGATTTTACCACAAAGCAATCAAGTTTTTCCGATTCCTACGTTAAGTCGGTTATTAAAAAATTGGAGAAAAATTAGATTAGAAAAAAATTTCCTGCTTCTGAATCGAATTTATTTTCTTGTTCTGAAGGATTTTTTATGCACATGATATTTTATACGTATCTATCTGTTCATTCAAATTTTTTAACGATTTTCACAAGAACATTTATTAATGATTTTTTTTTCATTTTCCAAATCTTTAAAAATGATGTGATTCAAGATTATTTGATGAAGAAGTCTTCATGGAGCAAGGTTTCACAACTCCTGTCCTCTTACAATTGCCCGATGAAAGGCCAGTAATGAAGGTTGGAGAGAATTCTGTTACATCAAGACTAAAGAGAAATCAAACGTTGACATATAAATTTGGTGAAGAAGTAGGTGCCACATACATAGTTCGAAAACCATTTTGTTGTTGTTGTTGCCGACAAACGTCTCACATCGAAGAGAGTCGGCTATGGAGAGCCGCTCTCTTCCTCTCTATCTCTTTTTTCTATCTTTTTTCTTTTTAATACATCTTTTCTTCTTTCCTTCACAATAGTCTCAGAAATGAGGCTACTTCTTTTGGTTTCATCCAGAGATCTTCCAACGTGAGTGTTGTTGGACGTTTAGCGCATTTGAAGACATGGGCTACGTCGTGTGGTCCATTGAGGCAGTCTGGGCAGCAGTCAGGTATCGAGTCATCGATCCGATGTACTTAGTGGTTAGTGTACCTGCTGTAGCCTGAGCGGAGTTGGCTTAGCGTGCAGCGGGCGTTTCCGAAAAGTTCCACTTCTTCATTTATGTCCGGCGGTGGTTAGCCGCCCATTATGACGATGTATTCCTTCTCTTCTGAGATCATGTTTGTGTTGAATCGGTGGGCGACGCTTTTCCCATTGTTCTTCTCTGCTGTTTCCGACAGAGCTCTTTCAACAGTGCTTCTGCATTCGAACATCATCATACGCAAACTTGGTTTTGCTATGAAACTCATTCAGATTCGAAAGACCATGGATCAAGCGCAACTTCTCACCTGAGCAAGCCACTGAAAGTGGCGAAATTTCCTTTACTTCTCTCGGACCTTCTTCCACTATTGCTCTACTGTGAAGCCACTTCCAAACTTCTGCCACCACAAAATCGGCTTCCTCTTGAGCTAACGCTCTATTTCCTGAACAAGACAGCTTGACTATTTAAACTTCAACACCATCCTGGAAGGGTAGCTTACAGTCATGAGCTAGCACTGAAAACACGAACGTGGATGCCCCAAACCACTCCCAAATTGCTATGCATAGACTGCCTGACCGTCTCATATGCCACCACCGGCCTGACCGGAAACAACTCACCTTTGGATGACTTGACGGCAGCCTGCCTGCCTGTGCCCGAACTGTCCACAGGAGTAGCATGTACCGGTTCTGGACGAGCCCCTTGACTGTCCTCCGTCGAGAGGCCTTTCCCGAAAGGGCTGGTAACGATTCGCTGGAGCTGGCGAATAAGACCGCTTGCGAGATGCTGGAGCACGTTGCCTAGAAAACTGCGGCACCATTGCTAACGCAGCGGCAAATTTCGCTTCATCCGTCGTACCAGAGCTCAAGCTCTGCACCACTGCGTCTCTGCCGTAAGCCGAAAATTGTCCGGATTTTTTTGCGCTGTAACAAGGAGTCTGTTCCTCCGGTGCATGAGCTTCACCACTTCTGCGATCTTGCTAGCGTCCTCTTTGCTTTCCTCCAGCAAATTTGTCAACTTGACGTTGAACTCGATCTGGCGATCGTGCAAAGTGTTTTGGACGACTGTTGCGATGGGCACCGTCCGCGCTGAGGACGTCGCCAAGAGCGGTTGCAGAGCAGTTTCCTTATGGGACCATGTTTAAATCGAACATTTTTTGGGGTGGTGTTTTTATGGTTCAGGCTTCTTGTGTGAAGTAGATACCGTAGCCCTGTAATTTTTATCCACTAGCATGAACCCTCTTCAATAACACCTACATCTTGACACTCATTTCATGCCATACTTTCATAGTCTTGAACGTGCACAATATAGTATATTGCAGAACAGGACTGCGATAGACTTCAGATACGAAAAAACATCCGAGCAAGTCGGAGTGACTGCATGTATTCCTAATTTAAATACTATTTAGCCCATGTGGGGCATAACTGTTCTTCACATATATGCAGAAAGAGTTGAGAGAGGTGATACTCGCAAGGCGGTTTACTCAAGCTTTCAACTAGTCAAAACATAGTTAGTCCGATGCCAAACCAAGTTTTCAGTGTTACACAGTCATCTAAATCTTTCTGTTGTATACCGTATAAATGGTCTCCCCTTAACTGTTGACGAGATAGCTAAAGATCTTGGTGTCACTATTTCCGATGAATTCTCGTACAAACACCATATTAGTTTCAAAGTTTCAAATTACATAGTTTCAAAAAACACTTATTATCTCTGCCTACTGAAAAGATATTACCTAAACCTTTCGTTCATGACTAATATAATTGTCGATTTTAAGTATATCACCCTCCCCCCTTTTTCATCTATACCGCAACCCCTAAACACCGCCACTTAGAAGAAAGTCCATGCATTTAACTTTGTTCTTGTTTGTGTTTTCATGATGTCTCATGTGGTTCAGGCTTCTTGTGTGAAGTAGATACCGTAGCCCTGTAATTTTTATCCACTAGCATGAACCCTCTTCAATAACACCTACATCTTGACACTCATTTCATGCCATACTTTCATAGTCTTGAACGTGCACAATATAGTATATTGCAGAACAGGACTGCGATAGACTTCAGATACGAAAAAACATCCGAGCAAGTCGGAGTGACTGCATGTATTCCTAATTTAAATACTATTTAGCCCATGTGGGGCATAACTGTTCTTCACATATATGCAGAAAGAGTTGAGAGAGGTGATACTCGCAAGGCGGTTTACTCAAGCTTTCCACTAGTCAAAACATAGTTAGTCCGATGCCAAACCAAGTTTTCAGTGTTACACAGTCATCTAAATATTTCTGTTGTATACCGTATAAATGGTCTCCCCTTAACTGTTGACGAGATAGCTGAAGATCTTGGTGTCACTATTTCCGATGAATTCTCGTACAAACACCATATTAGTTTCAAAGTTTCAAATTACATAGTTTCAAAAAACACTTATTATCTCTGCCTACTGAAAAGATATTACCTAAACCTTTCGTTCATGACTAATATAATTGTCGATTTTAAGTATATCACCCTCCCCCCCTCTTCATCTATACCGCAACCCCTAAACACCGCCACTTAGAAGAAAGTCCATGCATTTAACTTTGTTCTTGTTTGTGTTTTCATGATATCTCATGTGCTTGGAATAAAGAAATGAAATGAAATATTGTCGATAAGTGTAAGAGAGCTTCCGCTGTTGTCAACATGTTATTTAAAGCTTTTAAATCCCCTTCCATTTCTCTGTTGACTTCTGCTTTTAAAATCTATGTCCGACCCATTATCGAATACGCAAGTGAGTTGTGGAATCCATCTTCCTCGGGCCTTGTTAAGTTGGTTGAGAAAGTCCAACGCTCTTTCACGAGGGGAGTACTAGGAAGAGTCCGTCACCCTAAGCTTCCGTATTCCCAGAGGCTTTCAATGCTAGGACTTCAGAGCCTCGAGTACCGTTGCGCTATCTCTGATCTACTTTTTATTCATAAATGTTTACATAACAGCTTAGACATAGACACTGATCATTTATACGAAATTTCGGCTGTTCAGCGTTTCACTCGGCATTCGCATCCTCTAAGAATTGCATTCGCATCCTCTAAGACCTCACCGCATCAATAAGACCTCTTTATCGACATGTGTTTCCCGTCAAATGTCTGTTTGAAACTCTCTTCCATTTGATGTTATCAACGAAGCTAGTAGCCTTAAATTTAGAAAGCAACTTCTTTCGTTGCCTGTGAATGTGATTGTGCCAGTTATTCTTGTTCTGATTTTTAATTAAGACTTGTTATTTTTCATCATTATCACAGCCCCCTTTTTTTCCCCTTTACACACCGCCACTAAGCTTTATGTGTAATGTAGTCCATGCATACCTCTGTTTATATGTATTTAATTTGCTTTTGTCTTAAATACCTACATGCTTGGAATAAAGAATGAATGAATGAATGAATCTGTTGGTTCAATCGCACACTAAAAGAAAATTTGAGCGTTTTTGTATTGAGATCCTTTACAAAGTGAGCTTAAGTATAATTTTCACATCGCTTGGGATTAATGAACGCTTATTCATTTTATTTTATCATACATCAAATACATGATGTGACAGTACATGCAAATTTATGAAAAAAATTAGTTGTGACTCATAATTTACGATTGGATATCATTGTAAGTATTAAACAAATACTTCATATTATATCTTCATACTCGCTAGCTATTATCTGATGTTTAAAAAAAAAGGTACAGGTACATCAAGAAATTCCAAAACATCTAACCGTTTCAATCTACTCTTAAACATTATAGAATTTGTAGAACTCATTATTTCGAGAAGAAATCTAGGGCCCTTTCTAGTGGGAAATGATAAAGTGTTATCCTAGAACACTTAACAATATTTTCTTCATCATTTCCCAACAAAAATCGTACGTTCATACAGCCCCTGGTCATCCATCTGGATGTTCTTAATAGAAACGAGTTGAACAAAAAACATTTCTCCTGAATGTATATGAAAGTTGAATGTTGATACTCTACCATCAGACGGTTTAAAATATAAAATTCTTTTTTTTCGATATCTATTTCATTTCGAAGAATTTTAAATGCAAAAGTGAGGTCATTCATTATTCTTCTACACTATAGAGACTAGCGTCCCCTTTGGGGACTCTTGTTAGCCAAGTCATTCTGAGAGCCTAGTCAATTCTGAACTTTTTTCTGATTCTCATTATCTTCCTGCCTCAGGCAGCTTCGCTGCCTTCGTTCTCCCACTTCTATTTTTCTCCCTCCCTCAGGCAGCTTCGCTGCCTTCGGTTTCCCACTTCTATTTTTCTCCCTCCCTCAGGCAGCTTCGCTGCCTTCGTTTTCCCTGTTCTATTTTTCTCCCTCCCTCAGGCAGCTTCGCTGCCTTCGTTTTCCCACTTCTATTTTTCTCCCTCACTCAGGCAGCTCCGCTGCCTTCGTCTTCCCACTTCTATTTTTCTCTCTCAGGCAGTTTCGCTGCCTTCGTTCTCCCACTTCTATTTTTCTCCCTCCCTCAGGCAGCTTCGCTGCCTTCGTTTCTCCACTTCCATTATTCTCCCTACCTCACGCAGCTTCGCTGCCTTCGTTCTTCTTCTTCTTTTCCTCCTGCCTCAGACAGCTTCGTTGCCTTCGTTTTTCTGCTTCTCTTCATCTCCCTTTCTCAGACAGCTTCGCTGCTTTCGTTTTTCTGATTTACTTCGTTTCTCCTTCTTCATCATTCAAATCTTCTTCTTTCATTCGAGATCTTGGTGTTCTGATTGATTCAGATCTCAGTTTCCGTTATCGTTATTATTCAGTTGTTAGAAGATCCTTAAATATTGTATATCGTATTTTTCGAATTTTGAAGTCCAAAATAGCTGCGATTTATAATAGATGCTTTAAGACATATGTTTAACCAATTTGTGAGTTCAGTTCTTCTGTATGTTCTCCTTTTCTTGAAAAAAGACATTGTCCAGATTGAAAGAGTGAGTCATGTGTTCACCAAGTTGTTACACTATCGTTGTGTTGATTTCCATTCTTCGTCTCCCTTTTCAAGTTATGAAGCTCGTCTCATGTATTTTTCGTTGTACAACAAAGGTTGTTGGCAAATGAGAAATAATCCAGAAGAATCTAAGAAAGAAGGAAGCGAAGATTTGAGCCAATGAAGTATTTTTAAGAGGCCCATTCCAAATTATTTACCCCGATTGGGAGTAGTTGCTGCCGAGGAAAGAGGACGTAGATAGGGCGGCAGTGTTTTGCGCACACTTCCGATCTCTTCTTTCAACCATAGATCGTCTTTGGGAAGGATTTGTCTGACGAAGTTCTTTCAGCTGATCGCGTTTAGCGTTTCAAGTCTTGAGTTGTTCTTGCTTCATCGATTTCCTTATGAAGACTCCTTACCAAGGGGGGTTCGAACGAATTGAAGATGCTCCGCGAAGTCCTGCTAGCATGAAGGAACGAACTGTTAACACTCTTTTTAAAAGTCGACGATTCCCTTATCCCATTCTGAATACAGCTTCTGTTCGAACTTGGATACTTAGGTCATCCAAGAGAGATTTGACGATGGCATCATCATGTGCTACTCTATCACTGGCTGTTTGAAAAGGACTCTCAGGAAGACCAGCGACAACCAAAGAGCGAGTCCTTCTGTAGGCCTTTTCTCCGGATTTCTTCAAAGAAGAAAAGAATGAGCTTGTGCTCGATCAGGATTCACATTCGATGCAGTGGAAACAAGTAATGTTTGAAATTGAAATTCTTTATTACCATATGATAGCTTGTAAGGCCATCGCTTATATGGAATCAGGAAATGGAAAGGGAAATAATGGGGAATGAGACAATCAATTTTCGTTGGTGCCCACTCTTGTTGTTGACAACAGAAAGTTCGGTAAGGCTATGAAATTCAAGAGGTCGATCTCTTCTCGAAAGGTCGATCTCTTCGCGAGAGTTCAATCTCTTCTTTGAGACATGCAATTACAGGACTTGGAAGAAAGAGCTTCAATAGTTGTAGAAAGCATTAATATTATAGGAAAATAGACTTCCAGAGAGAGAGAGATCGAAATCCCATTCGATGTATCTGAAGAGGCGAAAGCAAATGCTTCTGTTTCCAATTCGGACATATTGACAGATGTTGAGTTCTTTGTTGCTGAAGGCGATGTTTCTGGGGATCGGGTTTTCTTTACTCTTCCCATTCTTGTTTGGGAAATATATGTAGAGACCGCAATGAAATTTTCTAAAATTATCAATATAAAGCTATATGAAAATTTATTGATGTTTTACGAGCTAAATTTTCTCTATAATTCAATAAAAACGTTTTTTAAAGTTTTAAAATTCAAAAAAAATGTTTTAAAAATTTTAAAATATCTGTCAATGGGAAATCCCAGTTCAACTTGGGCACCACCAATGCGCTATGTCAGAGTATGCCTAAAACACGGCCTCAGTCTTTATCAATCTTTTGAAAGTTCTAGTAGGTCTAATTTCAATTATTTTTTTTAAACGATTTATTAAAAAAAATATCAGTTGATTAAATATCAGTTTTTCATTTTATTCAAAATTAATCGGCTTGATGCGAAGCATTTGAGAAGAACACGTGTTTGTGTATAGTCATTTACGAAGAAACAAATATTTTATTACCGGCTTTAATAAATTTAAGTGAACATAAAAATTGAGTTTATAAAACAGTTTGATGAACAGAAAAAGATTACTGCACCGAACATTCAAAAATACAGGAAACGCATGATAAAAACAGTTATTAAATCGAAGAAATCAGGGAAAATAATATTTGTACCTCTAAAATTATAATTCATAATATATTATAGTCCAATTTGGATATTCAGCAAAAGTTTCTATAGTACTATAAATAATTATATCAGATTCAGTTTATCCGACAAAAAAATTGGAGCAAAATCACAATCTTTAGTCTTCAATCTTCAAAAAAAGCCCAATCTTCGAAAATCAATAACTTTTGGCGACACTGGAAAAAATTCAAAATTTTTCTTAGTTTCTTAATATCTTAAACCAGTCCCTAATGCGGAAAATATGGATGCCGAAAGCTGTATAAAGTTAGAACAGTTGCTATTCTATTGCTATCACTCCCGTACCACTCACTAAAAGCACAAACTTCAAAACTCAATAACTTTTGGCGACACTGGAAAAAATTCAAAATTTTTCTTAGTTTCTTAATATCTTAAACCAGTCCCTAATGCGGAAAATATGGATACCGAAAGCTGTATAAAGTTAGAACAGTTGCTATTCTATTGCTATCACTCCCGTACCACTCACTAAAAGCACAAACTTCAAAACTCAATAACTTTTGGCGACACTGGAAAAAATTCAAAATTTTTCTTAGTTTCTTAATATCTTAAACCAGTCCCTAATGCGGAAAATATGGATGCCGAAAGCTGTATAAAGTTAGAACAGTTGCTATTCTATTGCTATCACTCCCGTACCACTCACTAAAAGCACAAACTTCAAAACTCAATAACTTTTGGCGACACTGGAAAAAATTCAAAATTTTTCTTAGTTTCTTAATATCTTAAACCAGTCCCTAATGCGGAAAATATGGATGCCGAAAGCTGTATAAAGTTAGAACAGTTGCTATTCTATTGCTATCACTCCCGTACCACTCACTAAAAGCACAAACTTCAAAACTCAATAACTTTTGGCGACACTGGAAAAAATTCAAAATTTTTCTTAGTTTCTTAATATCTTAAACCAGTCCCTAATGCGGAAAATATGGATGCCGAAAGCTGTATAAAGTTAGAACAGTTGCTATTCTATTGCTATCACTCCCGTACCACTCACTAAAAGCACAAACTTCAAAACTCAATAACTTTTGGCGACACTGGAAAAAATTCAAAATTTTTCTTAGTTTCTTAATATCTTAAACCAGTCCCTAATGCGGAAAATATGGATGCCGAAAGCTGTATAAAGTTAGAACAGTTGCTATTCTATTGCTATCACTCCCGTACCACTCACTAAAAGCACAAACTTCAAAACTCAATAACTTTTGGCGACACTGGAAAAAATTCAAAAATTTTCCCGAATAAGTTTCTTCATACCTTAAACTAGTCCCTGGTGCGGAAAATATGGATGCCGAAAGCAGTATAAAGTTATTCCAGTTGCTAATCTATTGCTATCACCCCCGTACCATCACTAGCACAAACTTCAAAAATCAATAACTTTTGGCGACACTGGAAAAAATTCAAAATTTTTCCCGAATTATTCTTTTTTATATCTTTAACTAGTCCCTGGTGCGGAAAATATGGATGCCATAAGCAGTATAAAGTTAGTACAGTTCCTATTCTATTGCTATAACCCCCCCTTTCACTAGCACAAACTTCAAAAATCAATAACTTTTGGCGACACTGGAAAAAATTCAAAATTTTTCCCGAATTAGTTTCTTCATATCTTAAACTAGTCCCTGGTGCGGAAAATATGGATGCCGAAAGCAGTATAAAGTTATTCCAGTTGCTAATCTATTGCTATCACATATATTCCTGTAGCACAATCTTCAAAAAAATTTTCCCTTTTGTAAATACTTAAGATCGCTCTCATCCGGGCCGGCATCTCCATGGCTCCTTCGATAAAACCGATACCTTCTCTACTTGACCTGGACATTCAATACGTCCCTCTCTCTTTCGTACAGTCTCTTCTGAAAGATGTCATCAAGGAAGCTCTGTTTCCTCTACAACAAGCTCTCTCAGCTCAAACTGCCGAAATCAATAAGTTGCGACAAACCATCTACCAAGTTCAAAAGTCTGTTTCGCCAGCTTCTCTCCGGCCACATTTACTCCTCGAAATTTTCTCTAAATTGGAATCTCCAGTGCTACTCGAAGCATTCCAAAAGGGAAATGTCTCTCATCATCGTCATCCTCTCGGGTCACCAAGGGCCTACTCCTCTAAAGGTCGACCTATCAAAATACAATTTGATCAACCTTCTACCAGAGATGCTTTTCTCAAATCGATAAGAAGTGCAACACAGGTCGTTCCTAGAGGATGCTACATACGTGCAGATCTCTCTCCAGCTGAGTTACTGGCTGAGAGAGACTGCAAGCTTATCGCCTCGGACTGTTCCCTACCACCGCTCAAAGTTATCGACTCTCATTTGGAGCCCATGACCTTTCACCCTCCCAAAAGACGCAGTGTCCTTACTCCTCCAGTCCCTTCATCATTATTCCCTCAACCACCACATTTATGTTCTCATTCCATTCCCTCTGCTGCTATGAATGATTCTCTTCCTCCGTCAGCCATTGCACCTTTGTCTGCGTCTCCGCCAGTTCTCAGGAGAAGTGCCAGAACTCAGCAGAAGACCGCAAGTAACAAAGAAAAGAACTCAGGATCGAAATAGCGGTTAAAGGGCGTGAGTTCCGTTAGGCTTAAATGTGTTTCATTTAACGCTCGTTCGATTAAAAATAAATTGTATGATCTTCATCATTTTCTTCGAATTTCTTCCCCTGATATCCTTTTCATCTGTGAGACCTGGCTGAGTTCTAATGAACCTGATTCTCTTCTCACTGATTCTCTTCCTTACATTGTCTTCAGAGCAGATCGACCAGATTGTAACCGTGGTGGAGGATCTGCCATACTCATTAAGCCTCATCTCTCTCCAGTACTTGTTTCTTCTTTTTCCCATGAGTCTCTTGAATGTATTGCGATTGATGTTTTCACAAGCGATATGTGCTCACTCCCATTTCCCACTATTCGACTCATCGCATGTTACCGATCTCCTAACTCAGTTCTTACTAGCATTGAAGAATTCATTAACTACCTCATCCCTCACTGCTCACTTCCTTTTCCCGCCGTTATTTGTGGTGATTTGAATTTTCCGAATGTAGACTGGATCAATTCATGCGCCCTCTCTCAGTGTCACTCATCAAATGCCTTTTTGCAATTTACTAATGATTATCATCTCACGCAATACGTCAAATCTTCTACTCGAAATGATAACTTACTTGATTACGTTTTTTGTAACCATAATGTGATTGCCGATTGTTTAACCTCGCACCCTTTCTCTACTAGTGATCACTTGTCTGTAAACTTCTCTATCACCGACTGTTATATTCCTTCATCTCGTCCTTCTACACATTTACTTCCTCAGTGGAGGAAAGCTAACTGGGAAGCCATGAATGAATCACTTATCTCAATTGACTGGACCCTTGCTTTCTCGACTTTGACCATTGATCAATGCGTTTCTTTTCTGACTAACACTTTATGCTCTCTCGTGACTATGCATGTACCCCATTCAACTCCTAAGAAACCACATCTCAAGTATCCTCGTAAGATCAGAAGAATGTATAGTTTCCTACATAGATCCAAGAAGCATGCTCTATCTCGTCCAATGATTATGAAAGTTTGTAAAAAACTGCATAGAGAAGTTTTAAAATTTGAATGTCAACGCGAAGAATGCTTTGAATTACCTACTAACTTCAAACTCTTCTACCGTACCATAAACAATCGTACGAAGTCCAGCAACGCTATTTCTTTCTTGATTGTTAACAATGTCCCCATCACATCAACTAGTGAAATTGTCAACTGCTTCTCTAACTTTTTCGCCTCCATCTCCTCTCCACCCCTATCTGGTCCACTTCCCTCCATTTCAGTCCCCCACCCGATCCAATATGATACCATTGTGACCCCTTTTGATGTTTGTAACCTAATCAATCGTTTGAGGCCCAGAATTAATACCTCTCCTGACTCTTTACCGAACCTTCTCATCAAAAAATGCAGAGAAGCTCTCTCAGTTCCAATCTCGATCATATTCTCTAATTCATTAACCTTAGGATACTTTCCGAAGGCCTGGAAAACTGGTATCATCAAACCAATTCATAAGAAAGGCAGCAAATCCGATGTTAACAACTTTCGCCCCATCACCCTTGTCAATTCTCTTTCCAAACTTTTTGAGAAACACATTCACAACATTATATACAACCATTTAGAATTTAATCATGTTCTACATCACAATCAATCAGGATTTCGTCGTAAGCGCTCCACTGTATCTTCCCTTGTTGAGTCCTATTCACTTTATCTCTCGCTCCTTGCCAGAAAGCAATCGTTTGACATCTGCCTCATAGACTTTTCCAAAGCTTTCGACCTTGTCGACCACAGATTTCTCGTTCACAAATTACAATGTTGTGGTATTCACTCTTCGTTGTTATCTCTCGTGACCTCTTTCTTGTCTCAACGCTCTGCTAGGGTCAGCATTAACAATCAATTTTCCGATGTAAAATCAACAAATATAGGTGTCCTCCAAGGTAGCTGTCTAGGACCGCTTCTTTTTTCCGTTTTTATTAACGACATCATCGCAGTGATACCACCTGATGTACATTGTTTTCTCTACGCTGACGATGTAAACATTTTCTCCAAAGACCCTTATCTCCTCCAATTAGCCATAGATCACATTGCCGATTATGCTGTGAAATGGGCCTTAACCATCTCTGTTCCCAAATGTCTTGTTATACATTGTGGTTTAAACAATCCTAGAAAGATATTTCTCCTGAACAACAGTGTTCTTCCTAGCGAACATGAAGCTCGCGATCTGGGTATTCATTTCACATCCTCACTCACTTTTTCTAATCATATTAACATTACCGTTTCCAAAGCGTACAAATGTATGAACATCATCTTCCGCTCTCTCAGAACCTCCTCCATTCCTGTTCTACTCCGTGCATATAAAACATATATTCTTCCACTTCTCGAATACGGTTCCGAAATCTGGTGCCCTACCTCGGTCGGACAAATCAATGACATAGAGCGGATACAAAGAAATTTCACTAGAAGATTATTTGTTAGAGCTGGTCTCTGCAAGCTTGAATATTCCGCTAGGTTAAAGCTTCTATCTCTAGATTCTCTTGAGTATAGACGTGCTATAATTGACCTATGTTTTTTCCACAAAGCGATTTATAGCCATTTCCATTTTGATCACTCATCTCTGTTCCAGTTTCTTCCCTTACCATATAGCAACCGAAAGTGTCATTCGTTAAGAATTATTCTCCCATTCAGACTTACCGCTTCCTATAGCACATGTGCTTCCCGCTGTATTGATTCTTGGAACTCTTTAGCTTCTCACATTGTTTCAATATCATCCACTAAACTATTCAAAGAAGCTCTCTTTAAACTTCCCCCTACTGCAATTATTGCCTGCTCGAAACTTCGCCTGTGATTATGATTAACTTTGTTTACCCTAATCTCTATATTTTAACTTTTCGTATGCCTCATTTTCATTGTGAATTTTTACTTACTTACACTGAACTCGCGCCCGCGACAGGTCTCCTATGTGTGTGATTTCAACTTAATTTTATACGCAAGGAATAAAGAATGAATGAATGAATGAATGAAGAGTTGTTAAACAGTTTCAGAAAAGCTTTCACCAGTATTAAAAAAGTGATTTTTCGCGGGTTCGTGACTGCCGATGCAGTATTTCCAGCTATAAAATTTCGACCAAGTTCTCACTTTAGAAACAATTAATTAAGTAACCCGGAGTGTCGGACATGGAAGTTATGCCTCCAGCTGTCCGATTGGTGAGGACCAATCAAAAAATCCCCTCTCTTCTTTGAAAAAACCTTAAATTTGCTTGAATTTCGATCGAAACAACCAAAATAAGAATATTTACCATTTTTAGTGTGACATAATTATTTTTAGTAAAACTAAGAACTCGATTTGCCTTGACAGGGTAAACATTTCAAAAAAAATTTCATTGCGGTCTCTAAATATATGGCCGCGTAAGCACGAAAAATTCGATATGAGAGCAATTCAATGGGTCAACTTAGAGACTTAGAGACCAAGAAAATAATGTGATATAATATCAATGCTTTATATTAAAACTTTGTCGGTAAATTTCCACCAAAGTTTATAATTGTCGTTCATTCTCGTTCTCGTTGTTCGTTTTTTTCTGTTTTTTTTTATTATCTTTAGTTTTGTCAGCAGAGTCTTCCTCGTGTTGTTACATTGCAAAATGTATTTCAATAAATAAATAAATTCGACGACAAATCCTTTGGAGCAGTGAAATAATGAAATTATTTTACAGCTTGTAGTGTTCTGTAGTTTTCCGGAAAACCTTCACAAAATTAGGTATAATCATAATTATGTCTCGAAGTGTTTGAGAGCATTACTAGCCATGAAATCTACAAAGGAATATTATTAATTTCGTTGGTAAGCAGTGAGACTCAACAAGAACTATATTTCAAGAATGTTGCCATTCATGAATAACAACCGAAAGAAGTTCAGATGTGCGCAGGCCAAGATCACGTCTTGGTTCTTAACCAAATCGGAAGAGTATTTGCCTTCGGAACCGGGAGGTTCATATTTCTGATTCTGAAATGTTTAAAAAATAATTCTGACCAATAATCCATCTAACTACGATTGTTGCTTGACTTCAGCCCCTACCATGAGTATATTCACAAAATTTGCCCATTTACCTAGAGTGAAATATAACCCAACTTTTTATTATTATTATTATTATTATTATTATTATTATTGCAGTGTTAAATAGTTGATATTCAGTAAAAGAAGTGAAAAACCGTACCCGAGTGTATCACTTTTTATGTTTTAGAAAGTAAGGAAACTTTTACAAAAGTGAACAATAACTTGGTAGACGTGTAAATATAATTTTGTAGAACTATAAAAATTATTCCGTGAACGTGTAGGTATAATATTATTTGATAGACGTGTGAATATCATTTGGTGGACTCGTCATCTTAATTATTTGACATGTCACAGTTATTTAATGCAAGTCCGTTTAACTTTCTTACACAATCACCTCCGTGCGCAATTCAATTGACTAAACCCTTTTGATGACCAAAAACAGGTGAAAAGCCATCCCCTTTTAAACCTGTTGCATGGTTTACTCATTAAGATTTCAAGTAGGAAGAAGTAGAAAAGCTAAAATTATGCGAGTATTTTCAATCTATAATTAAACGGTGAATACGTTTGCAGTCATGGGGAGCTCGGATTAGGCTTCGTGAGTAGTCAGACGGAACCCGTCCCGGTAATGCTTCCAGAAGAACTCAGGGTGGTGGACATCGCCGCAGGAGGCTGGCATTCACTAGCTCACACTGGTTAGTACTTTAATGTAATATTTCCGAGTGATTTGGTCTGACAAAAGTCATTATATTTACACACATTCGATGAGTCGATATTTATTGTAGTCGGGCTGAGGTTTCCCAGGTTTCTTGCAATCAAACGTATAAAGTATATGTTCTAGATCGGATGACTTGATCAAATTTTACTTAAGCCGCCTTCACGCAAAAATGCGCTTATATGATATATGCTGCATTACAATATGAGTGGTTCTTTCAAGCTTCCGTTGACAATTTTCATAAAATTCTGCGTTTTTATATGTTTCGATTGCTGAGGCTTGGGTTTTTCTGGTTTCCGTCATCGCGAAAGTTTCATTGGTCACCAGTCCTCTTAAAAATTGAAAAAAAAAACAATTCTTTGGGTGGAAGAATTTTTTTTATGATAAGCTCTCTCTTCTCTGCCCTTTCAACTCTAGCTCGCTCCTCATCATTCCTGGTTCCCCCGCTCAAAAAGCGGTCGTTTTTTTCAATTTGTCAACCATTACAAGTAATCTTCGTTGAGGTATATATGTATATGTTTGTTACGTGGAATATACATCAAAAGACATACATAGAACACGTCAGAAAAATAGAAGAAAAATAGATTTGTAAGCAGTTATAATCGAAAGAATACAATGGAATGAATGAATAAAATTATTCATAAATAATCTCACTTGAGGTATACATACTATGAGAGTTTTTTTATTTCTCTCGGTGAAAATACGAGCTGAGATACGTAAAAATACGAGTATAAAAAGGAATTAATTCGAGCGATAGAGCGAGGGGTTCGATAAAACAATTCAAGTAGTGGATGGTCTGAAATTGTAAAAATAAGAATTGCGAATGGACAGATTAGTTCGACCCTGAACTAATTTAAGGAGTAATTTCAAATCTCTGGATTGTCTACTGGAGCGTAGGGAAAACAATTCCGTGTTGGCGATTTCTCATTCTACTTCTAGGCATATCTCTGTTATCTTTACCAAAACATCGATGGAACACGCGTCGAGTGAAAAAGTTTTGAACTTTCTCTAATGCGCTGATGTCTTTCTCAAAGTGGGGGGAGTAAACTGTTGTGGGGGGGGGGGGAGTAAACTGTTGTGCGATGTAGAAAAATAGATTTAACGTAAATATAATAGGCGTCAATAAGAGTTTTGGGATTTTTACTTTTGAGAACTTTTATAATCAAGTGGCACTTAAGTTTTGCTTTCAATGCAATGGCTGAACAATGGGAAGAAAATAAATATTTTATCTACATTTTTCAATGCAAAAACAGTTTCCAGAGAATTAATTAACAACTCATAAAGCGTGACATGATGAACATCATGTAAACAGCGGAGAATGAAGTTCTCAAAAGAAAGAACATTTTATTTTAATCAACAATATGAATATTGAATAACTCAGCCATACTTTCTAAAAATGATGATTTTTCCAAAAAACTTCTAAAGGCAGCGAAAGATGTATTCAGCAAAACTTCTCTAGGTAATTGAGCGAACATAAGTGAAACTCTAAGAGTGAAAGAATGGAAAAGAGCCGCGTTTTTCGTACTATCTACAAAATGCCGCCAGGGTTTGTACGCGTTGGTTTAACATGTTTAAAGATTCGGTCTCTTTTGATTATTGACAGGTTATTATAAATTTTCCAACCTATTTCCATGTCAGCTTGAATTTTTCTCAGGTACATAAATGGGCGAAAGATTGAGGCTAGCTAATCTATCTCTATCTATCTTTGTAGGATGGGAAAGAATATGGGTAATTGGAGTCGGGAAAACAACGATAGAAGACAATGCGTGTAAAGAATTTCAGAACTCTTTCAATCAATTTCATGTCTTTGGCAAATATGTGTTCCAAAAGCTAGATGAAGATTCTAAGTGAGGTAAGACATACAGTACCGTGCAGAAGTATACCAAAAAGTAATGTACGTCATAATGTAATGAATTAGAGCCGTTTTTGAAAAAGCAGAACAGCTCAGTTATTTTTTTCTTGAAATATTATTTTTCGATCTTTTTGACATATGTTTTTTTTGTTGTTGACATATTTTGAGTAAGGAAGATTACATAGATATACTATCGAACGTCATGCTGCCCTATGCGCGCTCGAACATTCCCCGGGGCGGGATATACCAGCAGGACAAAGATCCAAAGCACGCTTCGCGTGTGCTCGAGGAATGGTTTGGTCAGCGTCGAGTGACCCTCATGGACTGGCCGAGCCAGTCACCGGACCTAAATACGATAGAGTACGTGTAGAGGGAGCTGGGTGAGGCCATCCAGGGCAAGACTGCTCGGAATGCGGCGGAGAAATTCGCCCAACTTGAACAGGCCTGGCACGTCCTACCGGTTTTAACCCTCGGCAACTTAGTGGCCTCTATGCCACAAAAATGGAAGTCATTGACGCTAGGGGTATGGCGACAAAGTATTAGACTGGGGTAATCAAATTTCGGGTAGCACTGGACGGTTAAGTTGTTATTGAAGATGTCATCATAGGTTACTGAAGAATATGTGCTCAATTTGTGTTTTTCTTGCTTTTCATATTTTATGCTTTTTTTGTTAACAGTTAATCTGCATCTCAAAAGTTATGTTGAAATTATGTTTCGAAGTACTAGAAGATAATCTAATAAAAAGTTGAGCCTTTATTCCGCGTTCACTGAAGATAAACACTGTAAAATAGACTTTTTGGTATATTTATGCACGGTACTGTATGTTTTAAAACATTTGAATCGTTGATATGTATAAACTGCTTGAAACAGAGAATACATTGCTGCCGTTGCTTTGGAGACCTTGTCAGTTACTGCTTGGCTTCGACGGAGAGTACGATTTGGATTCCGAGATCCCGCACTTCTGAGGAAGAAGTCAGAGGAACATCGTTGATTTTGTAGGCTGGTTGGAGAGTGCGAGAGCCTATGTGCAGATGAGTGCTCTTAGATGAAGAAAGAGTGAGATCATTAGAATTGCACCAATCATATACAGCATTCAAAGCCAATTTTAATTCATGACAGCGTTCAACGAAGTTTTCTCTCTTGTACGATTTATAATTCTTAACATCGTCAGCGTATGCTTGGTAACACACGTTCGGAAATGGTTCAAGAACGGAATTCAAAACAGGTATGTAAAGAATAAAGAGAACGGGACCACTAACCGATCCTTGCGGAACGCCTGATATGACTGGACGGGGAGTGGACATCTTGTCTCCCATACGGACAGAAAAAGTACGATTAGTGAGAAAAGATTTTAGCCAAGAGTGTAAGGGATCGGATATGCCGTAATGAGAACATTCGTAGAGAAGTTTGAATATGCTGACAGTGTCGAACGCACGTGAGAAATTTAAATAGATAACATCGACAGTAGAGCCCTCACTAAGCGAACGACTCCAATCATCTTCACAAGTTAGCAAATTGCTAACTACACAGGCATTCAATTTCAATTTTATTACGTGAATACATTACATGCAGCAACGCATAAATTAATCACGTGGTACGAGAGATTAAACAATTGAATTGTTTAAATTACATAAATAGGTAAAACAATGCAGATTACATCCAGGCAAACATATATCATTTATCAACTTCATTAATTTCGGTGAATATAATTTCGGTGAAGCTGATCGTATAGAGAAGGCATTTCTTCTGCAAATAGTTCTCGAAGCAGGGTGGATTATTTTAAAAAGTGCGCCTCTAGTGTTGGACGCTCTTATTTCAAAGTTGTGGTGCGTCCTGTCAGAGAGTACTTTTTTCCCAAATATCAGTTTCAGAAGTAGTTTGAGGTCGTTAGATTCTCTAACAGAGAGAAGAGATACTAGGCCTAGTTGGTTGTTTCTCGTCTGACTACTTGGCATATTATTAAACGAACAACCAAAGCACCGGCGAAAAACGCGACGCGTAAAATAATTTTGAACCTTTGAAAAAAGCAAAAAGCAATAAAAAAGCATTTTTTGTATCGATAGTAAGTAAAAATAAAGCATTCTTTCTAGAATCATGTTGATTCACAGGCAAAATGTTGTATCGACTCAAGTGCTCAAAAATAGTTGATCTAACTAATCTTTCCATCGTTTTAGAAGCAGGTGAGAGAATAGCAATAGTTCTATATGAAGAGGATATAGATGCATCCTTGCCATGTTTCGGAATGGCTGTCACTAAAGAATGTTTCCAGATAGTGGGAGTCGAACCAGTATCCATACAAATATTATAAATGTGAGGCAAAGGAAGAGCAATAGAAGAAGCACATTTCTTGAATATAAGTTGAGGAATATCATCCGCTCCATGGCTGCCAGAATATTTCAGTTTAGAAAGAAAACGTTCAACTGTGGGAGGGAGAAACAATGAATGACACATCTTAGGAGTGATGCGAGGGCAATACATAGGGGGAGGCAAGTGATTATCACGAGTTTCGAATTGCGAATTCGGGTGCTAAAATTTCACATTTCTTACTAGAATCTACTGATATGTTACCAGATTGGTCAATGAGTTGGAGCGGGGGGGGGGGAAGGTTTAGGTCTTGTCAGAGAGGCGATATGCTGATAGAGATTCTGTGATCGAGATAATTTGGCCTTCTGGCAACTTCTATTCCACTTGTTGATTTGTTTCAATAGATCACAACTTGCTCTGTTATAGAGTAAACGAACAGCAGGAATACGTATGTTACGAAAGAGAGCATCGCGATAGGCGATAAGCCTACATATATGGGGAGGAAAAACTAAATTATAAGTGCAAGGAAAACGACTAGGAACATGTATATGGATGGCTTCTTTGAGGATGGAAAGGAAACGGAATAAAGATCATCTACTGAATGGAAAAGATCGAAAGAAGCTTCCCAATTAATAGCGGAAAGATGTGCATTAAAATGTTAAGCGGTTGTCTAATAGAAATCCTAAATCTCTAACTTCATCCAAATATTCAAGGGAGTTCCCATTGACGGAATAAGGAAAAGGTAAGGGGCTCTGGGTACCTATACGCAAGACAGCACGTTTGGGTAGGGATAAAGGGAGTTGCCAGGCGTTTGACCGCTTCACAACTGAGTCAATGGCGGCTTGTAATACGATATGAGAATCGGAGGCATTGAAGGACTTATAAAGCTTCATGTCGTCAGCATAGATTTTTACTTTCAACCTGAGTTCGTTATTTCATCAACTACATCTGCTGGGGAAACGATAAATAGAAGGGGGCCTAGTACACTACCCCCGCTAGTAATCGGTAGGCTTCTGGAGAGAGAGTCCCTGACACGTACTTGGAATGTTCTGGCTCTGAGGCACTCTTCTATCCAACATACATATAACCTTCTTTGGAAATTGCAGCTCTTTCAGTTTATAAAAAAGTTTAACATGAGATACTTCGTCGAACGCCTTTGTGAGGTTCGGGATGTACTTTGCTCGCCTTAAAAGCAGTTTGGTGGATGCACCAAACTTGGTGCTTTGTGGTGTTTGCTGCTCGCCTTTGTGTCCCACTCTGACTTGCTCAAGCAACACAGCAAAAGTAGAAGCGACTTTATTCAAGAAGGGTTCAATGGAAGAATTGATTCAGAAAGCATCTATCCCTTACTAAACGATATACAATAGCACAGACATTGAAGGATTAGTGACGGTAAGAAATATATATAGAGACAGGCGAGCAAGAAAGTTTAGGCTCCGCCCCTCCAGAGAGAGAGAGAGTGGGAGAGCCAGACTCCTCCCACAATGTTGGAAGATCATAGTCTTAGCATGTATATGAAGATACACGAGGGGAGTTGCGAAATGAAACCAAGAAACACCCTCGCGTGTGATTATTGATACTCAATGAAATACTAAGTGAAGTGTTGATATTCAACATTCTCCCGCCCAAGAGAAAGGAAACGGTCTAGTAATGAATTTTAATTAGGCGAAAAGACTAATTAAGTACATCGAATAAAATGTCTAGACCTAAAAAAACAAACACAAAAATCAAATACAATCCGAACATAACATGATTTGATGATTTCCTGTCTCTCCCTCTTATCTTCGTCCTCAGAGACGTGATGATCCCTCCGCAAGCTGCTCTCCTCGATTCACATATGTTTCTTAGTAGAGTTCCTCTTTGATCTGAGTAGCATCCGGCAGATTGGAGCCACATAAACAACTGCTGCTGTAGTACACACCAAAACGAAGAAAACTGCGACCAGTGACAGTATTGTTCTCCATTTACTTGAGATGACTTCAATGAAGTGATAGAAGTCAGGAACATCAAGTTCGCCAGTTTCTCCGGACATAACTGCTCGGTCTTCCAATGAAGGTCCGTCATTGTATAACGTTCCTTGTATGAGAACAGATTCACTGCATGACACATTGCAATTCTCTTGAACTCTTTTGGTACTGAAAGCAAGGATTCTTTCCGAGTTTATTCCTTCTGGTCCACATGGAATAGAGAATGCATTTTCTTCGCAGGTCACTACTACTACTTGACTGCTCTTCACTGTGCATGTGAATTTTGTAACTGCTTCCGTGGCGCAATTATAGCACCTCTCAACAGAGTTCACCTTCACTTGGCACGGACTGTTGACCTCCTGAATATATATTATATATAGTGAGAGTCCGCGGGTTTTAGTGTGGTGTCCCCTGTCTTGTGGCCCCGAACCAGAACATGAAGGATTGACACGTTTATTAGATTAAGACGTCGTAACATGGATACCGAGAACAATTACATTAACGTTATGTTATAGAATATTAGAAGCGACATTAACATTATGTTGTAGAATATTAAAAGCGACAATGACAATGGGGGATTATTACGTTACCAATAATATGCCTAAGTAAGAGGGGTGGGGGTGAGCGACCGGGCCCGGTCTCCTCTCTGCCTAGCGAAGGGGCGTATTTATATGTAGCGCCCGGCACGAAGGCGTGGTCTCTAGCTTACATTCTCTCTGGCTTATGAGCTCTATCCAGAGAAGGGCGGCTTGCTATAAAGACCTATCCTATGTTCACAGTTATAATAGGGAAGCGGGATTAGCAATACAGAGCTACCAGATATTCACACCTCCAACCTTTACCCCAGGTCCGTCCTCGGACCGAAAAAAAATTAAGAATAGTTTTAGTTCTACCTTAAATGCTATTTCTACAAAACGGTAAGGCCGAGGATTTTAAACGGCATGCATCTAATTGAAGTCTTGTGAAAAAGAAACAATCGAAACAAATGCATAAATCAAGTAAATTGGTTAAACCATGGATATATTTTATTTTATCTACATTTTTCTATGCAAAAACAGTTTCCAGAGAATTAATTAGCAACTCATAAAGCGTGACATGATAAGCATCACATAAACAGAGGAAAATTAAATATATATATATATATACATATGCCACCAAAGAAAGACTATCTTCTTCTGCCGTCCTTTACTTGCTGTGTCCGTTGTTTTTTTTTTCATCTTCTTCGTATCCTTTTCCCGAATTAGGCCTCGCTCCCCCTTCGATCTTGTCCCGAGATTTGTCCCTTCCGAGTCCGCTTTTAGTGGGTCACCGCTTTTACGACTGCTCCCTGCAATCAAGACCGAGAAGTATATGTTCCCTCCTTTTTGTTTTTGTGTGTTTTTTTTTTTTTTTTATTTAAATTTATTATTATTGTTATTATTTATTTATTTATTTATTTATTAATTTATTTATTTATTTATTAATTTATTAATTTATTTATTTCTTAATTTATTTATTTGAATTGAATGATACCAACCTTTTCTTCCCCCTTTTTTTTTTACGACGCTTCTTTTTTTTTTTTGAAGTCTTCGATCTCGCACTTTTGCCTTTCGTTTTCACGTTTGGAGTCCTCGACGCTTGACCAATTGTCCTGCAATTAGAATCAAGAAGTGTCTCTCAATGGAACGATATACATATATGTAAAACAACCTTTTTAAAAAAAATTGTATTATTGTTATTATTATTATTGTTATTTTTTTTTGGATTAGATATTAAAAACGTCACATTTGAACTAGCTGACTTTCCCGATCGCCCCTCCTTTCCGCCGTAGAGTTCACCAACTGCCCTGACGTTGATCTAGCATCGGGTCTCTGAACAAGTACATAGCTTTTAGTATGCCCACTTCATTTACTGCCTGTTCGAATGTGACTATGTAGTTGCGATTTGAAAGGTTAAACTTTCTCTTCTTTTTTTTTGAAAGGGTGACTTCTATGAAACCCGCCGAATACTCACCTGATCTCATAGGTTCAGCTGCTGGGATTCTACGACCGTTCCATGCCTTGCTGCGTACCTCACGACCTCATACCAGATCGCGAGATCGAGGAGCGTCTTCTGGTGGCCGACCACTATGGGGGTGTCCCTCGCTCTTGTCAGTGCCACGTTGACCCTGGCTTCGTCACTTATGAATTTCGACTCCCTTTTTTAGAGGCATCGGTGTAAGCCCGGTAGGTTACTCCCAAGGCCATGGAGGCCTCCATGCACGTGGTAGTTCTTACTACATTACGATCATATCCCCTAGCCTTTCCGAATCTGTCATCGATGTCTTCTTGCTCTTCTTTGCTCAACGGTTGAGCAAACGTTATGGGTTTGACCGGTGGAGGTCGTGTGTAGCCCTGTACTGCCTCCCGGTACTCTTTTTCTTTTCCTGCTCTTGGTGGTTCGATCGTGCAAAAACCTGAGGATTTTGGTGGCCTGCCGTATGCCCAGACAATCTCGCCTTCATTAGGAGGATTGGCCTCTTCTCCATTTCTGTCCACGAAGTCCCTCGGCCTGATGTTAGCTATATTCCTGCTCCCACTTCGCAGCATAGTAATTCTCTTTGAAGCTCTTTTGCCCATTACCACTTCCATGATGTGTGCCATCTTTTTCGAAAAGGATCCCATGGCGACGGGCACTGTTAGTTCTGCCACCCAGGGCAGCATGGTTTGTTCCGCGAGGATGTCTGGGTTTAGCTCGGGTACGTATTTGTTCATTTTACCCGGGTTTCTAAGCGCGACTTTGTATACGTAAAATAGGTCATCGTAAGCCATTTTTGACAAGTCGATGTTCGGTCTGCCCGTAATTCCCGATATGGTCAGGGCGTCTATATATATATATCTCAGGTCTGGTCGATCCGGTGCGAACACTTCGTAGTGGACCGCTTCCAGAACCGGCCTTCCGTTGGAGGCTTCTCCGCAATGTCTGTACAATACTGGGTTTAACCCCTCGATTACTTCAGGCGTAAGCATTGTTCGACCGTCCTTCTCATCCTGTTTCTTTCCTTGAGGCCTTGGCGTTCGCGACTCCATCAGTTCTTTCGTCGTGTTACGGAAAAGTTCGACCGTCTTGAGCGTGATCAAGGAGGCACACGGGGCTTTGTCATTACGTGACGTCCCGTGCTCTTTTCTTGGCGCCTGAATCTCTTTCCTATCCACATCGATGTAGGGGTTATTTGCTCTCGCGTTTTCCCAGTAAACCTCTTCCACTTCCGGATCTACATGTGGCATCGTGTAGATGGCTGGTTGTGGCTCAGCTCTCTCGTCTAGCATGTGACGAAAGGGGTGCGTCTGTGGCAGCGATTTTTTTTCTTCAGATAAGGACATCTCGGCCATTTGGAGAATGTTCTCAAAGATGGGCTCGTCCAGCCCGTACTGGGGATTACGGTGATTTATTTCTTCCGATAATGGTGACCTCAGAATGAGGTCGCCAACCGGTGTGAGGGAAGCAACCGGCGGAGCGGTGCCGAGGCCTGAGATGACGTCCGTGTTTGGGGTGGAGGGTTAAATTGTTCCAACAACGGTGTCCCGTGAACGGGGGCACCAGCTGGGGTGGGGGTTCTGACGACTTCGGCATCTTCTGCGTTTAGGGGGGAGGAGTTAAACAGTTCCAACAACGGTGTCCCGTGAACGGGGGCACCAGCTGGGGTGGGGGTTCTGACGACTTCGGCATCTTCTGCGTTTAGGGGGGAGGAGTTAAACAGTTCCAACAACGGTGTCCCGTGAACGGGGGCACCAGCTGGGGTGGGGGTTCTGACGACTTCGGCATCTTCTGCGTTTAGGGGGGGGGGAGTTAAACAGTTCCAACAACGGTGTCCCGTGAACGGGGGCACCAGCTGGGGTGGGGGTTCTGACGACTTCGGCATCTTCTGCGTTTAGGGGGGAGGAGTTAAACAGTTCCAACAACGGTGTCCCGTGAACGGGGGTACCAGCTGGGGTGGGGGTTCTGACGACTTCGGCATCTTCTGCGTTTAGGGGGGAGGAGTTAAACAGTTCCAACAACGGTGTCCCGTGAGCGGGGGCACCAGCTGGGGTGGGGGTTCTGACGACTTCGGCATCTTCTGACGCCGGTCGTTCGTGGGCGGGCGGGATCGACCTCCTGGGTTTTTTTGCCGGTGGTGGTTTCCCTCTTATCGCTTGTCTTGGCATGCTCGCTCACTTAATCAATGCTGGCGTTTTTGCTTTTTTTTGACGTGAGGTTACTCGACAAATTCTCGCCGCGCGCGAACATATAGGATTTGCGAAACCAATCAAGAAAACGCTAATACGAACATCAACGTGATGATGAGCTTGCGACATTTAATCTACCACGTTATAAAGACGGCATGTCCGTTACTCGGAGCTCGAAACAGATCAATGCTCGATTGTCGGAAGCCTTTCGCAACAATAGGATGGAATTTGGCAATCGAAAGGGAGGGAAGTGACTATTCTTTATGAGAAGACCAGACCTATTTTGTTGAGAAGCAAACAAAATGTGAGAATACTGATTTCCGTGTTGGGAAGCATAATGATTGAAGAATATAAGGTCCCGTTTAGTTCTTAAAACTTTCTTAGATTTCCACCATCGCGGTTAGAAACATTTAGGGGTGTAGAACGTGGGCATTGTAAGCGAATAATTCTGGGAAGTGCAAAGTACGTTTCTAGCTAGAAACTGAAGACGTTCATTGATAAGACTAGGAAATAATAATCGGCCGAAACGAATCCCTAAGGACTCCGAGAGGACTGAATAAGACTGTGAGAGGGATTTATTAATAGGTATTGCTTACGTTCGTTGAGAGAGAAAGGCGGACGAGAATTTGGTAAAAATTTTTTTGAAAGCGAATGAAGATGATTTATGAAGATGTATGTATATTAATAGGAATAGTATCAACCGACTTACTGTAATCAACGAAAATAGTTTTTAAAAAAAAATTTTTTTTTTTTTTTAGAAAAAAGCCAACTGATCAAGTGTTTGATGCCATTTTGAAAGAGACATTGGGAGAATTGATGAGCAAGCCCTTTGGAAGGAAATACGTGGGTATCGATCACGTTTTAGAAGTAACTACTTTTCGAGAAATTGCCAAAAAAATCACGATACGCACATGCATATTAAATGGCGGGAATTGCATTTACATGAACATGACGACGTGTAAATGAAAGAATAACGTTGTATGATTAGTCGCTTAATTGATTTCCTTTCGCGCGTTAGTAATGATTGATATGACTGGATTTTTAGCGCTGGTGTAATTGAGAGGCGATTCCGAAACAATAACTGATGAGAGTGTGGTGTGAATTGTTGATCTTATAGGACAAAGAAGAGAAAATAGGCTAAGGAGAAGAGAAAAGCAAGGCCTGGGAAATCGTACACCATGATATAAACGAAGGTTTGTATGGGATAATTGGCAAAGTAGGATATATTACAGTTCAAAATGAAAATAAGAATGTATACATACATATACATTGCCACATATACATACAAATATACATATACGCATAAACATATACACGTACGCATGTACATACACATATATAATATATACACTCATATCCATATATATTTTAGGGAGAAGTCGTTCCAAAAAGCATGAGAAGAATGCGCAAATCACAGATAACGGAAGAACATGAGCATAGTAAATATAAGAATGCATAAACGAAGTGAATTGCGAGCACCACATGATATGATATAATTCATGGAGCGCAGAAGCAGGAGAGCGCTCTTATGATCATCAAAGCTCAAAGATAGACAAGAATCACCGAGAAATTAACGGAAGAACATGAGAACAATGAGTTCAAAAAAAAAAAATGCATACACGAAATGAATTGCGAGCACCACATGATATGATATAATTCATCGAAGGTGAATTAATTCATAGAGCACGGAAGCAAAAGGAAGAGAAAAAAATGAATAAAATAAAACACAAAAACAAAAATCTTATGTTCTGATTATTAAGTCTTAGGGAAGACAAGCTTAAGTTCCCGAGAAACTATAAGGTATTCTTCAGAACTATATCCAACCGCATTAAAAGCAACACATCTATTCCTGCTCTCATAGTGAACAATAAACCAACTACTATCCCCTTCGAACAAGCAACTCACTTCGCCGAGTATTTTGATAAGTTACAACCCTTACCAATCAGTGGACCCCTTCAGATCTCTCGCCCGAATTTTCACCTCGACCACATTAATGACATCTCCCCTTTTGAGGTGAACTCCATTCTGAAACGAATAGCTCCGAAACTGAACTCTTCCCCTGACTTTATTCCAAGTAGACTACTCAAAAATTGTCTGGACTCACTGGCCATACCTCTCTCAATCATTTTCACCAACTCACTAACCTTAGGGCACTACCCTCTGGCCTGGAAAAAAGGAATAATCAAACCAGTTCATAAAAAAGGGCCCCGCTCTCAGATCGAAAATTATCGTCCTATCACTATGGTGTGCTCTATGTCAAAGGTATTCGAGAAACTGATCTTCAATATAACTTATCAATATCTGGAAACCAATGGCATACTACATCCCAAACAACATGGTTTCCGTCGGAGACGGTCCACGGTAACATCCCTGGTAGAGGCTCATTCCATTTACCTCACGCTTCAGAATAAAAAAATAGACTTTGACATCTGTCTAGTCGACTTTTCACGGGCTTTCGACTCTGTAAACATAAGATTTCTTGTTCACAAACTTGAAAAAGTGGGAATAACGGGCAACCTCCTCTATCTTATCCGTTCTTTTCTCACGAGCAGGTCCTCGAAAGTCTCAATCGGAGAAACATTATCAGGCCCTAAAGTATACAACAGTGGTGTTCCCCAGGGGAGTTGCCTTGGACCCCTCCTCTTTTCAATATTTATAAATGATATCATGGAGCACATAGAGCCAGATGTCCATGGTTTTCTATATGCCGATGACCTCAAAATTTTTTCCAAGAACAGAGACTCTCTTCAGAAAAGTCTGGATTCCATTTCCGATTACTCACTGACTTGGGGACTTGTGATATCAACTCAAAAATGCTTTATCATGCACTGTGGTCCTAGGAATCCAAAAGTAACATATAACCTAGAAGACAATATCATACCAACTACTTCATTAGTGAAAGATCTTGGCATTACATTTCAGGAAGATATCACATTCTCTAAACATATTGAACTAACCTCCCTAAAGTCCCAAAAATGTATAAACATGATCTTCAGAGCCTTTAAAACCAAATCAATTAAAGTTCTGCTCAGAATATACACCACATACATAAGACCCCTTATTGAATATGGGAGTGAGGTATGGTCCCCAGTAACTATCGGTCTCGTTAACTGCATAGAAAAAGTGCAAAGATCATTTACACGAAGGTTACTACAAAGGGCCGGATTACCCAAAATGAGTTATGTTGCTAGACTGAATTTTCTTTCCATCTCCTCGCTTGAATATAGAAGAAATGTGGCCGATCTTGTGTTCATCCATAAATGTCTGCACGGAAATATTCAAGTAGATTACTCAAATATGTTTAAACTTTGCCCATCGCCTTATTCGCTGAGAGAGTCGAATAACTACAGAATATGCTTGCCGTGTAAATATCAAAGCAGAACAAGCACTTGTGCCTCAAGAATGATTAATGTCTGGAATAAGTTACCTTGTTCTTTGGTTTCTACAAGCTCTTCTAGCATTTTTAGAAATGAACTTATCAAGCTTGATTGTGAAACCATTGTCACCAACTCTAGAATACATTTTTAATTCAAGTGCTTTGTTTCTTCAAATGTTTTGTTTCTGTTTCTCCTCTTTTTTTTCAATTTTATTTGTGTTCTCAGTTAGCTCTCGAATGATAAAGAGTGAGTTGAATTTTTGGAATTTCAAGTTATTATTGCGGATGAATAGTTCTTAATTGCTGATGAATAGTTCATAACTGAAGATACAAGCTTTGCTTTCTTTGCTTTTTTTGTGTGCTTTCCTATTTTCCTAAAATGAAATGTTCCTCATTGTTCTTGTCATATTTAGATCTCACTTTTCATAACCTTCACTGAATTCACTTTTCTTGTGACAGTGTCATCTGTTTCGTCACTTAACATTATGTTTTGTTTCAAGCGGAATAAAGAATTGAATTGAAGTACCTATTCCTGGGCGTTTCTATATGTGGTATTGTTAGCTTTTTGGAAAAGCCTATTTTTGTAGTATAGTTCTTGAGGAAAACCCTAGATCCTACCTGAAATACATTTTCTCTGACGTGTTTATGGTATATTCACGCTCGGAAAGGAAATTTGCGGTGGCCAACTTGCCTGGTCCTGTGAACTACGCATTGTGAATCCGTCAGTATTTTCCTTAAATCTTTCGAAGCTACGATCATAAAACGACATATTCCGCCAAGTTCTTCTATTGGGTGTTTTCGGGGCTTCTAATTGTTCTGGTATATTGCCTTCTACTCTTGGGACGTTTTCGATGGTAATAGACGTAAATGGTTGTCCGTGGTTGTGTTGAAACGTTGTTTTTCCCATATCTTCTTGGTTGGGGCCTTGGCTTCGTGTTTTTAGCCTTTGAAATACACCCCACGCGGCTGGATATCTGATGGCTATGGCCCATTTCATTATTGCTGCGGCTAATGTTAAGGAGGAGTAGAGGCAGCATACCCTAATCCATAAGTTTTCCCACGAAAAATTGAAGAATACTGACAGTGGATTTGTAGCCGTCGTTCCTGACCCGTAGTGTTCTGTTCCTCCCTCGGAGTGGTCGGTGTTCGCTTCGAGCATGGCTGCCCTGGTTGAGAACGCCTGCCACATCTCGCTACTACGATGCTCCTGTAATAATTCCGTAAGGTTCGTTAAGACTAGGTTGTGGAATAGAGTAATGCTACTGGTTGTGGTTTTAAAATATGAAGGTATAAATGTGTTTAACGACGTAATTCTCTGGTTTGAAAGACGACTTACTGTACCCATGACGCTGTCCCATTGCCAGATGCCGTACCCTACTGCGAACTGAAATGGTGCTACTTCTGCGCAAGGAACCTTGTCTGCGTGACTCGTTATTATTAGCGATTTGGGTTCGACAAAGGTGATCCATGGTTTCTCGTTTGGCACTGACACCGCCACTTGGGGTCGTGAGTAGCAGGTCTGGTTTGCTTTGAGCAGCTTGTAAGAAGATTCTTGAATAGGGATACATGGAGTAGTTTTTACTATGTTCTTACCTACGTAGGCCGCCTTAATATCCGACTGGTTTAGCAGGAGTCGCATTGCTAAAGTCGGGTTAGCAGCCACCGACGGGATAAGGGTGGCGGTCAGCGAGTTTAGAGAGCTGCATAGGCGGCGTGTAGCATGTTCAAACATGATACTCATGTACGTTCTTACGCTAATTTCCACTGCTTGCAACTGGGCTGCCAATTGATTCGTGGTGGGAACTCCTGCTACTACGTCTCTTTTAGGTCTAGGGTAAGTTACCAGTATGCCGTATTCTTGGTCAGTCAACGTGAAGGCTAAGCCGCAGTCTGATATTGCTGGGCTGCGTTGAGACCACGATAGCGCAAACTCATGATTCTCGCTCAGCCACACGTTACCCGCTCTAGACCCTTTGATGTCTCCTAAAAATGTAAACTGACATTTCTGTTTTGCTTCTGCTTTCCAAAGCATGACTCGACCGTCTTCAAGTGTACATTCTCCGTCGGCGTAGTTACATCCGCTTATGTCGCCAGCCGGACTATCTGGCTTCGTATCGCCGTGTCGGGCGTATACCGTTGTCTGAAAGGTTAGACATTCATGAAATGAGATGGTTCGTTCCCCGGCCCAACATCCTATTGGGCCCCATTCCCATTCTACGTCTCTCGCGTTTTCCGTTTTAGCTAGTTTTCCTTGAACCCTAAGCACGCCGTGAGTGCATTTGTTGAACCTTATCATTTGCCTACACTCTTCAGCGGAGACCGTGACTAGTTTACGACTTTCCTCTTTAGACCTATACCCAAAAAACGACACAGCATATTTAAGCTCGTGCCGTGATATCTGGCACACATGCGCTTGCGATTCGTATCTTACCGTGTTGGGTCGCCATACTGACAAACTGAGAGCGACCGGTGTCGCGTTTGACACCGTTGATAGGAAGCTGCAGTTGAAGGTGGTCGGCAGGGCCCAGAAAGACTGAGGTGTGCCCCGAGGGCACATCCATATGGGGCTAGGTACACCTCCCGCGAGTCCGGAAGCGGGCAATATAACGGTCATTGCCAGGCCTTTAATTAAGTGTACGTGCCTAGTTGCTTTCCTCAGGATTATTAAGAGGAGAAGCATGATAGTTTTGAAAATAATCCAACCGTGAACAGAACGGAAAGCCCTGATTGGTTGATGCGCTCCCCTGGCAGGGAACGCTGTTTCACCCGTGCTTGCCTCTGCTCCCTGACAACAAAGCACAGATGCCGCAATTGTGAGCATTAACGCTGTGCTCAATGAGGTTCCCGGTGATCTTCTGCCCTGTGACAATTGGTTATTCCTGGCTAGCAAGGCTGCAGTCCTCGCCTTTTCTTGCTCTAGGGCAATACTCTGGTGCTGCAACTGACCCGTTACTATTTCTAATGTCTCATTGGCTTTCGCGACCGCTTCTTGTAAACTTTTTGATCCAACTTCGTTGTTTTCTACCATAAGTGCTTGGGATCTAGGCTGTCTCGAGTATTTGTCTCTCTGATATCCTACGTTTTCTCTGTCGAACCTAATCGTCCTAGGCCCTTCGTTGCTTCTTTCATACCTGTCATTCCGGGGATCCTCGTATGCATTTCTGGCGTTTGACCTGTCATATCCGCCCAACTGCCTTTGTCCGTATCTCTGTTGCGGTTGCGAGTACTGAAACTGGGGTTCGTTGTTATATCTTACCCTGTTGTACCGGTCGTTCCTGTTGTACGAAGAGTTCCATCCTCCGCCACCGTTCCTCGGGTTCCATGCTGCTACCCTTGCTGTGCTCACTGCACAATCTCTGGACATATGACCTCTCTGCCCACACCTGTAACAGATCACGGTAAGGATGGGGCCTTTTCTATTAGGCAGGGCCGGGTTTTGTAGGGTTTGGGCCGCCATCACGTCAGGTTCGGTAACTCTTGTGACCGGGAAGATTGTCATGGCTGAGGTTGCGTCTTGTAATAGGCTCTCGTAGGTCCTGGCTTTTGTGATTGCTTCGGTGGCCGACGCCGGTGAAGCTGCCTGAACATAAAAACGCAACGCCGGTTTTAAGCGATGTTGGAATTCCTCAAGGAACCTCTGGTTCACAACTTCCTCTGACTTACCAATGCAAAAGCCCCTGACTAGCTTCATCAATCTAACAGAGAAATTCTGCACTGATTCACTCAACTCCTGAGTGCAACCCGCCAACCTCTGTCGTGCTAGATTTAGTAAGTCTGGGGAAGTTACTACCGCTTTTACCGCCTCAACAACTGCCATGTAGTCTTTGATCTGTTCTATGGAAAGGGTCGAAATGGCGTCTCTTGCCCTACCGTCCAAGTGACCTATTAGCTGGGCTGCTTTTTGCGCCTCGCTTAGGGTTGATGGAGACATTCTTATCAAGTCCTCAAACCTTCGAATCCAAGCTGTCCAGTCTAGCTCATCTTCTCCCGTGAAAAGGGGTAACGACCTCGACCCGTCATTTTTCCCGAACGCGTCTAATGCTTTGACCACGGGTAGTTGGTCGTCCAGCCTTTTTGACACTTGAAGCACACACTGGTTCACTTGGCTAGATATGTCCCTTCTTATGGCTAGTTCCCTCTCCTCAATCTTTGACAATACCGCTTCTATCGGATCTATATCATCCTGAAGTCTTATTCGTGACATATTTGTAACTAGACTACCTGGGCTTTTGCTTCCCGCGTCCTCTAGTTGTGCCTCCTCGCTGCCTCCATTTCTGCGACCTGGTGTCTCTAACGATTGCGACCGATAGCTACTCCCGCCTGTACCCCTCTCTCCGGAGTCGATCGTCTGCTGGATCGCGGCGGTGATTGGTGAAATTGGAGGGTTTTGCATACTAAACCTGTTATTTACTGATCGTCCGAAGGAGGGTCCGAAAGAACCCTCCCCTGACTGGGGGCTCTCCGTCGGCGTCTCGTTCGTGTCCGGCGGTCGTCCTTGGATGTTCTCGAGGCTTCTGCCACTTCGCAGCTTCATCGCTTCCTGAAAACGGAAGCTGTTTACTTTGAGCCTGATTAAAGGGAACAATGACGATCAGTCATCCAGGGATGTGGGAGGGGCCTGCAGCCTCTCCCTGCTCGAGAGTGAGAGAGAATGGGAGAGAGAGAGAAAAGGGGTGAGAGCGTTATGCCTGCCGATGGGATGAGATAGATGTATTGGGTGAACTGTCCGTGGCTCACTTAAGATTTCTGCGCTGATAAAATTCTTCTTTATCTCCCGTTTCCTCTGATAAAAATTCCTCTCTAACCTTTGGAATGCCTTTTAGTCTGGGATGTGTTTAGTACTTTTGAAAACTACTGGTTGGAATGTGGCATTTGTCGGGGGCTTTTTGAAATAATCTCACAGCTGAATCATTCCAGGACCGCAAAAGCCCCTTTTTTTTTTTCTAAAATCTTTCTAACTTACTTCAGATTTAATGGTAGAAATGGCATCTCAGAGCGACTCCTTTAAAAATAACATGGTGAAAAGAGACAGAGACGATTCTCAAAACAAAAGCCTTTTAGACTGGAATGTCGCTTCCTTCGTCAGATCACGGATCTGAACCAATCTAGAAAGAATTTTTTTTTTTAATACAAAGGAAAGGAAGAGAAAGAAAAAAAAATTGCCTTCCTTTGACTAATCCAGCTCTCAGAAAGAGAGAGAGAGAGGGAGAGAGAAAGAGAGAGAGAGAGAGAGAGATACAGAGGCACATTCTATTCGTCATCTCGCAAAGAGCGTGCACCGCTACGCCAGGAGAGTGTTAGAGGCGATGATATATTGTATGGTGAGAATGAAAGAGCAAAGCGTGGCTGAAATAGCACGAGGTCTACTGTAGGTAAAGAGCACGGAAGTTAGGCGGATAGAGATATGTCTGAGCGAGAGGAATAGACGTAAGTACGTAACTCGCTCTTTTCACAAAAGAAATGTGCCATTAATCGGGGGAAAAGTGAGCATAAGGCAACTTTTCCGAGGATAACCTATCAACAGTCAAGAAACGTACCGGCAAAAGCTTTGTCCTAACAAGTGGAAACTCACATACGCTACCAATGTTTTGGCCTTCCACTGCTAACGGTTTAGCAAATGTAAGATGAAAAGTAAAGAGAGGGAAAATATGACTCTTCTGGTTCAGCGACATGAAAACACAAACAAAAAAATGCAAAATGGAATATTTCTTCTCTCTTTTTTTTTTTGAACTGGGTATAATGAAAATGAATCAACAATCGCGTCACATGAAAAGAGCGAAAATAATAGGAACTTGAAGAGCTTACTTAGCATTTTCGTAATAGCTACACATTAAGTGCTGAAGACGTTTTAGCACCAATAAGTTCATATGACACAACCTGACGTGGAATAATATTCTCTCAATCTTGCATAAGGAGGAAAATCATGACATGAATCCAAAATTAGCATCACATGGACACAAAAAGAAATCTTACGATAGTCAGGAATGAGATGACCTTTTGAATAATTTACTTAACATACGCGCTTTAACTTCTAAAGAAACGTTTGCAATGATAAGTTCCTCTGACTCGAGCGAGGCACCTCTCTCTTTTCTCTTTCTCTCTTCTTTTCTTAATTGGCCGAACGGCCCAGACAACAGTGTCAACAGCCGCGCAACCATATGCCTATGACCTCTGAAATTGATACTGTCTCTCTGAGACATAAACAAATTTGCGTCACAAACACGATAGAATAAACTGGACTTACCATTTGGAGTACATTGTGTACGCTGCTTCCTGCTACTTGATCCTCCAAAGAACCCAGTATCATCTTCATTCTCCCTCTTTTTCCCATTTCGTTTCCCTCTCTTATTTCTTTCTTCTTCTTCTCTTTTTTTTCCCGTTATTATTTTTATTTTTTTTTTTTTTAAACTTTGGTTATTATAAACTCGGGGTGGCGCCCCCCAGAGAGGGAGCGCCTCCCGAAGTGGGTCATCACACGTCACCTCCAGCTATCAACACCAGGACTCTCTCTTCTCGCTCTGCTTCTCCCCTTTTTTTTTTTTGGTACCTTATATTTTTTTTTTTTTTGCAAAGATCTAACGTTAACTGGCCAACCTAGTACGTGATCCTAGGATTTTACTTCAAACTCACCGGTCCTCCTAGTACGTTTTCCCTAGGGCATTACACAAATCACCGGTCTTCCTAGTACGTTTTCCCTAGGGCATCAAAACTCACCGGTCCTCCTAGTACGTTTTCCCTAGGGCCTCCTAGTACGTTTTACCTAGGGCATTACACAAATCACCGGTCCTCCTAGTACGTTTTCCCTAGGGCATTACACAAATCACCGGTCTTCCTAGTACGTTTTCCCTAGGGCATCAAAACTCACCGGTCCTCCTAGTACGTTTTCCCTAGGGCCTCCTAGTACGTTTTACCTAGGGCATTACACAAATCACCGGTCCTCCTAGTACGTTTTCCCTAGGGCATCCTAGTACGTTTTACCTAGGGCATTACACAATCACATCAGCAACACACACACGCGCAAACACACACACGCGCACACACACACGCGCTAACACACACACAAAAAAAAAACACGACGACGGCGCTCGCATTTTTCCCCTTTACCCACCCCTTAACTTGTTATAATGTAGAAAATTAAAGAGAGTTAAAAGGGCGTCAAGACGGGACACCAAACCTTCCCCCGCGGCTCTCTAAATAAGAACCACTCGCTGCTACCAGTGAGAGTCCGCGGGTTTTAGTGTGGTGTCCCCTGTCTTGTGGCCCCGAACCAGAACATGAAGGATTGACACGTTTATTAGATTAAGACGTCGTAACATGGATACCGAGAACAATTACATTAACGTTATGTTATAGAATATTAGAAGCGACATTAACATTATGTTGTAGAATATTAAAAGCGACAATGACAATGGGGGATTATTACGTTACCAATAATATGCCTAAGTAAGAGGGGTGGGGGTGAGCGACCGGGCCCGGTCTCCTCTCTGCCTAGCGAAGGGGCGTATTTATATGTAGCGCCCGGCACGAAGGCGTGGTCTCTAGCTTACATTCTCTCTGGCTTATGAGCTCTATCCAGAGAAGGGCGGCTTGCTATAAAGACCTATCCTATGTTCACAGTTATAATAGGGAAGCGGGATTAGCAATACAGAGCTACCAGATATTCACAATATTTTATCTACATCTTTCGATGCAATATGGCACAAATTTAATTACAATTCAAAATGAGTAATGAATGGATCAGCTAAACAATTGTCAAATACGATAACAAAAGCGATACATCAATTTGACTTTAATATAGCGAATTGAACGGGGAAAAAAAACAAACAAACAAACAAACAAAACTATATAAGTAGAACAATTTGAACGACAAAAAAATAAATAAAATAAATAAGTTCTGAATTCATGACGAGAGAAGAGTAGATAGAACACCACTTTTTAATTGGGATTTAAAACATTTCAGGTTCATACTATTAATCAAGTTTCGAGGTAGTTTGCTGAAAAGGCGGGATATTCGCATTCCATAAGAGTTGTTTCTAGCTGTATTCTTGCTACCCTGAACTAATAAGCCATTTATATTAGTTCGCGTTGGAATAGTCTCTTTGAAAAATCGCTTTTTATCTATTATCGACAGTCCATGGAAGATCTTGAAACCCATAACTAAGTCAGAAAATATCCTCCTCTTGGAGAGAGAAACGAATCCAAGGCGGGCAAGTCGATTGGGGTAAGAAGGAAGAGACCTCGTATTAACTTCATTTGCGAAACATCGATGATAAACTTTGCGAGTGAATTTCCTTAAAACTTTCTCTATATCATCACAATCTCTTCCATAGTATGGATTCCATATATTCGAAGCATAGTCCAAGTGCGGCATTACATAAGTTTTAAAGCACTTGACCAGTATACCAGGATCATTAACAGTTACCGCACGGAGCATAGCATACATTGCTTTGGATGCCTTTTTAACTCGGTCTGCTACAGCCTCTTTCCTACGCAAAGAAGAAACTATTTGTATGCCCAGGTCACGTATCTGAGAGCCCAGGTCACGTATCTGAGATCTGAATATGACTGAATCTCCCTTTATCGAGTTTCAGGGCGATTTGAGCAGTTGTCTCACTTTCCACATTCATGTAAATCTCTCTGTCTCCAAAAACTGAATACGTTAGAAAGTGAACCGGAAGAGTTGTTTCCGTCTGATAGAGGGCTTCCAACTTGTAATCTTCACAGTCACAATTTGGTCTCTCAATAGCCGCTCTACAATTGCAGACTTCTCTGACTGTACAGTTCAAGTCGCGTGCTGCCTCTACTGATGCACAGTTCAGTATTGGAGAGATGCGCTTTTCAGAAGTAGCTGTTATCTTTCCGTCCGAGATGAAGAAATTGTTTCTCGTGCGAATGTAAGGTTCATTCAGTGAGAGTAGTTCGACTGTGTGTCCTTCTACTGTTTTCTTCCAGCTTTGTCGAAGATGAATCTCCTTCACTGCAGTATGGTTGCCTCGAGTCACTTCAATTGATAGCAAGAGGTCTGGGGTCCATTCTGAGCATTCAAATGTCTCATATACCTTCTCTGAAACAGGTATTGCATAGGTCTTGTAGAACATGCAACCATTTCTGGATAGGAGACAGAAGCACTGGTATCCTCCACAACTTTCGGAGCAATATGTGTGACCTGGATAGTGCTTCACATGTGATAGTTCTGGAATTGAATTTGACGGGCGAATACTCGCACACTTATCCGCCGTGCAGCTTCCTGCCCAATAACACCTTTTTGAGCTCGCTACATTGACATCGACTTCGCGATGGTAGCCTAAAGCTTTTCGTTGGCACTTCACTGTGACTGCCATCATTGTTATCTTGATCTGACCAATTATTTCTTCGTCAGCGTTCTTGACAGCGATGCATGCTTCTTTGGTGATTGGGTTGATTGTCATTATAACATGGCTTTCGTTGGAGCATGCCTGGTTTTGACATCTTTCATACTCGCTAGCTATTAGAACAACATCTTGGCAACAGTTTTCACTACCTGTCATGTAGCAAACTAACATGATGACCATTAGTCTGTAAGCTATCTGCTCTCTTTTCCATTTCTTCCTGTTCACTTGCGTTTCTCTGTTCGGGCTGTAGCATTTTTGCCACACAGCCACTGCCATCCACCGAAAAAGTCGGAATGGACAGAGTATAATACGCGTGAGAAGTTTCAGACAAATTTTGTTGATTTGACACGCCTTTGCCACGGGGGTGCTCAATCTGAATGGTGTGTTGCAGATCATGTACACCAATATGCACAGAGTCAGGAAGATGTAGTAATAGATCACTCCAATGAGAGCTGCGGCCGTCACTGGCCAGCATTCTGGGGAGTATAAGTGCTGAAGCGTGAAGTAATCTTTCAATGCTTCACAGTACGGGGTTGCAGGACAAGAGACATTTGTGTAGTGCACTTCTCTCTCTTCAACCACCTTGGCTGAAACCAAGTGAGGGTGGATCACTGCTTCTGGCTCGAAGAAAACTCTCTGTTCTTCGGATGGATTGTTCATGAGGTAGCATTTACCTTTTGTGCACACTTGAACCGGCTGCCATGGCCTAGTCACAACTGATGCTCCTCCCCCGTTTAGGCACTTCAATATGAGTTGCTGCGACGCCTCCGCAGTACTCAGACACATCAGGATTCCAATCAACAACATGTGTATGTAACTGGTTCTCAGCTTGTGTCTCTTTTGTACAGATTTGATCGATTCCGGCGGTTTTGACACAACCGAGTCGATGTAGGCTCTTTTTGCGGATTCTTGCAATTGGTATACACTCTCTGAATCCTCATCGTACTCCGAATGGGCATAATTGACTTTATTTCTAAGTCGTAGATTGTATTTCTTCGCCCTTTCACCCGCTTGTTTTGGTTCATCATGCGCTTTGACATTCGGAATTTCATTTTTCCTTTCAACTTGTGGTTCAAATCCATTCCGTCTTTTTTCTTCTTCAGTCAGCTCCAGAGGAACAATTTTATTGATTGTTCTCGAGGTTTTTGAACCATCTTTCTTTTCAAGCAATACTGATCTGTCTGTGTCGTACCTCAAGACTTTCGCCAAAGGCCAGTATGCCCTGGATTCATTATCATGGACGATAAGCACGATATCTCCAACATTTGGCTTTGTCCTTTTGTGTAATATAGTCTTGTGAGTTTCTGTGATCCGCTTCGGATTATGAATGACGGGGTGGAGTTCTCGATCCATTAGAGCTTGTAAATACTCTTGCTTCCACCTTTCCCAGAACCTCTTCAACACTTTCATGACTGTTGAAATTCTTCTCCAAGCTTGGTTCTGAGTGTTCAGCTCTTCCCTTTTCTCGGAATAGTCGGGATCTAATTCTTCTTCATTCCCTTCTTGCCAGAAGGGAAGGACTATTTCGGATTTGGGCATGAGGAAGTCAATAGGCCTCAATGTTGGAGACTCTAAGAATTCTTCGATCTTTTCTTCCACTCTGGTGAGGGGTCTTGAATTCAGTACTCCTTCAATCTCCGTGATCACAGTCAGGAATTCTTCTTTAGAGAGCTTGTTGGTCCCAACAGTCTTGTAGTACGCCTTCTTGACGCTTCCTACAAGTCTTTCATAGAATCCTCCTTGCCATGGAGCTGCTGGGACATTGTATCTCCAGCAAATGCTGTGCATGCTTATGAACCGAATAAGATCTTCTTCCTTTCGAAGAGAATTCCACAATCTTTTCAGCAGTTTTTCTCCTGCTGTGAATGTGGTGGCATTGTCTGATCGGATGATCTTTGGGATGCCTCTTCTGGCGAAAAACCTCTTCAAAGCATTCATGAATGCTATCAGAGATAGACTATCTACCACTTCAAGGTGAACCGCACGTGTACTCATGCAGGTTATTAGCAACACGTACATGTTCAGTTCACCATCGTTCTCTCGACAATAGAAAGGCCCAAGGTAATCCAGTCCAATATTTTCGAATGGACAATGCGGAAGCAGCCTTTCTGCGGGCAGTGGCGCGTATCTTGGATACGCTGGAGGGAACCCTTGATGCCTTCTGCAGGGTAAGCATTTCTTAAGGACAGAATTGACGAATCTCCTTCCTTTAACGATCCAGTACTTTTCTCGTACTTTGGCCAATGTTGCACTTGCACCGAGATGTTTGAGACTCTCGTGAATGTCCAGCACGATGAGTTTTGTGAGATGAGAGTCTGGCCATAGTATTACTGGTTTCAGTCTGCTATTTGAGAGTTCCGAGTTGATGAATCTTCTGTAGTAAACACAATGCAGACCTCTCTCGTTTTTACGGAGTAGGAGGTTATTCGTGTTTTGATTCTTGGCTTCATCTTGGAGAAATTTCTGTGCTTTCTCTTCTCTCTCATTCTGATGTTTTTTGATCAGCACTTCCAGAGCTAAGTTCCAGATTTCGCTGCTTACTTCGGTTTTTTCTGGCAACCGCTCCAATTCGTCTGGAATCATTCCTCCTTCCTCGACTAATCTGTTCTTGAAGTCACTATCACTTTTCACTTGTTGAAGAACTTCCATGGTATCATGTACCAAGTCTTCTAAGTGTTGGTATTCAGTCCACGGTTTTCCTCCGGGCAGTCGCTCTGCATTAGATTCTCTTCCACATTGCAGCGCAGCCAGTATTTGTTTCCAGTCCCTCATGGGTTGTCGGCTTTGTTTTTTCATTTCAGAGTTCATATCTTCCTCTTCTGCACTGTTGAGAAGAGTTTGGACACATGGCCATTCGTCTGGACTCCTTCTCAACCATTCTGGTCCTTGCCACCACAACTCTGATTTCATCAAGGCCTCAGCAGAAAGGCCTCGAGTTGAATGGTCAGCTGGATTGTCCTTTGTGTTCACATATTGGAAGATTATGTTTCTTCTCAGCTTTGCATTTCCTGCGATAGGAATTTCGCGTATTTCTTGCTCGAGTCTTGTAATTTCATCGAGTCTGTTCTGAATGAACACTTTCGCAACTTTGTCTGAGGATCTTGATTCGATCCAACTCAGAGCAATCATGGAGTCAGAAAAGACGTATATGTCTTTCATTTCCTGCTCCTGCACTGCTTTCTGGCTTCCACGATCTCTTTGATTCTTTGCAAAGCCAGTAATATTTAATATTACTTTGAGTTCTAGCCGTGGAATGGTCAAGGGGTTGTTTAAGGGTGCCAACCTTGTTTTGCCCTCGATGAGTGTCACACTGTTATCTCGTTCTCTTGTCAGAACATCAACACAGTAAATAGCAGTGCCGTAGGCAGTTTCAGATGCGTCACAGAATGCAACAATGTGACCATCTTCACCTGAGAATTCTCCAGTCTGTTCATCTTTGGTCATTTTCCCTGAGTATCTCGGGATTCTCATGGAGTAATTCATCGCTTGTTCGAGTAATGCGCTAAACTCGTCTCTCCTCTCTCGGCTGAGTGGAGTTCTCCATTTCTTAGCTTTCGCTTCTTTGACCTCGTCTTTGAACAGCTTTTGCATGAACAGCCTTAGCTTCACCATGAGAGGTGTGGTCCATCCCAGGGAATCATAGACTGAAGCAGTCGCAGAAAGGACTTCAGCTTTCGTGATACCGTCACTGCTGGAATGAACTTCTTTGAAAACTCCATCGTAGTTCACAACGAATTCATCGTTAACTGGATCCCATGGGATGCCCAGCAACTTGCAGATTCCTTTTCCATCAAGACCTTTCTTTTCGTCTTTCAGTTCGATCATGATCTTATGAGAGTTGGTAACAAACTGTCTCAGATTCATTTGCATTCCTTGGAAAAGCTCTTTCGCTTTTCTCATTTTGATTTTCAGCTCGTTCTCACTTTTTGCGCCAAGGAACACGTTGTCAACGTACAAATTGTCCTTGACATCGTAGCACGTTACAACTTCCGCCTTGTCTTGTGACTTTCTACGTCCTTCTCTCTCCAACTCTTGCACCTTTTCCGATATATGCAGTTGGATTTTAGCGTTGAGAAGATACGGGCTTGCTTTGAAACCGAACGGAACTACTCGGAATCGATAATGCACAAGATTCGTGCTATCCTCTAGATCAGCTAGTGCTTTTTCTCTATCTTTGAAGAACAGGAACCGGGTGAGGTCTCTGTGGTCTCTCTTGAGCTTCACCTGATGGAAGGCCTTTTCTACGTCTCCAGACAATAGCAGAGGTCTTTCTCTGGCCCGCATCAGTATAGTTGGTATAGACTTGAGGAGGTTCGGTCCAGCATACTGAGCATCGTTAGCGCTCAAATGTCCTTTCATTTTGCTGGAAGCATTGTAAACCAGTCTGACTTTGGTTGACTGTGAGTCTTGTTTCATCACTGCTCTGTGTGGACTGTAGTATACAGTGCCATCTGGAGGGTCATCGGGATTGACTTTCTCGATGTAACCTCTTTTCTCCTGTTCTGCGAACATCTTTTCGGCTTCCTCGTACAATGAGGCTTTCTTAAGATATTGACTTCGAGACAGATGTTCCAATGCCAGCCAGAAATTGTTGCCAATCCTTTTCTCGGCATTCGGCTTCATAGGCCATCTTGTTGAATAATGCCCATCATGCTCTCTTTCTGTATTCAATATGAATTGTAGGTCAGCATCGAGATCTGATTCGTCGCTCTCTTGCGAATAAATTTGCTCCACAGGAAGGAACTTTTGCATTGATTCCTGGAACTTCTGATTTTCATTTCTGTCATTGTCTTCCTTGGCATCCTTTTCGGTTGCCATATCGTGTTCCATTTGACTTGCAATGGCAACTGCTACATTGAGTGATTTTTCAGATGTGTGAGCGCCACTGTAAGGAATGTAGCCATTCTTTGTTGGCACTAGCATCAAGCCACTTGGTAGCTTCCTGTGACAGATTTTGAGAAGTTCAATGCTGAGTTGACCACCAACTAGTATCATTGGTCTTTCACCTTCTTTGTGAGGTGCTAACTTGATTTTGTTCCTCTTGATGAACTCTTTGTCAGTCTCATCGATTTCCAAAACTTTTTGTGTGGCAATGATTGGTTCAGGATAGGCGAAAGCGTCTACTTGCATGACCTTTCTGCCAACCTGCATGATCTTCCTCTAAGATAGACTCCTTTCAGGCTGTAAATAAGAGTATTCCTTACTCCTCGTTGATCCCAAGCAACGGATTTTTATACCAAGCAGAGGAGCAGATTGTTCGCCGAAACTTGTGCAAAAATCGTGTGGTGTGACGGGAACCGAACCCGTGACCTTTCGCGTTCCGGGCGAATGCTCTCCCCACTGAGCTACACACGCACACATGATAAATGCACATTTTAAGGCCCATACAACATGCCCCCCTCTCAACACCGAGGTCTCTCGAGGTCTAGGGTCAGAGGTCTAGGCGCCTTTGTTTCTGCGAACTAGCTCATGCTCGGGTTTTCTTATTTTTTTCTCTTTTTTTTTTCTTTCTCTTTTTCTCTTTTTATCCTCTCTTCTCATCCCGGTTCGGCCCCCATGTAAATTAGAGTATTCCTTACTCCTCTTTGATCCCAAGCAACGGATTTTTATACCAAGCAGAGGAGCAGATTGTTCGCCGAAACTTGTGCAAAAATCGTGTGGTGTGACGGGAACCGAACCCGTGACCTTTCGCGTTCCGGGCGAATGCTCTCCCCACTGAGCTACACACGCACACATGATAAATGCACATTTTAAGGCCCATACAACAAGGCTCATGCTCATGATGTTTATGCTCAACTAACTCGTCTCCCGCTCAAGCAGAACACATCGCCGGATGCAATACCCTATGTATTTCTAAAAAGAACTGCTCAAAGTATTGCCTTGCCCTTATCGATTCTTTTCAACCGTTTTCTAATTCACGGCATTTTTCCCGCTCTCTGGCTCACAGCAATCGTCAAGCCAGTCTACAAGCGGAAAGGACCAAGAACGGACTGTGGTAACTACAGGCCTATCAGCCTAACGACTTCAACTTCCAAGGTTTTAGAACGCATGGTGTGTTCCAGCCTTTTAGACTTTTTGGATGAGAACAATCTGATAGATCAAAACCAATACGGCTTTCGACCACGTCATTCTTGTGAATTAGCCCTCATTAAGTCACAGGTCGAATGGCATAGAAAGCTTGATAACAAAGATTTCATAAGTTGCGTACTAATAGATTTCAGTCGAGCCTTTGATGTCATCCCTTTGGAACATCTTATGAGAAAAATTGCTTCCTATGGTATTTCAGGTTCACTACTGAGATTCATTGAAAGTTTCCTCTACAACCGAGAGCAAAAGATTCTAATTGGAGATGAATACTCCTCTCCGTATGCAACTCCTTCTGGCGTACCACAGGGAAGTTGTCTGGGACCGCTGCTATTTTTGTTGTACATAAATGACCTTCCAAAGTTAGTGCCTCAAGATTGTGCAGTAACTATGTACGCAGATGACGTTAAAATCTCAACTGTTAATAATCCAGGGCTCCTACAATTAGCCATAGACAAAGTCTCCAATTGGTCCAAACAATGGGGAATATCGATCTCAAGCACTAAAACTGTTATTATACAGTTAGGAAATTATCATCCTTCTCATTCTTTCTACTTGGACGGTAAGTTATTACCTCGCTCAAATATGGTGAGAGATCTGGGGATCGAGTACTCGGATAGTTTGAGTTTTTCGCAGCATATTGAAAACATTAACAATAAAGCAACTGCTAGGTGCAGTTTTATACTTAGAACCTTCAAATCGAAGAACTGGTCTCTATACAAAAAGCTTTTCATCACATATGTGCGCCCTATGTTAGAATACTGCTCTACAATATGGACACCTAGTCAGAAAAACCAAATAAGTCTCTTAGAGAAGGTTCAACGTCGTTACTCCAAAATTGTTTGTAGGAGATCAGGGCTTTCAGAGATGTCTTATCCTGAAAGGCTTCGACTACTCCAACTAGAGTCTTTGGAGGAACGGAGAAACCATGCGGACTTGATGATGACTTTAAAAATCATCACTGGCAGAACCTCAATACCCGCTGAAAGTCTATTCCTGTTTCCTAACCATGACTACAATCTACGAGGTCACAGATACCACCTTCTCATGCCTAAGCTGAAGTCTTCTAAGCACTCTAACATTCTGCCTGTGAGGGTAGTAGACAGATGGAATTCTCTACCAGACTCGATTTTCTCAGCTCAATCCATCTAAGCGTTTAGAACTCTGGTAGTAAGCCTATGATTAATTTTTCATAGCTAACACATAGTATTTTAATAGTTTTTTTTTTTCGTGTGTTTTTAAATGTGTTGTCCTAGTATCCTCTTTCTTTCTTTCTCACTTTAGTTAGTAAAGTGTCACGCATGTGTTAATTAGATTGTAACAGTTCATTATTTGCTTCCTTGCCGGTCATTCATACACATCGCGATAAAATATTATTATTATTATTATAACCTGAACTCCGAATCGAGTCACTCCTCTGGACTCACCCGAGGAGTGCCCTCCCACACCCGCGAAGAAAACAGTTTTTTCTTCGATCAGCGGTAGATCATACTTCTTTAAAACCTTTTCACTGATTATGGTTGCACTAGCTCCGTCATCCAGCATAGCTGGTATAGAAATCCAACGTTTCGTTTGGGGATGTTGAATGGAGATGTTCATGAGAAGCATCCTGGGTAGACGTTGAGGAGGCTGGAGTTCTGGGTGAACCGCACCCACACTTCCTCTTTCCGATAACCGTTTACGTCTTGATTTCTGTGCGCATTTATTTCACGCTCAGCAGACGCTGTGATCATTTGAGCAGAATGATCTCGGAATCGGTTGGAACAGTTTGACTTTCTGAAAGGTTTCCAATTTCCCTGTTTCTGTGGTTCAAATTCTTGCGCATTCAGGTTCCATCTTGTATGTTTGGAATAGTTGAGTTGCGGTGTGAATGGAACCTTGTTGGCTCGAGGAATGGTTTCTCTTTTTCCTTGGTACATCATTTCCTTCTTTCCGGATATCATTTTGCCGCTTGAGTGAAGCTGTTGACATATTGATATATGATGACCGCCTCTGCAATTGTTGCAGTAATGCTTACAATTTGCAGCACCATGTCCGAATTTGAGGCAGCGGAAGCATCTGCCTTGATCGCTTATCATGTGTTTTCTTTCCCATTTACTTGCCACAGATTTGCATTTGTCTGTTGTTTCGAAGCTGTGTTTGCCACAGAACACGCATTTTTCAGCATTGGAGTTGTATGGAGTTAATAGATGAACGAATTGTTTATCTTTACTTGGCTCTTTCTCTGAGTTTCTTCCAAGTAATTCTTCCAACTTCTCGCTTCTCAACAGCTTTTGCTCAATCATGTTCAGCATTGCTGACATGGAGAAAGGATAGTTGTCCATCCTCCACTCAGTTGCTTGGATTCTGGTCTTTTCAGGAAATTTTCCCAGAATTGTGTCTGCCAAAAACTCATTTCCTTCTGCATTTAGATCATTTGTCTTGAGAATCTCAAAAAGACATCTCACTTCTCTGATGAGTTTCAATTGAGCCGTAATAGTTCTGCCACACGGCTGCAACTCGACTATTTTCTTTCGAATGCTTCCTTTTTGCATCTCTTCATCACCGTATGCACTGCGCAGTCGCCTTGTGGCTATGAAGTAGTTTTTATTCGTTATCGGTAGATGTTTGATAACATCCAGAGCTCCTTGTTGTAGGTATGATTTCAGATAAATCATTTTACTTGCATCTGGAATTGCTTGACTGTCTACGGTGATCACGAACACTTCCCAGAAGTTGTTGAATTCCTTTCGAATTCCTGTGAACTTTGGCACTGGTAGTGTCGGGAGCTTTGCATAGCCACTTTCTATGTAATGGGACGACGTGTCATTTTCTTTAACACCATCTCTTTGTCGCGATCCACTTCCTCCTGTCTGCCTTTGAGTGGCGGCAAGAATTTTCTCTGTTTCTCTTTCAGAGTGAGCATGTTCTATTCCTCTTAGGTCTCCCTCTGGAGTATTCTTTATTCCAGTTGTAATGGTTCAGACATACAACGGATGGTGAGAGATTACAACATGGTAATCAATATTTTAAAATGAACAACAGCCAATAAATGATCAGGATTCTAATTTAAGTACTGGAATAGAAACTTCTTAGCTGACAATGCATTCATATTGAAAAAATAAGAAGGAAGAGAATTCCAATCATTCACAACTCTATTTGTGAAGAATTTCTTGTATCGGTTTGTGCGGCACAAAGGCAACAAAAGCTTCCAATGATGTCCTCTAGTCCTAGTACAGTGAGACATTGGTAAGAAATCTGGACAAGTGATATCTAATCTTTTAAACACTATTCTATGCAAAGTGAACACATCGTTAATAAGTCTGCGTCTTTGAAGACTTTCACAGCCAAGCCAATTCAGTCTTCCTTCGTAAGATAAACTAATTCCTGCTCTATTAAAAATACGCTTAGTAAATCTTCTTTGGACAGACTCTACTTTCTTACTTAGCGTTAAGTCAATAGTATTCCAGACTTCACTGGAGTACTCCAGGATAGGTCTAACGTAAGTACAAAATAGCTTCATGAGAATTGCAACATTTTTTGTACGAAAAGATCTCAGAATGAGATAAGAAATAGAAAAAGCCTTATTACAGATATGATTAACATGTTCCTTAAAATAGAGATCGTTGGAGATAGTTACTCCTAAATCACGAAATGATGAAGTGAACGAAATCGGAGAGGAATTGAGATTAAAGTTTACATCTGGATGATCCCTTCCTATTTGCATAGCAATTGTCTTACTGCTCGATATAGTAAGTCCCCATTCATCAGACCACTGAGATACTGAATCCAAAGCTGTCTGCAGTAGACCGGAATTGTTAAGTGTGAAAAGCTTAGCGTCGTCAGCATACAACGTGCAATAAACATCTTTCGGTAAAGCACTGGGTAAATCATTTATATAAAGCAAGAAAAGCAATGGACCCGACACAGATCCCTGCGGGACCCCACATCTAACTGAATAACTACTAGAGAATGAATCGTTAACAACTACACACTGACTCCTGTTAGAAAGATAAGAAAAAATGAATTTATAAAGACAACCAGATATACCATAGGCTGACAACTTCTGCATTAGACGGTTCAAAGGTACTGTATCAAACGCTTTGCTATAGTCGATAAAAACACAAGAAACATAGGCAGAAGAAGTTACATCGAGTGCTTTGTACCAAACAGACAAGGAAGTCAAAAGAGCGGAAGAGTAGGACTTTCTAGAACGGAAACCATGTTGGTCAGGACTTAAGAGAGTATTGGCCTCGAGGTAAGTGTGCAGTGACGTGCTCAATATTCTCTCAAATACTTTGCTGCAGCAACAAGTCAACGAAATAGGTCTATAGTTAGCTGCATCCTGTATGGAACCCTTACGTTTATACAACGGTTTCACGAAAGCCTGCCGCCAAATATCAGGACAATTTCCATGAAGAAGAAAACTATTGAAGAGAATTGAAAGAGGTGTAGCTATAGCTTGGGCCGATCCTTTCAAAAATGAGTACGGAAGATGGTCAGGGGACATAGAATTGACATTTTTGAGCTTAGACAAGACATGATAAACAATCGATGGAGTTATCTCTATATAATCAATAGTGGCTTCGGTGTAGGAGATGGGACTGTTCACTTCCCTATGCGGTTTCTCGGTGAAAGAGGATGAGAACATTCTAGCGAGTACTTCGGCATTTTCGAGGTCTGTCTCAACTATCATTCCATTCAATGGGTCTTTTATATAGGTCCAACAGAAGATGATGGTTTAAGTTTATTATTCACAAAAGAATAGAATCGCCTTTTGTTCTTCGATAAGGCAATCTCAGATTCTTGTTTGGCTTGAAACTTGCGAATAGCATAACGTAACTTGATTGAGTGTTTGAAATATGAACGATAACCTATTTTGGAAGCACGCTTATAAAGCTTACGGCATTTACGCAACAATGCAACTATCTCTTGAGAATAACAAGTATTCTTAGATGGAACACAACGTCTAGGCACTGTTTGACCTATAATGTCAAGCATTATTGAAAGGAAGGTATCATAAAGAATGTTAGGGTCGGCGGAAAAGGAGAGAAGTTGGGTCCAATCATAAGATGAAATCAGATAAACAGCAAGCTCAAAGTTTGTTTTCTTATAGTCTAAATAGTAAAGCTTTTTCTTAGGAGCTGAAGCAGATGAAATCGAAAAACGAACTAGGCAGTGATCTAATGGAGGATCAACAATACATGAAGAAATGATGAATGGGTCACTACTGAATACCAGGTCAAGCAGACTCGAACCTCTTGTTGGTTCACTAACTTTCTGGAATAGATCAGCTGATAGAGCAAAAGAAAGAAGAACTGAAGAAGGGTGGGATTCTGACACAGGAACATACAATTTGTTATTAGACCAGTCTATCTCTTTGCAATTGAAATCACCGCATAGGATAAATGGGGAAGACGAGGTAGCGAATGAATCACTAAGAACTGAAAGACATTCGGAAAACGATTCTAAATCACACGAAGGGCTTCTATACACTACCGACAACAAGAAAGGAACTGGCTTACACTTGATTTCACATGTTATCATTTGACAATACGCTGAGAAAGATTGAGAGGAAATGAGCGTGGAAGTAATACGGGAAGAAATCAATACTAAAACACCCCCTCCCGGAAAATCACTAACCCTATCACAACGATGAACAGTATAAAGACCTCCATTAGTTAACATGGAGTCAAGTAATCTATCTGGGGAGCCCCAGCTCTCAGTTATACATAGAATGTCAACATTATGAGACTCTAAGAAAAAAGTGAGAATGTCTAACTTGAAAGGCAGTGAGCGAAAATTGACTAAATAACAAGAAAGAGAATTCTTATCACAGCAACTCAAATTAACACAATTCAAACTAGAAATAGAAATTGACCGTTGTTTGTCCCGTCAGTTGAATGAGCGAGCTGCCTGGGAGAGCTGCTTCGATGAGATCGTCTTCGTCATTTTCGCGTTCTTCCGAGAAGGCGTAGGCGGAGGAGCAGACACGATTGCCGGGCTGCTAGGCTGTTGAATCGTCACGTTCTGCAGCCCTTCATTGTTGCTCGAGTTGTAGAGAGGCCTGGGATGAGAGAAACGGATCAGCCTTGTCCCTCGAACTCCCCACTTCATCGCACCAGCTTGCTCGTTCCGGTCCTTGGCCATCTTCTTGCAGTCCTTCTCCAGCAGAAGCCCTTCTCTTGTCAGATCTTCTCTTCCGTATGCATGAGGGAAGTTGCGGAAGACGGCAGGACGGCGAGCTCGCAATGATCGTAGAACTTCGGTACGGATCGAGGGAGAGGGGAAGTGGATTTTCAGAATCCTCTTCTTACTTTCCTTGTTCCCGAAACGGCGATGAGTGATGGTGTTCTGAGAGTGTGCATCAGTGAGTGACAGAATATTGAGCTCACTAACGAGTGAGTCCAAAAGCTGTCCATCTCGTTGATCCGTGTCTTCATCCCTCTCTTCTTCCGGGATGCCAACGATGACGAGGTTGTGCGACTTCTCTTCAAGAAGTGTTCTGTCTTCCTGGAGAACTCTCCTTACGGCGTCGTAAGCGACCAATTCTGGCTGTAGATTGAGAGAAGAGGTTCCCAAGTTGTTTGGAGTAGCCATGGTTTGTGACGTGAGTTTAGAGAGAAGTGGAATGATTGAAGAGAAGGTGTTCATCATGGAAGTGACCGCGGTCAGTAGTTGAGATATTTGCTCACTTTGGCGATTGACGGCATCAATGAGGGTTTTGACATCGGAGCTTGATTGAGAAGATGAGGAAGGCATTTTCGATTTGAAGGTTTGGAAAGAGAAAAAATTGGACTTGATGGTAATCGATATGAGAGCAGTGTATAACCTCACCGAGCAGTGTATAACCTCACCGGAGTGATGGTAATCTTTTTACCATCTGGTCTGATGCCTTCATCAGATTCTCTCTTTTTCCCTTCCTGCACTATTTCTTCTCCCATACCACCTTCTTTTGAATGGGAGAGTGCAGACTGCCCTTTGTTTATACTTTCCAAAGTGTCACAGGGATTACTCATGTCACTTTCGTCTGAGAATCTTTTGATTCGAGTTCCCTTTTAATCTTTGTCTGAGATTTTTGTCTCTGACTTCTCTGTATTCTCTTTGAGTTGTATCTTACTCAAGAGTTTCGCTTCGAGAGCATCTCTACGCTCAGATGCTATTTCTTCATCACTAATTTCATTGATGCGATCAGTGATAGTTTCCACGGAATAGTGCCCTTTTTCCATGAATGATGCAATGAATTTGAGAGCTTTCTGATGTTGTTCAGTCTCGGTGTAAGAGTGCTTTTCCTTGACTGCATCCTCTAGTTCTTCTTCATCTTCCAATGAATCAATAGAACTGTTCCATTGCTCTGATGCTTGCATCATCTTGTCCTGAATTGTTTTTGCCTCTAGAATTCTTCTTTTGAGGCTTGTTCGCATCTGTTTGAAAGATTCAACTGAGTATTTGTATACCGCAAGTTCGTTCTCTAACAGTTCGATCAACGCTGGGCTGATCTTTTCGCTTAGAGCGATTGCATTCTCCTGTTGGCAGTCCAGCTTCAGGACAAATTCTCTTGCAATTTGTGATAACCTAGTCATGATGTGCAAGAGTGTTTTTTGTCGAAGATTTCGAAATCACAGTTGTGTTTGTAGTCGCAACTGTACGAAGATTTCGCAATCACAGCTTTACTATGCTGAGATTATGTCTCGACTTAGGTTAGAGAGCCCCTTTTTGAGTTTAGAGATCTTTGCCTTTGGGTACGGAGACCCTTTTCTCTTCTCTCTGGGTACGGAGACCCTCTTTGTTCTCTTTGGGTACGGAGACCCTCTCCTTTTTTTCTTTCCGCGGGTTCAGAGACCCTTATTCTTCCGCGGGTTCAGAGACCCTTTTCTTCCGCGGGTTCAGAGACCCTGGGTTCAGAGACCCTTTTTTCTAGGATTCAGAGATCCTTCTTACCAAGACTGCTTGCCACGCGGACTTCCTCCAATTCGGCCGATGCACCAAATTGTGGGGTTCGGGATGTACTTTGCTCGCCTTAAAAGCAGTTTGGTGGATGCACCAAACTTGGTGCTTTGTGGTGTTTGCTGCTCGCCTTTGTGTCCCACTCTGACTTGCTCAAGCAACACAGCAAAAGTAGAAGCGACTTTATTCAAGAAGGGTTCAATGGAAGAATTGATTCAGAAAGCATCTATCCCTTACTAAACGATATACAATAGCACAGACATTGAAGGATTAGTGACGGTAAGAAATATATATAGAGACAGGCGAGCAAGAAAATTTAGGCTCCGCCCCACCAGAGAGAGAGAGAGAGAGTGGGAGAGCCAGACTCCTCCCACAATGTTGGAAGATCATAGTCTTAGCATGTATATGAAGTTACACGAGGGGAGTTGCGAAATGCAACCACGAAACACCCTCGCGTGTGATTATTGATACTCAATGAAATACTAAGTGAAGTGTTGATATTCAACACCTTCTCCTAGTCAAAATATATTACATCAGAGAACTTCTTCTTATCTAATTCCACGGAGCAATCTTCTAAGAATAACAACATGAATTGCTCAATTGATATCTTTTGCCTGGAACCAAATTGGTCGTCTGGTAAAATATTATTTTTTATCATAATGTATTTCCTTTTTTTTTGCTGTAACTTATTAGAAAATACGGCAAAAGAGAGACGTGATAATGATAGGGCAATAATTTGTAGGGTTACTGAAAGGAGGCTTTTTTTACGGGGGCTACAATAGAATGTCTCCATCTCTCTGGTATTTGAGCATTTGTAAAATAATGATTAAAAAATATCTCAAGAGGAATCGAAATAGGAACTGCAATTTTCTTGATGAAAAGCGTGTCGATATGGTCTGGGGTACTACAAGAATAAATAGGATAATTATCCATAATGTTGCATATCTCATGTCGTTTAAACAAAGGGGTTTCTATAGAAGAAGGTCTCGAAATAGGAGTAGGAATGAAATGAAGTAAATAATTATCGTCTTCAAGAAAAAAACTTCTGAAATGTTTTAGCGAGTAAATTTGCTTAGTCAATATCTCTATAAACAGAGTTCCCTAGGGGGTCAAGCAGCATATCAACACCAATCTGCTTCTGAGCTGTGCTCGTACGGATATATGTATTGGAAAAACAAGTTTTTGTTTTTACTAGCGACAATAAATTTCTCTACACTGATATTAAATTTGTCTACAACTTTTTTTGCATTTATTGCTAGTAGAAACATATGCATCATAGTCACTTGTGAGTCCACTGGAGACGTACTTGTTCCATAGGAAAAAAACGCTTACGTTGAGCTCTTTCTATATGAGGAGGGAGAGTCGCATGAGTTGCAAGACTTTTTGTAAAGGTGCAAATCTCTCAATAATGTCCTCTAAAATACCTAATAATGACTCATACATGGAATTGGTGTCTTCTTGAGGGCTAAAGTTTGAGAGCCAATCCAAATAACATAACAGGGGTACAACAAGAGAGTAGTATATTTTACTGCAAAAGCGACGAAAAGAATACAGGGGCAAATCGTGAAATAGAGACAGCTCGAAACTGATTGATTCATGGTCAGAGTTGCTAAAAGATGGAGTAACACTTGAATTCTCAATTAGCTTCTGACTGTTAGACAGAAGGAGGTCTAGGAAATGAGCACCTCTTGCGGGTTCATTTATGTATCAAGTCATTCGCGTAGTCGAAAAAAAATCTAGAAACAATTTCGAGTTGGAGCTTGAAAAAGAGAATGATGATGTGGTCCAATTGATGTCCGGAAAGTTAAAGTCCCCCATCAAAAGACAAGGATGGTTACACGTAACGATATCAGCCAATAGATCAGTGGCTGCTTGAGTTGTTTCGGCACTCATCTGAGGAACAAAATAAACTACATTCAGTCGTACTAAATGGGAATTGATGTCCACGTCTATTGCTAATATCTCGTGGGAGTTCTTACATGATTGAGACAAGAATACTTCAAATGAAAGTGTTGAATGAATGAAAAACAATACACCTCCTTCTTTGGTTTTTCCAGTTCTATCACACAGTATAATGAGGAGAAAATGAAGAAAGAACAAAAGCATCCGGATATTTGCTCTATAACCAAGTTTCACTCATACCAATAATAGAGAAATTCTTCGAATGCATTATTTTGAGATCTCCCGCCTTATTCAGTATAGACCGTACATTTGCGATTTAACATTTTACTTTCCTATCAAGAGACCGATTGCATCTATCTATTTTAAATTATGTGAAGAACGGGGACGAGTTCTAGAGAATGGTGGTTGTCCGATGGATTTGGTTATGGCTCAGGCTTTCTTAAATTGTTGGTGTTGACAAAGTTGGGAATATACGGTTTTGGTCTTGTTTTGTCAGACAACCAAAGTCGGAGAGCGCGGTCATATGTTCTCACCGCTTTTGTCTGTGAATGGCGGAAGTAGAGATCACATGAGAAACGAGGAAGAATATCACGATTAAATAACATTTACTGCTGAAAAACAACTGTGGGGAAAACAATTTTGACAGGTCGAGGGGGAAAAGGAGATGACTGGGGTCTCTTTGAAGGCATACGATACACTTTTGTTGGTATCACTTGAATGTTCATGGCGTTGAGTATGCGACCAACTCTAGCAAAATCGTCATCGGCACATTCAGATGGAGTGAGGGCAGGTGATTCAGGAAGACAGAACAGGACTAAACTACGATATCTCTCTGATCTGTCACTAATTTCCGATGGTGTTTCGTAGTATTTGAAAGAAGGGGAAGTAATAGGAGGGTTAGCTGTATAAGGCACAATTGAAGGTGACACAGAGAGCGGAGAGCCAAACATGCGAGAGTCATTTGCATTTGTGTGAGAAATCTATTGGTTTGTGACAATAGAGCATGGAGGAGGTGGATGTTTCGAGAAAACTTTTGAGAATTCTTTCATTTTTGCAGTGAGTTCATAAATAAGGCTGCCATGCTCTTCGACATTCGAGGTCAACTTCATATTCTTCTTCTCCATTAGAATATTCCTTTCATCCATTCCTTTGATGTAGTTTAGTAACTCATTGAACGGATCGCTCTCCTCGTTAGCGCTACGCCCTCTTGTCGTGATGTGTTTCAATCTGTCAAATAGACAGGCAAGCGGCGAGGAAGTATGATTGGAGCTAGGAGAGTCCATAATTCGTCACGAACCGGTAAAAGTGCCAAATATGGTATTTGTTCAAAGTCTTGGCACTGGTCTTTCCGTGAAAAATAAAGCAAATCCGAAGCAAAGAATGAAGCAAAGAGCAGCAAGCTTACTTACCATATATGGTGCCTTTCATTTAAATTTATGAGCCTCGGCACCACACTTCCAGATATTCAGACCAATTGCTGATTATTGAAGAATACTGCCAAGAATAATCTAGATTAAAGTAAAATAATGAAGATGGATGTAAAAGTCGTGATCATCAATATGAGACGTGGTAGATCACCGACTGCTCAGTGTGAACAAAGAAAGGGGAATTAAATATTCAATAAAAGTAAAAACTGGAATTCAACGAGGCAACGGTGGGCGAAAAAAAAATGCAAATTGAGATATTCATTAGTTTTCCAGATTCCAATGATGTCTACGCTTGGGGATGGAATCATCAAAAGCAACTGGGCAAGGACTTGGTGAGGTTAACGGTCGCCTCGAATAGGGGCGAGAAATGGAATTTACCGTGCAGTCTCATACATGCCCGAACAACAAAAAAAATTAATATTAGTGCAATAATAACTATATTTTGAAAATGCCAGGCCATTTTGGTGTGTAAAACATGGAGGTTAGAATTGAAAGCGAGTTCTCTTCTCGCAAGAATACGAAAAACCTCACTATATACTATATTTTGGTTACTTGTTGCTCAGTTTGCTCACGGTCTTTCTAATTAATTGTTTTTTGAAGATTCGAAACTTTTAATTGAATCGCCTACTTCCGATCTGGATAGATGAAATTCATTTTTTTGTTAACTTTTTTTTCTCAAAAAATACATTTTAGCATATTTTATGGATCGACTCACCTATCTGAACTCTTATTTATGTTTATCACCGGCTTAGTCCCTGTTCTGAATTTATGTGACTAGAACTCTGATCCTGGAATAGTACATCCGCAAGTATCACATCCGATTGGGCTTACATATTTTGAGGAGGAGTGTGTTTTCTCGCCGATGCCTCTAGACTTGGACGACGTCCTTTCGATAGCTGCTTTCGGGAGTTGCTCAGAATTTCTTGTAAGGAATGAAATAGGTTGGTCTCTCATAGAAGATTGTTATTTGTATTTGAGTGAATTGTTGTGAAAGTAGCCGCGTTCTTCATCTCTAATTATGACAGAATAGGAAGCAGATGCTTGTACATATACATCAGGTTGGAGGATATGACGTGAAGTTAAAACTGAGACAGGGAAAGTATAGAAGAAAAAAATTATCAAATAATGATAAAAAAACCTCATATTCTCCAACCTGATGTCACATATACATATAATTATGTATTGAACAAATAAATAAATAAATAAATAAATGTACTCCTGAATACATGGGAAGCTGAGCATTTTTTGTACTCAAATCGAGTAATGGCTAGCTTTTGGCATGTTTTTTTTGTATTTCTGCGGGGCTGCTTCAGTAATTTGTTGAGAAAACAACCATAAAAAACACTAGTTTGAAGAAAGAACCCTGATTGAGGAGAACAAAGGTGCTTGAAGTACGGTCGAGCTTTCGCGTTCGAGACAGAGTTGTGAATTGGAGGATAAAGTTTAGAGCAGAGCTACGAACACCAGTAGAGACGCAACTCAAAAAAGGATACATACTTCAAATCAATAAACATCAGCAGTCGGATACTCAAACCAGCTCTCAGCTGAGCATAAAGTGTATTGTTCGAATTCTATTTTCGGCACTTTTTTTTTACTTCGTCTGGTACTCGCGTCGCGGCCCCAAAACAATGGGTCAACTTAAAAACGGAGTTACCCCAAACTTAGGTAATTTCGGTGTCTGTGGCAAGTTTATCGTAAAATTCATCGGAATTTCTCGCCATTTCTTTGTGAATTCGTGGAATCAAAATTTTATTTTATTTCATCACTTATGGCACAATGAACAATCAAATATGAAACACAAGAGTAAGCAGATAGCGAATCTTGCCTGACGGAACTCGAACTGTTCGAATTTCGTCATGTATTATTGCTCATAACTTGACGGATTTCGAATGGTTCGAATTTCGTCATGCTACCATACTCATCACATGGCGAAATTCGAATGGTTCGAATTTCGTCACGTTACGATGCTCAGCACTTGACGAATTTCGCACTGTTCGAATTTCGTCATGTTACGATGCTCGCTTTCTAAATCTCACAATCTCCCCACACTCTCGCAATTTCGCACTCTCCCGGCTATTCAGCAGATTTATATAGTACGAACAAAACGATCAACCTATACAGACCGGGTTTGCACGAATGCTATACTATTCTCTTTTCGCGACACAGGAAAAGAAAACAGTATAGCGTTCGTGCAAACCCGGTCTGTATAGGTTGATCGTTTTGTCCATACTTTATAAGTCTGCTCTTATTTTGCTGAATAGCTTTGTACTGATCATCAACCGATGACGAAATTCGAACCGTTCTAAATTTGCCTTGTAATGATCATCAATCGGTGACAATATTAGAACCGTTCTAAATTTGCCTTGTAATGATCATCAACCGGTGACGATACTCGAACCGTTCTAAATTTGCCTTGTAATGATCATCAACCGGTGACGATATTCGAACCGTTCTAAATTAGCCAACTCTCATGTCTTTGACACTCAGTGCTTTTGTTTCTTATTTATCTTGCTAAAGCAACAATCTGTATATTAAATATGACACGTGTTTCTTTTTCAAATCCTCTGTTCAATTTACGGATAAACGAGTTTTTTTACCGCCATGTTTCAAAACTCGCCACAGACACCGAAACAACACGAATTGCCGAACTAAATTCCCAGCACCGTCTTATATCGTGAACCCGCTCCATGTATGTCGCACACATTAGTCTAGTCCGCGCACTTTTCTACGGTTTAGTTCCACGGTTCAATCTGGTTTAATTACCCAAGTTTGGGGTAAATCCGTTTTTAAGTTAACCCATTGTTTTGGGGCCGCGACGCGAGTACCAGACGAAGTAAAAAAAGTACCCTATTTTCTTATTCTGCCGCTGATCAAGCCGGTCGCACAGCTTTTACAAATAAGGCTTGTTTAGAGTTTCACCGTATCTTTCAAACCAAGTTGAGTGCATTTGCCTTCTGCCTGCTTTATTCTCATATCATACTTTCGAATTGAATTCAGTGCGAGTTTTTGAAAATGTGACAGTTTAACCCCTGCTATTATAATTGCATCCGTTGTTTTAGACAACAAAAAAGCTTTGAAAAGTCTCTTTAAGGGTGCTACTTGCACAGGCATCCCAACACGTTGAATTAATTTAGCATTGAGTATCGATCAGTAAGAGGAAATAGTACGTTTCCTCAATTTGGAATTCCGAAGTTCTTGAAGGGAACGGTAGCCTTTCTTGTTTTTGAAAGATGAAAAAGATTTTTATCATGAATCACTGTTTTACGAAAAATCACTGTTTCACCGCATACATTGAATTTTTTCATGTTTCTGTGTTCTAAATCAGCTTCTGTTTTAAAAGTTCATTGTGATTGATTTTGAAGTAAAATTTAGCTTTGAATTCTAAATTTTAATATTGCATCTAATGTCCTTGCCTCAAAATTCTCGATAAAATTGAGCATAGTTTGTTATGTTGTAGACAAACTTCAATTCGAGAGAAGGCTTTGTGATCCTCAAGAAGACCGAGTATATCATCAAGAAGACCGAGTACCAGGAAATCGGAGTGCAAACGACGGGAACTGTTCACATCAGCGGTGAACCGCTCCCGAAGACCTCCGAATTCAAGTACCTTGATTCTTTCATCTCCTCAGACACGTCAACAAATGCAGCGGCACGCCAAAGAGTAAATGCAGCTTGGATGAAATGGAGAGAAGCTGCAGGTGTCCTCTGTGATAGGAATATCACAGCTGGCATACGCGGAAAGATGTATAAAACAGCAATCCGTCCCGTGCTTCTCTATTCGACGGAGACCTGGCCTACAACGCGTATAACCGAGAACATTATCCACACGAATGAGATGAAAATGTTACGCTGGACACTAGGACTGACTCGCCTAGATTGTGTGCGTAACACGATTGTGAGAGGGAGACTCGGCGTTGCCCCAATACAAGACAAGATGCGAGAAGGGAGAGTTAGATGGTATGGACACGTGATGCGAAGAGACGCGACCAACATCGCAAGACACGCCCTTGACATGGAAGTACCAGGCAAACGCCCTCGAGGCAAACCGAAGACAAGATATATGGATACGCTCAACCAAGACCTGCGCCTTGCAAGACTCCACTCGGAAGACGCAACGGACAGATGTTTCTGGAGAGCTAGAAGCCGTACAGCGGACCCTACTCCGACCTCGGCCGGCGCGGGACAACGCTAAGAAGAAGAAGAAGAAGAAGCTTTGTGATCCTTTCGAGATAACTCGATTTTTCGATCATTGGATGGGGAAAAATTTTTTTTTTCGGATGTTTTATGCCTATTCAGGAAGAACTAGGCTGTTTTCCCTAGAAAACAATTTAAAAGTTTTTTCACGTTCAAGGTTTCTAAGAAAACCATTTTAGACCGAATCGGATTGGTTAACTCAAATCTTAAAAAAAAATCCGAGATAGGAAGGAGTCTTGCCCTTTTACATATTTTCAAAATTTACTTTTTAATACAACTTGAATAATTGAGTTATGACGCGAGAATGCTTTGGCACTGTCGCCTATTCTATTAACTTTTTGGAACAAACTTGCGATGAAAGTTTGATTGAAGAAGTATCTTTTAAGCAAGATAAAAAAGCTTTGAAGCTTCAGTTTTTTGAGGGTTCATGGATATAAAGAAAGGATGCTTCCAAAAATTAGATAATAGATTTGTTCAGAACAAATATGAGTTGCATGCCACGTCTTTTAGAATATTTTATTAACTATTAATAATTGATAATGGAATTATCGGTTAATAAGTGAAGGAGAATAAATGATAAATAAATTGATGAATGATTGGACTACATAAGAACTACAGAACAACTGAACAAGCATAAGAACTACAGAAAAACACAGAAATAACCAACGAAATAACCTCGCCAGCAGACGAGGTGTACCGAGTTGGGGTGGGAGGAGGGTCGCTGACTGCTAGGCCTCAAACTTGGGTAATTAAAACGTTTTAGACAGTTTTCTCTAAGTTAAATCAACACAAACCTATCTAAGAGCAAAATAAGAAATAATTAGACTAGAATACTTAGGTAGCGATTATAATTGTCAGCATACCGATAGTCAAATTGGACATGAGGGCTGATCCGTGCGGGATCCTATTGCGCCCTATAATGTATTTGAAAAGTAGCGAGTACGCTACATTGAGGGAAAGGGAGGAGGATAAAACAATTACAAGAAAAACACATCATCAACGTCGATCATATTGGACGCTCCTAGCAAATGATTGCATGATGACGTTCCCCACAAACGAGGCAGTGTGGAGGATTACAGCTATGTCTCGGACCCTTCATCTGTGTACACGTGATGCATCTTCCCTTAGCCTTCAGCCAGACGATTCTTTTGTTGAACTTACGGACATCCTTGCAAACGAAGGAGCCATGCTTTGTCGAATGGCAAAAAAGTCACGCCTTGCCTTCAGGTTCCTTGCCCCAATGTCTCTGAGGAGGACGGGAACGATCTTGCGTGTATCGGCGACCAGAGCTATCATCACGTTTCGGAGAATGACGTCTGCGCGGGGACCGGGATCTTGACTTGTTGAGAGATTGGCGCGGAGTTTCGCTTCTTGGCGGCCGTTCAGTACCGTTGCTTCAATTTTTCCATAGAATTCTTCCAATTCCTCGCGGATGACCTTTCTTATGACTTCTTCTATGGGCTTCTGTGCTTCCACTTCTGTCGGCTTCTGTACTGTCCCGACCAAATCTTCTTCTAGTTCTTTCCGCAACGACGCCTCATCGTCCATGGCAACCTGTAATTAGGTTGCCGATAGAAGAAACAAATAAGAAATATAAAGAAATGAAGTGAATAGAAGAATAAGAGAATAAGAGAAAAACAAGAAAATAATAGTGAAGAGGATAATCTATGAGAAATTAAAGAAGAGATCATTGAGTAATAATTGAAGGGAAGAATAGTTTGTAATAAATTCAAACGTCCTTATTTTAAGTGTGTCACGTAAGTGAGGTTGGGGGCACGGCAGGACACTCAGTCGAAGCAGGCAGCGCGCCAAAACGAGGGGTCCCTTCCCAGCGATTTGCAATTTCGCTGAGGTGGAGACTTCTTCATCAGCCGTTTCATCCTTTGCATCTGATTCTTCAACTGTCTCTCCTTGAGTGCCTGGCTTCTCTGACCTTAATCCCATTGGTAAAAGATGATCCAATGGTTTATTCACTACTCTCCCTGATGACATACGGACCGAGGCGAATCTCTCTCCCACCTCTTCGATTTTGGCTAGAGACCATGATCCCCTTTTCTGATTCTCGTCTTTGAGTAGAACAATCTCTCCGACTTCGGGATTTCTTTTGTTCCCCTTTCTTCCGATGCTGTGGGATGAGGGTGTAGTTCCTTATAGTGACTTCTAGTAACTTTCCTTGAATATCTTCCAAAAGCGTTCCGTCCCTTTCTGCTGTTGCTTGATCACTCGCGAGATGCTGGTCAATGTACTTTCCATTTGGTCCGAGTAGGCAGGATCATTGTCGTCATCCATGATTGTGGGTAATTCTTGTGGAGCTCCAGGATACGTTCTATGTACCGTCACAAAAGATCTTTGTTCGAGAAAATTCGTCACTTTAGAGTTTTTGGATGAGGCTGTAATGAAATTCGAATCAAACAGAGAGAAACGTAAATTACTTGACCCGAAAACTTTGTGCAAAAAAAAGCTCTGTATGAGTATATGAATTCGAATCTGAAAAGCAAAGCGCTTATTTATTTTTCTCATATTTATTTATTTATTTATTTTATCGACATTTTGCAATGCAAAGTTATGGTGAGAGACATTGTAAATAATATTCAAGTGTGGCGACAAGTAAGGCAAATATCTAAAGTAAGGCAAATATCTAAAAGTAAGGCAAATATCTAAAGTAAGGCAAATATCTAAAGTAAGGCAAATATCTAAAGTAAGGTAAATATCTAAAGTAAGGCAAATATCTAAAGTAAGGCAAATATCTAAAAGTAAGGCAAATATCTAAAGTAAGGCAAATATCTAAAAGTAAGGCAAGTATCTAAAAGTAAGGCAAATATCTAAATGCTACTAGTTATTCTCCAGGTCACATATCACATTCTCGTTACGGAGACGATTTATAAACTGCTCTACTGTTCTTGAATTCAGTATTTCACTCGGGATTACGTAAAACATTCTTGAAACACGTAAACCGAAACAATTGAATCTAGACGTCGAAGAAGTACATTCAATAGCAATACCATTTATATTAGTGCGGGTAGAGGAGGTGCTCTTGAAAATGCGTGATTTTTCAATAATAGACTTGTCATTGAAGATCTTCCAACCCATTTTAAGGTCGGCAATCACCCTTCTTTCGGATAAAGTACTTAGGCCAATTAGATTCAGACGATCTCTGTAACATGGAAGGCTGAGAGGATAATCAGGCTGTGGGAAACATCTATAAAAGAGTATTCTAGAGAAAGATCTCAAAACCTTTTCTAGGAGATCAGAATCCTTCCGGTATATTGGATTCCATAGACAAGAGGCAAATTCTAGATGAGGTAGAACATATGTATTGAAACACTTAACAAGTACTTGGGAATCATTGATGCTTATAGAGCGGAGCATAGCATACATCGCTTTAGTAGCCTTCATAGTTCGTTCAAGAATCGCGTCATGTCTGCGAAGAGATGGTACTAGTTGGATTCCAAGGTCTCTCACTTGAGTAGATACTTTTAAAACACAGTTATTTAGGTGATAATTGAAAGGAGGAGAAGTTTTGCCTAAGCGTAGATGATAGGTCTTGTTCGAAGATAAAGAAAGATGGTTGGCTACGCACCAATTATACACATTATCTAGACAATTCTGCATTTCGATAGTTCGTTCAGTTATATTGTGAGCACTGTGAGATACATATAACTTAATGTCATCAGCGTATGCTTGATAGCGTATATTCGGATAAGAGCTAAGCATATAATTCAATTCGCTAATGTATAGAGAAAACAGAAGTGGTCCTAATACGGAACCCTGTGGCACGCCAGATGTCACAGGTTGAGGAGCAGATATTGTCTTGCCCATTCGTACAGAAAAAATTCTACCGTCAAGAAAAGATTCTAGCCAAGACATCAAAGATAGGGACAAACCGAAACGTGCAAGTTTTGTCAATAACTTAGGTATACTTATCGTATCGAAAGCTTTGGTAAAGTCTAGATAAATCACATCGATAGATAAGCCTTTACTGATATCTTGTGTCCAGTCGTCTTCACACACTAAAAGATTAGTAACAACAGAAGCACGGGAGCGAAAACCATGTTGATTTTGAGGTAACAATTCGAATTTCGCTAAATGTTCATCGATGATAGCTCTTATCAAACGTTCCATGACTTTAGAAGCAGGGGAGAGAATGGATATTGGTCTATACGAGGACGGTAGGGAAGAGTCTTTCGCTGACTTAGGGATAGCAGTAATGAGAGAATGTTTCCATACGGAAGGTGTCTTACCAAGCCATAAAGAGAAATTGAAAATGTGAGTGAGCGGAAGAGCGAGTGATTTCGCACACTTTTTGAAAACTATTTGAGGAATTCCATCCGCACCGACGCTACCAGTAGGTTTGAGCTTGGAGAGAACTCGGTAAACATTACATGGCAAGAACAAATGATCATCTGGTTGGGGAGGAATAGAATCACCGTAGATTGGAGGAGGAAAGCCATCGTCTTTAGTGAAAGAAGATGCAAACTCGGAAGCTAATAAATCACATTTCGAGAGAGAATCAACAACAGTACAACCAGTAGCAGTTTTCAAACAGCGTGGGGGAGCTGATTTAGGTTTGGTGAGGGAAGCAATATGGTGATAGAGGTCAGCTGCTCTCTTCAGTTTTTTCCTATCACAATACTTATTCCATTTCTTAACTTGTTTGTGAAGGTCTGAACTAGCTTTCATATAAATAGTGCGAATGAAGGGTATTGTAATATCAAGAAAAAGTGAATTTCTGTATTTATATATTTTATCTACATAAATATATTTGATGCCCTTATCTTTGCTCACACTGAGCAGTCGGTGATCTACCACGTCTCATATCGAACAACTCGCATATTTGACCTAAGATGTCTCTCTCTCCCAACAATGTGGATATTTCATCTCTTCTCGAAACTATTCGGCTACAAGCGGATACAATCGCAACTCAGGCTAGAACTATCGAGTCTCAAAATCAACAGATCATTTCACTCACCAAGGAACAAAGTTCGACAGTTTCTTCTAACCAAACATCCCTCTCACCCGATGCCGTTGCCTACGAAGCGGTCAGACGGTGTCTGTTGGAAGACAAGGACATCATAGAAGAAAAATCGAAAAACATCGTTATCGTTGGATTGGAGGAAAAGGACTCGGACTCGAATACTGCCGCTGAAGATGAAGCCCTTATTGCCAAGCTTGTCGATGAGCTTGACATCAAAGAACTCTCTGATGCTTTCAGAAAGGGAGATGTCAGGCACAAAAGACATGGAAGAGCCGAAAACAAAAGAAGGATTCTGAAAGTTTACCTCCCATCTCCAGCTCTACGTTCTGTCACTCTTCAAAAGATCAGAAGTTCCAGACCCCAAGTTATCCAGTCCCACCCCCGCGTCTTCGTCAGAGAAGATCTCACTCGAACTGGATTGGAATTGGAGAAGCAATGCAGGCAGGTCGCGAGGGAACGGAATCTCCAGGCAGGGCAGATAGAGTGGACAGTCAGAGGGACGCAGCTCTTCCGGCTACCGAAGGCAAGGCCATTCAGAGAAGAGCAGCCAAAAACGTACGCATACGTGACTCAAAGAAAGTCTCACTAGGTCAGTGGCAGTGTTAGTTCTTCTGATAGTCCTGTTGTCAAAGCATGCTTATTCAATGCAAGATCCATACGTAATAAAATGACTGATCTCGATTTCTTGTTGAGTAGCAAATCATTTGAGTTGATTTTTATTACGGAAACATGGCTAACGTCTTCTGAGTCAGATCGTGAATTTTTAAGAAATCATAAATATGCTTTGTATCGTTGTGATCGCTCGTTAGATGACCCCAACAAGGGCGGCGGAACCGCGGTTTTTGTCTCCTCTAGTATTTCATCTTTCTTTGTAACTTCCTTCCGTGATGAAGGCGTAGAAGTGATTGTTATCGATCTAATTAACCCCAACGCTTTCCCACGTCATATACGTTGTGTGTGCATATACCGCTCACCTTCTTGCTCTCATTCGATAATGATCTCATTACTGTCATTTATCAAGTCTATCTCTCTAACCAATACACCAATAGTCATAGTAGGAGACCTCAACTTACCAGACATCGATTGGGAAAATCTGACCACTTCCAATAATGAAAGCCATTCTTTCTTTTTAAACTTTGCTTGCGATGAACACTTTTTCCAATATGTCTCCCACCCTACGCGTGGCCCTAATGTTCTAGATATCGTACTCTGTAATTATCAAATTATAAGCGATTGTATTGTCACTGCTCCTTTCTCAAACAGTGATCATGCCACTGTTGATTTTCGAATAACTTTTGCAACTATGTCTAAGACTCCTGAGTCTCTCATTAGAAATTTTTCGCGTGCGAATTGGGGGATGATGGAAATTCTGATTTCTTCTCATGATTGGACACTTGCTCTTTCTTCCCTCGACCCGGATACCGCTAATAATTATATCGTTGATTTTATAATTTCTCTGATAGATCGTTTTGTGCCTTGTTCTACCGAACAAGGTGAATTAGATAAGTATCCTTTGAAGCTGCGAAGGATGTATGACAAGCTTCAACGCGCATCGCTTCGTTCCCCTAATTCCGTTTATAGCAATACTCTATCTACCAAATTTTCTGAAGAACTATATGCATTTCAAATGGAGAGAGAAGCCAAACTTGTGGCAAAAGGAAACCTAAGACGTTTTTATTCTGAATGTCGAAGTCGTACAAAAGGCCGTAACATTGTGATTCCCTCTTTAGTAGACCCAGTAGACCCTTCTGGTTTGCCAGTCCATACTTCGTTGTCTAAAGCTAACGCCTTCTCACAATATTTCTCTTCTGTTTATTCTACACCTCGCAGTATTATACCTAATACCGATGTATCAACTTCCACACATATGCAATTCGATGTCATAGATGTAGATATGATACTTAAAGCTTTGAATCAATTGAAATATAAATGCAACACATCTCCGGATAATATACCTAATATAGTAATTAAAAAACTTCGATTTGTTCTTCTCAAGCCCCTCTCTATTCTATTTAACAACTCTTTACTAGTCGGAAAAGTTCCCTCTCTTTGGAAAACTTCTATTATTAAACCAATCTTAAAGTCTAAATCTAAAGCGGATCAATTGTCTAGCTATCGCCCCATTTCCCTAACTTGTTCAATGTCCAAAGTGATGGAAAATGTTATAATAAGTCAATTAGATGCCTACTTGAAGCAAAATGATCTACTGTCTCCCCATCAATTTGGTTTTAGAAACAAAAGGTCAACTGTGACTTCATTGGTGCAATCTCATTCCTATTTCGCTGATATACTCTCCCATGGTAAAGCCGTCGATGTTATTTTTCTTGACATATCAAAGGCATTCGATACAGTAGATACTATATTATTACTTCTTAAACTAAAAAAGTTAGGAATCTGCGGTAACCTCATTCAATGGATTGCGGACTACTTGACTGGTAGAATTCAGACTGTATGTGTTGACAACGAATTCTCTAGCTCATCTTCTGTTACCAGCGGTGTACCACAAGGTTCAGCTATTGGACCGAAACTGTTCTTACTGTTTATTGATGACATAAAACATGTAATTCCTCCCAATGTAAATTATACTATCTACGCCGATGACATTAAATTATTTAGTGAAGTACCAACTTTTTCGTCTGACCTCCAAACTGCCATAGACAATGTATTCAACTGGTGTCAACAGTCCAATCTCAAACTATCAGCTCAAAAATGTATAGTTTCGCATCTTGGTATTAACCCCATGCAAAATTATCAGCTAGATCGTCATACAATGGCCAACTCTTCCGAAATAATAGATCTAGGAGTTGTCTTTTCGAGTAATCTATCTTGCAATAAACAAGTCGAGCATGTCTGTAAGAAATCTACAAACCTCGCCAATCTCTTTTTGCGCGCGTTCAAAACCAATTCTCTGGTTGTATTAACCCGTGCTTTCGTTACTTATATTCGTCCGATCCTCGAATACAGCTCGGTTGTATGGTCACCTACAGCGATTGGCTTAGTTAAGGACCTCGAAAGAGTACAGAGAAATTTCACTAAAAGAATCTTGGCTAGGAAAGGACTTACCCGTCTAGTTTACTCTGAACGTTTAAAAATGTTAAATTTAGAATCTCTTGAATATCGTAGGGTTGTTTCTGATTTAGTTTTTATACATAAGAGAGTCCACGACTACTCAGAGTTCGACTTCTCTCGTTTATTTACTATAGCTCCTCTTACTAGAGCTATTAGAAATACCCATCCATTAAGAATCGCCTTACCATATGCTCTAAACTCCTTTAGGTTTTCTACGTGTGCTTCTAGGTCGTTCACTATTTGGAATTGCTTACCTAGCGAAGTAGTATGTAATCATTCCAGCGAAGTATTTATGAATAAACTCAGAAAACTACCGATAAATTGTATTTTACCCGAGCAAATTGTCTGCGACTAAGTTAAACTAGGAAGAACACTTTTTGTAGACACACTGCCACTGTAATACAATTCTTTCCTAGTAGAATCATAATCCATGTTTAATTTGTGATCATTAAATGTTGAAGTGAAACTATTTTTGTGTACATGGAAATAAAGAATTGAAAATTGATGAGTCTATGTATATAGGAAGGATAAGAGGCAAATGGAGAACGAGGGAGTCGTCTCGGAACATGTAATTCTATCGCATCATGCACTATTTTACAGAAACGATTATACAAATCATCAATATCATGAAAATAGTCAAAACGATTCTCCCATTCTATACTTGAAAAATATTCATTCAGTGCTTCAAAATCAGCTCTAGCGAAATCAAGAATAAAATCGCTTTCAGGAAGTGCAAAGGAAAATTGCAAGGTGAACTGAATTCCAGAATTATCACACGAATGAAACGGTGGAATGATGCAAGGGCTAGATACAATATTCTTCTCAGTTGTCAAAAGCCAGTCTATACATTTGGTATTGCGAGTCGGATCATTAAGCATAAGATTATAGCCAGCAGTATCTACGAAAGACCGTAAAATCGTATCAGAAACAGTTGACGGATTAGTTAAAAAGTCGCTGTTGAAGTCTCCTACTACGATAGCTGGGAAGTTACAAGATGCTGTTAAGTCTACTAACAAATCGCATAATGTAGTAGTTAGTTCAGCATTGTAATTTGGAGGACGGTAGCAAACTATTATACGACAGAATGAGTTTGCTAAGAACAAATCAACCGCAACAACTTCACATGTATCACAAAATGATTGTCTAGCGAAAGTTAAATGATCCCGCATTATGAGAGCCACACCTCCTCCTCTAGAGTCTCTATCATTTCTAATAACATTGTAAGTAAGAAGACCGGTAATTTCTGAATCAGCTACTCTAGAGTTAAGCCAAGTTTCACTGAGAGCTACTACATCTGGTTGCTCTATTTCAAGAAAGGAACGGAACAATGAAAGTTTATTTTTAATTGAACGAATATTGAAATAGAAAGCTTTCAGACCGGTACATGTTCTCAGTTTGACGTCTTCGGCGTAGGATTCGTCTGGCTTCGAATGAGGGCGCTGCTTGTTCGTGTCGACTTCGGAGCTCGTACTGTTATGTTCTGACTGCTTCGAGCATTTGGAAAGGCGGAGTAGCGCGGCTGTGCTGATCGTCGCATTTGGTCTGCTTCATTCCGGGGCATCAATTCACCATCGAAGATGACGCAGTCTTTTCCTTCCGATAATAACTTACGTTTCTCTTGTCTTAGCAAGTACTCTCTCTCTCTTTGCTCTTCAGTAAGACTGGGTCGGACATTGATTCCTTGGAATTGATTATTCTTGCGTAGTAAGGCACTCTTTGAAAGAAACAGTCTTTGATGTCCTTTGGTGGGGAAGATTACTTTGAGGAGTCTAGATGAACTAGTTCCTGGCGTATTCGGCGGCTTTCCCATTCTGAAGTGAGAGATTCCACCGACGGCGATACCAGATGCGTCTAGAAGACTGGTAATGAGTTGAGAATCGTGCGGAAGGACGAGCATCGGTGTTTTCAGGAGCCCTCTCGATGACGACGGAGCGAAGCCTTTTCTCCTCATCGATCTCCTTTCGGATGGTCTCTTGGCTGACGGAGCTTGTGTAGAACTTGTCGAAAAGAGCGTTGCATGTTCTCAGGAGAAGTACGACGTGGAGTGGAAGAGAAGGTGTCTTCTCTTCCGCGTCAAGAAAGTCTTTCAGAGATTTTTGTAGGAGAGCTGCATCTTCATTTGTTGTCGAGGCTGACATAATTGCGAATAGGCAGTAGAAATGGAAATGAATTGGAGCAAGTAGAAAGGTCACCGCTCGATATTAAGAACAGAGTGGTGAGTGAGAACAGAGTGGTGAGTGGTCTGGTAAAAAAAAATATTTGTCTGGTAATACCCATCACTCAGATGAAGCGAAAGCTGGAGCCCTTTCTCTCTTCTTTTCTTCCGTATTCAACAATAAAAATGGTGATTTCCCTCTGTTGATAATGTGATTGGAGACTCTCTCACTGATATCCTCATCATGCCTCAAGAAGTCGCCCGCCAGATGCGAAAGTTGAAATCAACTACTTCAAAAAGTGTTGATGGTATTCCTCAAATCGTGTATTGCGCTTATTTTCTTTCAGAGCCTTTTAGTTATATTTATAGCTTGTCATTTCAGCTAGGAATTTTTCCTTCTCTCTGGAAAGTGTCATATGTCACTCCGATATCTAAATGTGCTAACCCCATATGTGTCCATGACTTCCGTCCCATTGGTATAACGCCTAGCCCGTCCAAAGTATTCGAGCGACTCGTTAGATATAAGCTTCAGTGGTGGTCTGACTCGTACTCTACTATTCCTGTAGATCAATATGGGTTCGTACCTGGAAAGTCTGTCCAGTCTCAATTGATTGTCACCACTTAAAAATGCTCTCGATGCAAATGGATGTGTGGACTCTCTATACTCTCATTTAAATAAGGCATTCGATCCAGTTTCGCATACTAAAATAATTCATAGGCTGAAGTTTCTTTGTATTCGTGGTAACCTATTGTCTTGGTTCAATTCTTATCTCGCTAACCGCACTTTTTCTGTTCGCGGTAATTCTCACTTAGGAGCTTTCAGAGACGTGACTTCCCGAGTGCCGCAAGGGTCAGTTCTCGGACCCATAGTCTTTCTGTTTTACATTCACGATCTTTCCAGCGCATTTCGAACACTGCCTTTGGTTGATATCCAACTTTTAGCTGATGACATAAAACTATCAACAGTTGTTGACGCGCAAAATCAAAGCGATGCCCATTCCCAACTCTGTTCTGCTTCCTCATACATGTTAGATTACTGCAAGAAATGGCAGTTGGACATTGCGGAGAAAAAATGCAATGTACTTTATGTAGGTAAAAGAAACCCACAACTAAATCACTTCGTTTCTCCTTATTCATCATTCAAATATTCTTTCATTCGAGATCTTGGTATTCTGATTGATTCAGACCTCAGTTTCCGTTATCATTATTCTTCAGTTGTTAAAAGATCCTTAAATAATGTATATTGTATTTTTCGCATTCTGAAGTCCAAAATAGCTGCGAAAATAGCAAAATAGCTGCGATTTAAGACATACTATGTTATACCAATTTGTGAGTTTTGTTTTTCTGTGTGGTCTCATTTTCTTAAAAAAAGACATTGTCCAGATTGAAAAAGTGAGTCATTTGTTCACCAAGTTTTTACACTATCGTTGTGTTGATTTCCATTCTTCGTTTCCCTTTCCAAGTTATGATGCTCGTCTCATTGAATTTTTCGCTGCACAGTCTCTATCATAGAAGAGTTCGAAATGATATTGTTCTTGCTTTCAAATTCATTCGCTGTGAAATGACTGTGACCATAAGTAACCTTTTCACGTTCGAGCGTTGTAATGGTAGAGTAGCTCCATTCAATTTTAACATACCTAAAGCGAACTGCTCTCAATATTTCCATTCCTTCTGTGTTCGAACTGCCCGTTGGATGTGTAAACTACCATCTGAGTTAATGAACAGCCCTAATTCTAAAATCTTTAAGAAGCGTCTGTATTCGTTTCCAATCGCAGAGTTTCTAGGATTGAGCGTATCCAATATCTAAAATTTTCCCCATTGACTATTTTCTTTCTCTTTTTTGTTGAGTTCTCTTTTTTGTTGCTCAATTATTTTATTCCCCTCGCATACCACCTTGCCTGATATTTGGAACACTCGGGAAGAGATCGCAAGGCAGCTTCACCTTTATTTTAATCTGCAGCACATACCCTTGGGCCCTTTTCACGGCGTACCTGCAGTGTTCCTCCTCCACTGTGATCCGTCTCAGAAAACAGACGATGCCGGCGCTTGGCAACCCGCGAGTGTACAATGTAACAATGGTCCTAGGGTATTCCTCCGCTTCTATTCTCCTTCAACTGCTTATGAAGGAAGACAACGAAGTCCCATCTTCAGCCCTCCTTTCTCGTATCCCCTTGCTTTCTACTAAGTTATTGTTCCTTTTTTAAAGTTTGAATGTTGTTCTTGCCTCTTTACTTTGATCTCGTGATTTAATGTCAGTTTTTGTTGTTCTCTCCCTTTGTGTGAAGTGCGTTTCTATTATTATTTGTTATCTCGACCTATTTTAGTGACACACCTAATGTTGCAAATGAATAAATAAATGAATAATTTGTTTTTCTCGAACCAATGTTCTGTTTGTAGTAACTGAAACTGAAATACTTTCAGAAAAAAACTTTGCATTCGAAAGATCATCAATGTGAAATCAGCTTCTAATCGCAATGTTCGTTGTTGAATACATATAAAAATTCTTAATTTTCTGGCTCAATGGTGCTTGTTGTGAATTTTGTGATAGATTATGTATAGTTTGTTGGTTTTTTGACCGTTCAAATCAAGTACCACGTTAATATCTCGATATAGAAATTTACATTTATGAAGCGTTTCAACTTACAAGCGTTTTTGATCAAACTACAGTTCATCGGAATGAAACGCAAAGAGAAGAAAAAGCCAGTAATTTTTTTCTGATAATGACTTTCTTCCTTTGATAAAAAAAACTAAGTAGATTATTCAATTTCTTTGCATGAACTCAAAAAAGGTAGGACTGTCCATTTCATAGGTTTCGTATAACGAAGATCGGCTTCTAGTTTTATTCTTATCTCTTGTTTCCCAGTTCGCTAACTGCCTCTTTAATTTCTACAGGATGAGTGAAGAAGAAGAGGACGTTCATCTTACTAAGGTCTTAATTTATCTTTATCTTCCCTTCGAAAAAAACGTATTTTTCAGTCAAACACGTCCGCTAATTTTTAAGGCTTGTTTTGTTTTACAGAACTGTTGTTCTCACAAGCTTGTTGAGAATTTAAATTTATTTGATGTGTTTATCGTTGGTTCATGAAAAACAGTACTTCTGACTCAAATGCATCAAATTGAGGAGACATATAAACGCCTACCTAATTTGAGAAACACGTTCACATGACTAAAGAAAAAAAAATTCAACTAGTTTTGTAAAACGTCTACTTTATTAGGAAAAAAGGTGTCATGAAATGTCTAAATAATTTAGAGAAAAGTTTTTAAAACCTAATATTTCGACCTAATTTCGTGACAAGTTCATTAAATTTGAGAAAAGATCACCTTATTCCGTAAAATTTCTCTCTAACAAATAAAACTCCCACCTATTTTGCAAAACCTTGACCTTATTTTTGAAAAAAAAGGCCACTCCAGGTGAACAATTTTAAATTGAATCAACTGCCACACAGTTTTAAGGCAGTGAAGCTCGGTTGGAATGTGAATTTCCATTTTTATAACTCATTCTAAAGTTCACGATTAGGTGTAATCTTAGGTAGAATGATAATTTCAAGGAGTTTTTTTTCCGAATCGACTCTTAGTACATCAAAAACTCTGTAAAAACTTGTCTTCCGGATAAACAATTCATAAACGTCTTCTAAATTATTGATAATTGTTTCTTGAACCGTGATGTTTGATGCTTGGATAGACTTATGATTTGATGTGAAAAAGAAGACAACTTTGGGTTTAGGGAACCGTTGTCGAAGCGAATCATGGAAAATACGTCATTGAGAAACTTCTCGGCGAAGGCGGTTTTGGAGCAGTTTATCGGTTTGCCTCTTGATGTATGAACTTCTCTGAACGGTTCTGGTGCAGTTTGTCGAACTGTTTCTTTATGCCTGACTGTTTTTGGACAGTTTTGGTGGAGTTAATCGATCCTCTCTTAATCTATAAACTTTGAGAATGGCTTGGGTGAAGTTCATAAATTTATCCTTCTTTTTCTGACATTTAAACAAAAGTAATTCTTAGCAGTTTTTATTAATTCATTCATTCTTTCATTTATTTTTTTGCGCATTGAGGTACAACAGATAACTGTTACAATGGTGAGTCAGTATAGTATTTACAATAAAATAATACATATGTATGCAACGCAACTTAATTTAATTGATGACGAGGTGCGAGATGTGAGTTCGAGGTTTATGTTCTAGTCGAGTTATTTTCCGATACTATGTTAGTCTAAGTTTGGAAGAGGGAACGATTGAGCCCATGGGTAAGCTTAGAAAATCACTTTTAAAATGTGCTGAAGATTGTACAGTGTGCGTCAAAAGTACTTTGACACTGAAAAAACCGCTTATTTTCTTTCAAATTGAACAGAATCCCGTCAAATTAACAACAGAGTTAATTCATGGTCTTCTAAACATAAATTAAAAATATCACTCGATATGGTTTCCTTTGTTCCAATTCGCAGCTCTCAGAAGCTTGGGATATGCTTCGAGTGCGGCCCGCAGTCTCCTGCAAAAATTTTGTACACTCACGTTGTAGGGACCTTTTCAGACTGAACCACTGGCTGTTAGCGAAAGAGAAGGCTTTGCTCTGTAAGATGGACGAGATGGAGAAATCCATAGGATTCAAGTCGGGTGAGTTTGCAGGCCATTCTCCAGCCGCAAGAAATTAAGGCACATTGCGAGAAAGTCACACCCGTGTTTTCTCACTGGTTAGGGCCGAAGCCCAAACCAGTGAGAAAGTCCAATTGTTTTTCTTGTTGGAAAGTCCAATTATGTCTTCCGGAATGTGCATCAGTTCAGGGCTTCATCTTCTTCTCCAGAATATCCCAATTGTACAGTTCCGTTTCCACCTCGGTTTTTTTGGGACGAAAAAGAGTGGTTGGAGTGCGAACAGTAGCCGACACCCTGGCAAAAACCATAACGGAAGCTCGTTAAGACACATGAGACACGAATCTCTCAACAGAATTAGCAGCTTCAAAATATGATACAAGAAAACTGTCATTTTGATGATTGGAACTTCTTTCAATATTGATGTTTTTCACCCGTGAAAAGATCGATGAGGTGATTTCCAGCCGCGGCCTTTGAGACGAGTCCGCGGCTTTTTTCGAACCTCGCTTTTTCTCTTTGACCGACAATCCTTGGCGAATTCGGTACTTGTAAGGGTACATCTCGAGTGGCTCTCGCACAACTTCCCTCATCGATGCGTCAGATACACCGAGTTCAGTAGCCTTTTTTTTCTCATGCTGCGTCCAGGGTTGCTTTTGATTCGTTTCTGGACAGTTTTCCTGATCCGAAGAGTTTTGGCAGAAGCTGGACGGCCTGTGAGAGGAGGGTCAGAGAACGTACCACGTTTGAGAGTACTAAAAACGGTTAAACTAGGAACGCCCAGAAGACGGATGATTTCTGAAGCGGGGTGTACGACAATGCTTAAATCCAGAAATGCAGCTCGAGATGGATTCTTACTTACCATATGTATGAGTTAAAATATTAAAACATTGATTCAGAAAAAGTAGATAGAAGATTGACGAATAAATTGATGTCATCTTCCAGCGCGCGAGATGCGTAGTTTTCTCGCCAATGCTGATTAATTACATATCGTCCAAGTGCTTTTGACGCACCCTGTACAAGTGAAGTAGGAAGGCAGTTTCAAATAGTTTATGAAGAAGTGTCCTATGATCCACAGTGTCAAAAGTGAAGTCAATAAGACATACGTCAAAGGTTTTTTTCTTGTTCAGAAAGGGGAGATATATTGAGTGAGCGTGAACGAGGGGGGGGGGAAATTGTGGGCTATTTGAAACGAAAGACAGATTGATTTGGGTGGAGAACTTTGTTGGTTCCGAGATGATTCTAAGTGAGGGGAAAGATGTGTTTTTCGAAGACTTTTGAAAAGGAAGAGACAAGGATAATAGGAAGATAATAGTTCAGTTTATACTTTTTACCTTTCTTGAAAATAGATTGACAATCCCCGACCTCCAAGTTTCAAGCTTTTTGCAAATTCTCTCACTCTATCCGAGAGAGAGAGAGAGAGAGAGAGAGAGAGAGAGAGAGAGAGAGAGATAGAGAGAGAGAGAGAGAGAGAGAGAGAGAGAATTTGAAAAACAATGATTTAGAGAGGATTGCAGAGAGGATTTATACAGTTTAAAGAAGATATTTGGTATTGAGTCGGGAGAGGTGTTAGTTTTAGGACACATTTTAGATATGATTCGGTTAACATCAAAAAGCGAAATAAATATTGTTACTGGATGCTGATTTGTGGGTTGGGTTTAGGTAGAGGGTCAATAACAGGCTTAGACACAGTTGAGGATAAGAGAGAGAGGCGAAGGCATTGGCGCATTGAAGAGGGCAAGTAATAGGAGTTTTTTCCACTATCAGAGAAGTAGGAGAAGTTTTAGGTTCGTTGCGATTCGCGATAACACGGTAAAATGTCTCAAAGTTTTTGGGAAAAACTGATGCCTCTTCGCGCTTGCATTCGAACTTAAAAATTTCTCGTTGGAGTTTTAAAAAAAGTTTTGATAGTTAAAGAGGCGTTTGGAGATTGTTGGATGTTCCTTTGTAACAAACCGAATAAATTGCGGATTTTTTTCGGATAAGTTAAGTGGGTTTTCTTAGGCCGTGAATAAGGGACATGGAGAGAGATGAGCTCCTTCCAAAATTGGTAATATCTATTGTCAGAGGAGAGAACGTTCCAGTCTACAGAGTTATTGGCTTCGTTAAGAGCTTTCTAATTAGCCTTCTTCCACAACGGGCGGAGCGGTGAAGAGATACTGTTATAGTCTATCAAAGACCTAGAGAAAGAGAACTTTACAGTAAGATGATCGCTGGTCGAGTGAGGATGGGCAGTGACACAGTTAGAGTTGAGAGAGGGATGTGTACACATAGTCGAGGATGTTAGATGGACTTGCGGGTGTCTTGACCAGATGACTTATATGCCTGTCAAGGAAGAAGTGCAGGAAAGAGTCAGAAATAGGGCAATTGAAGGACATGTGAGCTTTGGCCAGTCGATGTAAGGCAGGTTGAGGTCTCCGCAGACAATAGTAGGAAAAGACAGATGAATTTGCATAGAAAGAATGTCTACGAAAGGCTTGACACTATAGAAAGGGGAGTTGGGAGAGCGATAGCAGGATAATAGATGCAGACACGGATATGGGAAGGAAAAGCACGAGTTAGGGTCTACTTCGGCCACAACACATCCTTTAAAAGTGAATAAACAAAACTGAGGACAGAAGCGATGTCCACTCCCCGTCCAGTCATATCAGGCGTTCCGCAAGGATCGGTTCTTGGTCCCGTCCTCTTTATTCTTTACATATCTGATCTAAATTCCGTTCTTGAACCATTTCCGAACGTGTGTTACCAAGCATAAGCTGACGATGTTAAGATTTCTGTTTCGTACAAGAAAGAAAACTTCGTTGAACGCTGTCATGAATTACAATTGGCTTTGAATGCTGTATATGATTGGTGCAATTCTAATGATCTCACTCTTTCTTCATCTAAGAGCACTCATCTGCACATAGGGTCTCGCACTCTCCACCCAGCCTACAAAATCAACGATGTTCCTCTGACCCCTTCCTCAGAAGTGCGGGATCTCGGAATCCAAATCGTACTGTCTCTCCGTCGAAGCCAAGAAGTAACTGACAGGGTCTCAAAAGCAACGGCAGCAATGCATTCTCTGTTTCGAGCAGTTTCTATCGACGATTCCCAGATACTTGTCAAATGTTCTAAAACATATGTCTTACCTCACTTAGAATTTGCATCTAGCTTTTGGAACCCATATTTTGCCAAAGACATGAAATTGATTGAAAGAGTTCTGAAATCCTTTACACGCATTGTCTTCTATCGTTGTTTTCCCGACTCCAATTACCCACATTCTCTCCCATCATACAAAGATAGATTAGCTAGCCTCATCTTTCACCCCTTTATTTGAGAAGAATTCAAGCTGACATGAAAATGGGTTGGAAAATTTATAATAACCTGTCAATAATCGAAGGAGACTGAATTTTAAACACGTTAAACCAACGCGTACAAACCCAGCGGCATTTTTGTAGAAAGTACGAAAAACGCGGCTCGTTTCCATTATTTCACTCTTAGAGTTTCACGTATGTTCGCTCAATTACCTAGAGAAGTTTTGCTGAATACATCTTTCGCTGCTTTTAGAAGTTTTCTGGAGAAATCATCATTTTTAGAAAGTATGACTGAGTTATTCAATATTCATATTGTTGATTAAAAGAAAATGTTCTTTCTTTTGAGAACTTCATTCTCCGCTGTTTACATGATGTTCATCATGTCACGCTTTATGAGTTGTTAATTAATTCTCTGGAAACTGTTTTTGCATTGAAAAATGTAGATAAAATAAATGAAGAAGCAAATTAATAAGTAAGACCGAACCTCCTCCTTGATCACTCCCTACGCAATCGGCTCTAAAGACCTGGTATGGAAGGCCATCGTTATGTGAAGAATCTGAATCAGATGGGGACATCCAGGATTCGCACGTAAAAGTTATATCGGGAGAAGAGGAGCGAAGAACGTAATGCAATTCATATAACTAGTTCTTCATTGAACGATAATTTGAACGAAAGGCAAGTAATGCTATTTGAACTCACACCACGCCTGTGTTGTTTAGTAGTTTTGGTTGCTCTCGTTCGGGTGGCTCGAGTCCTTGGCGGGGTTGGCTGAGGCGCTGCGTGAATGGATGCTGTTCTGGTGGCACGAGTGATGAGGGAATCGGGAGCAGCATCAGGAGCGACGGGCCATGCGCGTTGAGCAATGAGTGAAACAGGAGTTATTGACTTTTCGGCCGTGGTGTTCAGCGGAGGGAACGTTGCTTTCTCGTTTAGATTGGGAGGGGAATCACTGGGAGACGATTATGGCGCGGAGCTTATAGCAGCTGGTTTAGGCTTGAACGTCGCAGAGCAAGTTGAAGAGGGAGGGTATGTAGGTTGAGTCGGAGATGTTGCGGAATAGGGGACTTTTCGGTAAGACGGAGTGGCAGGATGATTATTTAGTGAGGCTGGCTCAAGGTGTGAGTCGTTAACTTGAACCGGCGATTCGAGAGGGATGAGAGTTATTTGCTTTTAGTCGCGCTTGGCGAGAAGTTCTGCAGGGGAGAGATCGGCACGAGTAGAAGAATCAGACAGGAGGCAATTCCTGCTGTTTTGATGAGGAACTTGTTGCGTGTAGAGCTGTTTTCAAACAACATCTTGAAGGGCCGTCCTACTTCATATGAGAGTCGAGGCCAGTTGATGGAATGGTGGTGATGAGTGATGGCCCCATCTTCGAGTGCCTTGACAAGATTATCTTGTTTAAGGCACACGAATAGGTGGCGGATGGTGTTTCTGTCGCAGGCATGGGTATTTCGGCATTGTCTTTCTCGGAAAGATTCGCTTTCCTTCAAGCATTTCGATGTCTCTCAGTGTGGATTCTCGTACAGTTGAGTATATGTCTGGCCGTAAAGAGAGGCATGTGAAAGGGACAAGGTGACAAGGGAGAGTTCCTTCTCGAAACTTTATAACTGAAGAGCCAGAGCCGCGATTTGTTGTATGGGAGATGGCTTGTAGAATGAAATGTTTCAAAAATGAACTGACGAAGGGAAGGAGAACTGAGGGAATGTTGATGTCGATGAGAGATTGGGCAGAGATGGTCATATGCACTTTTGGCAAGATACGGTCTCGGAGACAAGACTAAGTCACCTATCCTATGAGCGTAGGAAGAGGTATGAGATCGACCTTACTGATTCTAACCATTTTCGAACGGCTTCGGTGCAGTTTATTCGTCTGCCTCTAAATAACTGACCTTTTCTGAATGGCTTGGTTGCACTTAATCAGTCTGTCTTTGATTATACCATCACACGGAAAAAAAAACTGGTTCACCGGGTGGGATAGAACCCAGCCATATCTTCTCAATACGGGAGCAAGTGCGTTACCATTACATCACGATGACACAATGCTATTCGGTGCCATAGTGCTACATGAACCAGGCGTCACTGCCTTAAAGTGTGAAACTGAGCATTTGAAGATTCATCAATCTGCCTTTCTTTGTTTGACTTTTTCTGAACGGGTTTATAGCAGTTTTTCGAACTGTTTTTATATGTATCTTTTGTTAAAAAAATTCTTCAGTTCACATGTCCAGCCTTAAATGTCAGATCTTTTCTAAACTAGTTTGGTGCAGTTTATTGACCTGTCTTTTTTTGTAACTTTAAACAAACTTTTTTAAAAACTTTTTTTAAAAAAACTTAATTATAGTTAATCGGTCTAGCCCTCTGTTTCAGACCTTTTCTGAACGGATTTGGTGCAGTTTGTCGGTCTGCTACTTAGCACCTGACTGTTTTTCAGAAACACTTTTCATGTTCTTCAAACATTAAAGGGGCTAAACTTTTCGTGCAGCTGCAACCTTTCCTATTCTAGAAACAATTTAGAACGCCATTTAGAATGCCATAAGCCATGTGCCATCTAACCTTTTTATTTTCTCAATCACGTGGCACTTTGCTTGGAATCAAAAAGTTTGGTCTGCTTTACTTCTGGGTCTGTGATTTTTAGGCGTATTTTCAGGGCACAAATTTAAATATAAAAATCATTGCAGCGTGCACGACAAGAAGGATGAAAAGATGCAATACGCCATGAAAGTTGAACACAAAAAACCGGGAAGAAAAGATGCTAAACTTAAAATGGAGGTTATAAGGATTATATTGCTAGCGTTTTCCGAAAACATCTAGTAGATAGTGGAACGAATAACTAAGTTAGAGTGGCTGTTTGTTGATTCAAGAGGCTAATATTTACCACGATGCTGCATTAAAAATCCAAACGCCCCAGATTTGGGGCAACCGAATCTGGATGGGATCAAATTGGGGACCCATGGCACAACACTATTGCACCGCAGCCGGATACACAGCCGGGGGGGGGGGGGGCGGAGCCTGCGGCTAGTTAAATTTCTAGGTAGAAAAACTGGTACTTTTCACTTATCTGGCCTGGAGAAAGAAAAAGCGCGAGGGGGCGGAGCCTGCTTCCTCCTTCTCGTCGTATAGGAAAAGGTAGATTTGACCTAGATAAGAAATCACATGAACAGAGAGCTTTTTATCTCTTTCTCTGCGGCGTTTATATTTCGTTCACTTCATCATCAGTTAACCAGGATTCAGAAAAGGCTAAAATATTATAATGCTTAGAGTTAAGTAGTAAATGTAAATCATATAATTTCTTTCTAAGAGATCTTGCATTACAAGTGAAACAATTAAAAAAGTGACTTTTAGGAAAAGAAAAATTAGAGTTACCACCGCATTAACTGACCTATTTCCTTTGTGAATTGCGGCTGGTTACTTTCGCAAAAGAAGGCGGGCTCACTGCTTGATTCTCATCTTCACTTTGGCGAAAAAAGGGTCTCGGATGGGTGTATCGGTGTAAGTCGATGCCTCGAACTCCCCATTCAATCGATGGTGTTTCTTTCCATCGCAATGTCCTTTGCTTCTCTCTCCATTTGCAGTTCAGTCGGTGTTAGATCTTCACGAGCGTGGAAAAGCCTTCAGAACATCCGGACGACGGAGGCGAATCTTTTTTAGAGCGGCAGTCCTCAGCTCAGGGGACGGCAAGCTGATCTTGAGCACTCGACGCTTCTTTTCCGCGTTGCCGAAACGGAAGTGAGACACAGTGTTGTTCGCAAGGGCTGCAGAAAGTTCCGGGTGATCAAGTTCCTGGAAGAGGCTGGAGATGAACGTAGAATCAGCTTCATCAGTCGCAGACGAGGAGTCCTTTTCTGACATTTCTACGCACACGAGGTTTCTGCTCTTTTCGTTGATAATTTCTCTATCTTCTTTCAGAGCACTCCTAACCGCAGAGAATTCCAGAAATTGCACAGAAGGCTTTTCTCGTTCAGGAATAGGAGTCGGCGGAGGAGAAGTTGAAGATGCATGTTGAAAAAGAGGGAGGAGAGACGTTACCGTCTTCATCATGCGGTTTACAGCTTTGACGAGTAGAGAGACTAACTTTGACGAGTAGAGAGACTGAGCTTTGACGAGTAGAGAGACTGAGCTTTGATGAGTAGAGAGACTCAGTATTGTTTTTTGTGTATGGTATATTTTTGGGTATTGTTTTCCATTTTGAACTTTAAATAGAGTTTTTAGTCTATTTCACCATGCTTTTTGAGATATATGTTTGCCCCTAAGTAATAGTGTTACCGTAGTTTACTTATTTGAGTCCCGTTTCATTACAAATACAAAAGCATATTCGACGTTATCGCGAATAACGGCCATGCCATTGATTATTGACCTTTCTTTTTTGAACAAAAGTTCTTAATAAATTGTTAAGCACGAAAAAGGTTGAGGGAGCTCATCATCAGTGTTACGCGGTTATTTTTCAGAGAACATTGTTTTGTTTTTTTGATAACCGGAATTCATATTTCTTTGAAAATTAAACTACCTTAGTTTTTCGGCAAAAAGACCAATTTCGACAAGTAGAAGCCTCTTCCGATCCAAAAGTCACGAATTTCTCGATTCATATCTTACTAAAGTAAATATTTTTGGGAAAAAAGGTGAAAAAGAGATAAGCCATGTTAGAATTAATTCAAAAAACTATAAAAAAAGAAATCATGTTTTTGTACGAAAACGCTAAGAAAAAATTGAAGTATTTTTTGTGAGAAAACAAAAAAGGAAAAGAGTAAAAAGTGTTGAAAGTGCTTGATAAAAGTGTTTTCCTCACTGTTATCCTGGGGTATCCTAGGATAACAAATTCGTACAAAAGATCGGTCAGGAAAACCAAAGTTGAAAAACCAAAAGTTTCTTGCAACGCAAACAACGATAAAAACCAAATACTTTGGTCCGAACAACACTTTTGTGCGTGAAAAAGATGTTCTTGCAACCGGCCTCTGTTGTACGAATTTGTTATTTTAGGTTACCGCAGGATAACAGTCAGGAAAACAGTTTCACCAGAAAAAAAACAGGAAAAAATACAAAGCACTTTTAACTTTTTTTCTCTTTTCCTTTTTGTTTTCTCTCAAAAAAGACTGTAAATTTTTTTCTTAGCGTTTTCGTACAAAAACATGATTTCTTTTTAGTAGTTTTTAAAAAAAATTAATTCTAACATGGCCTTTCTCTTTTTTTAACCTTTTTTCACGGAAATTTTTTTTAGTAAGATATGATTCAAGAAATTTGTGACCTTTGGAAAAAAAATTGTCTTTTTTTTCGAAATGTGTCTTTTTGTCAAAAATTTTGTTTTTGCCGAAAAACTAAGGTAGTTTAATTTTCAAAGAAATATGACTTCCGGTTATCAAAAAGAAAACATTGTTTTCTGAAAAATAACCGCGTCACACTGAATATGGCCAACCTTTTTCGTGTTAAAAAATTAACTTTTATTGCATTCAAACAATAGAGGTCAATAACAATGACATGGCCATTTTTCGCGATAACGTCGAATAAGCTTTTGAATTTGTGAAGCATTTTAATGAAATGGCACTCAAATAGGTGAACTACGGTAACATTATCACTTTGAGTCAAACATATATCTCAAAAAGTATGGTGAAATAGACTATAAACTCTAATTAAAGTTAAAATGGAAAACAACACGCAAAGTGCGTCAGCCTTTTGATTACAAACGTTAACCAACAAAAGTTTCTTCTTGCAAGGGGATAACTTGTTTGACCGAAAAAACGCGTTGTTCGGTGAAAATTTTTAAAGGTTGGACAAACGTCTTGCAACCGCCCTCAGAGTACAGAGAAGGAAAGGCAGGCAAACGTCTTGCAACCGCCCTCAGAGTACAGAGAAGGAAAGGCAGACAAATGTCTTGCAACCGCCCTCAGAGTACAGAGAAGGAAAGGCAGACAAACGTCTTGCAACCGCCCTCAGAGTACAGAGAAGGAAAGGCAGATTTAGGCTTAGAAGTTTCTCTTTTTCCGTTGTAGACTCCGAAGACTTTCCTTTGAAGACCAATTTCCCCTTCTCTTGAAATATAACGAGAAGCCGTTACTCATCGACCTCTCTTCTCTCGAATTCAGAAAATTGGTGGAACAAGAACCACATTAGCTCTCGAATGAGCTTTAATGAATCGCGGAATAACTTAAGTCCTGATTCAATGGGTGTGACTGCTCTTCAAAAAACCATTTTTCATTTCATTTCTTTATTCCAAGCGCATGAGATATCATGAAAACACAAACAAAAACAAAGTTAAATGCATGGACTTTCTTCTAAGTGGACCAGACTCAGTGCTAAATTGTTGTTTGAGACCTCGAACAGCTTTTAAGAGAAGGTTGACGTATTTCAAGGATTGGCGTCACCTCTCCATTATTTTTATGGATTGACTCACAGGGTGACTTCATATGGATGATTAGGCTCATGATTTTTATCTACCAGCGAAAAACAAGATCTTAAAAGATTTGGAGGGTTTAAATAAACTGAGGCGGTTTGGCAAGTAAAGATTCCGAAGATTTAGTACGTCAAAACACTTTTTTCTCTTTATAACTTAATCAACAACGATGAAGAATTGACGTAAAGTAATGTGCCTCGGATCACTGATGAATTCCAAAAAAAAGGAAAACACTGATAGCGAAACGCAGTCAATTGTCAAAGAAGCATTTATTAAATGAAAGGACGTTACCGACGTATTACATAAAAAACAGACTTATGCTACATTATAGTCTTAGCAGTGATATAATAATTTTAAATTATATTTGTCACATCTTTTACCATTTTCCTATAATAATAATATGCTCCCAAACTATCAACGCGAACTTACAAGACATTCGCTAAAGTCTTAAAGAGAAAAAGTCGAGAACGTAAATTTAGATAGCGGACTTGACTCCGGTGAGACCATGTTAAGAACAAAAAAGAAGAAATACTTAAAATTATTTTTCGAATCAGAAGTCTTATAATAATAAAAAACTTTCTTGCGCTTGTTCTCGCCTCGTGGCACGCGCTCTCCTGCGATGCAGGACAGAACTATCCTGGTTGAACCAGTGGCTGCCTGCTGGATCACTGCTAGAGTGAGTAGTAGCAGTGAGGAGAGCCAGATTGATTAGTGCCAGAGCACTACCAACATTTCTTAACCCCCTTGGTTTAAGTGGATCTGTCCGGGGTGGGAGTCGAACTCGGGACTAATTGCGCAATAGTCGAATAAACTACGATTATGTCACGCCCGGTCGAATCAGAAGTATTGAAGGGAAATAATAGCTATTTCGGTTCGAATACATCGAATTCAATTGGAACGCTCAAATATCGATTTCGTGAGACTCCAAACTGGGAGCGAAAAGAAACTGGTTTTCCAACGCAGAGTTTCATCCATTCATTCTATATTCCTTGTGAAGACGATGTTACAGAAATGAATACGATAATACAGCAAATGATACAGTGATAAAAATGTACACTTTCAAACCCCGCAATGGCCGAAAACCTAGATATGCCTTCCATGTTCCACGCACCCGTAGAAAGTCACTCTTTCATTCCTTTGCCTACCGTTCAGCTAGATTCTATTGTAAAATTCCTCACAATGTTGTTACGGTCTCCAATGTTAGCGTTCTGAAAAAAAAGATTAAGCTCTGTTGATCTCGTAAATTTGCTTGAGTTACAGGTGACCAGTCTGTAAACTATCATTACTCTAATGTTTATACGTTTACTATACTCCGAGTGTTGTCACATTTTGATAAATGTATTCTATAAATAGAATAACGAGTTTTCTATTTGTTTTCATTCTTCTCCTAACTTTTTCTTTCATTTTCATGGGTTGTCAAATTTTAAATAATGTATGAATAAATAAATAAATACAATACAGCAAATTTTTACGATGCTAAAGAAAAAGTTTTTGTATTGAACGATACGTCATCAGCTGGAAACCAAATTAATTCTGATAAAGTAGTTCAAAGAAAAAAATGAAGTGGGATGATCCGATGTTGAATACTTTGGCCGTGTTGAGTGAGTACTTGCAGATAGCGATTTTAAAGATGGTTATGGACAAGAGAGAGTGCAGTCACTTCTGCAAGGTCAGATCAGGGATGGACGCCTTGTACTTTTTTGAACGATCATTTCAGTTTTATCTCCTTGTTTTTTTTCTTCTTACGATAGGTTTTTCATTCAAAATAATGATTTATTCAAAGGAGAAGTATGCGAATTGATCCGATCAAGTGCTTAGTTTTACCTTCTTTTTCAGAATATGTTCGACAAAGTTTGTCGCTCGGATTAGCCGTTTCATGTGCATTAAAAAAAACATTGCGACTATGAACTCAAGAAGGGCTCCATGGTTGCGGGTTTGTAATAAAGTGATAAATTGTATTTTAATCATACAAGAAGAAGGTTATATAATGTATTAGTTGGAAGTTTTCAAGATCATCGACCGAGCAAAGAAAGACAGCTACTTTTTGCTAGTGATGCAACTCGTCGGTCACAACTTACAAGAACTCAAGAAAAGTAGACCTGAAAAGGTTTTTTTTTCATGAAGAGCCTTTCCTGAAACTCATTCTTCACAAGAAGTCAAAATACTAAGTATTTGTACTTGATCTCTCCTCACAGAACACCTTTTTGGAACATCTTTAAAGCCTTTTCATTCCAGTCTTAGTCTGCTTCCCAAAAAAGAGAGTTTAACGAACAAAACAAGAAAAAAAACCTTTCTTGTAAAACAGGATATTACTCCTTGATCGCCCATTTTAGTAGATGACGTAGCTTACTTACAATGGAAGACTTTCCACCTGAACACCAAAATATTATGCGTGGTTAATTCTGCAGCCCGTACACCTGAGCTACTTTTCAACAAAAAAAACCAAAGTCCTATACTTTAAGCAGTAAAAAGGACAATTGTACTTTGTTTTTCTACTTGTTTATCCATTTTACATAAATATTACAGTTAAATTAACAGTAAAACGAAAACAAAATCATGTTCAAGTACATGAAACGGATGATGAGAGATTACAACATGGTAATCAAGATTTTAAACGAACAACTGCCAATAATAAATCAGGATTCTAATCTAAGTACTGGAATAGAAACTTCTCAACTGACAATACATTCATACTGAAAAAAATGAGAATGAAGAGTGTTCCATTCATTCACAACTATATTTGTAGAGAATTTCTTGTATCGGTTCGTGCGACACAGAGGCAACAAAAACTTCCACTGATTTCCTCTAGTTCTTAGTACAATGAGACATTGGTAAGAGATCAGGGCAAGTGATATCTAAGTCAATGTAGTCAAAAGAGCTGAAGGGCAGGACTTCCTAGAACGGAAACCATGTTGGTTAGGACTTAAAAGAGCATTGGCCTCGAGGTGAGAGTGCAGTGACGTGCTCTCTCAAATACTTTGCTGCAGCACAAATCAACGAAATAGGTCGATAGTTAGCTGCATCCTGTACGGATCCCTTACGTTTATACAACGGTTTCACTAAAGCCTGCCGCCAAATTTCAGGACAATTTCCATGAAGCAGAAAACTATTGAAGAGAATTGAAAGAGGTGTAGCTATAGCTTGGGCCGATCCTTTCAAAAATGAGTACAGAAGATAGTCAGGGGACATAGAATTGACATTTTTGAGCTTAGACAAGACATGATAAACAATCGATGGAGTTATCTCTATATAATTAATAGTGGATTCGGTGTAGGAGATGAGACTGTTCACTTTTTTATGCTGTTTCTCGGTGAAAGAGGATGAGAACATTCTAGCTAGTACTTCGGAATTTTTGAGGTCTGTGTCAACTATAATACTATTTGATGGGTCTTTTAAAGGTCCAACAGAATATGATGGTTTAAGTTTATTATTCACAAAAGAAAAGAAACGCCTTTTGTTCTTCGAAAAGGCAACTTGAGATTCTTGTTTGGCTTGAAACTTGCGAATAGCATAACGCAACTTAATTGAGGGTTTGAAATATGAACGATATCCTATTTTGGAAGCACGCTTGTGAATCTTACGGCATTTACGCAACAATACAACTAACTCTTGAGAATAATAATTCTTTTTAGATGGAACACAACGTCTAGGCACTGTTTGACCTATGATAGCAAGCATTATTGAAAGTAAAGTATCTTTCCCTTCTCATTACTATGATTTATCGATGAAGGGACTCTCCAGTCCTTGAGAGAGTGAAGAATACTGAGAAGATCAAGGGACTCGCCACCCCTAATCGTACCAATACAGTGAATACTAAATGTCGGGTTCTTCGAATGAATTGAATCGATTGTTTCTCCTCGTGTGTATGATCTTCTGTTTTCATGGTTCTGTATTTTTCTGTTTTTATTGTTCTGCGTTTTCAATAACGTATAAAGCATATATATAAAGAATGTTAGGGTCGGCGGAAAAGGAGAAAAGTTGGGTCCAATCATAAGAATAAATCAGATAAATAGCAAGCTCAAAGTTTGTTTTCTCATAGTCTAAATAGTAAAGCTTTTTCTTAATTACTGAAGCAGATGAAATTGAAAAACGAACTAAGCAGTGATCTAATGTAGGGAGAGGAGGATCAACAATACATGAAGAAATGATGAAAGGGTCACTACTGAATACCAGGTCAAGCAGACTCGAACCTCTTGTTGGTTCACTAACTTTCTGGGATAGATCTGCTGATAAAGAAAATGAATGAAGAACCGAAGCCGGATGGAATTCTGACACAGGAACATACAATTGTTATTCGACCAGTCTCTTTGAAATTGAAATTACCGCATAGGATGAATGGGGAAGACGAGGTAGCGAATGTATCACTAAGAACTGAAAGACATTCGGAAAACAAATCTAAATCACACGAAGGGCTTCTATACACTACCGAAAACAAGAATGTAACTGGCTTGCACTTGATTTCGCATGTTATCATTTAACAATACGCTGAGAAACATTAAGAGGAGATGAGCGTGGAAGTAATACGGGAATAATTCAATACTAAAACACATCCTCCCGTAAAATCACTAACCCTATCACAACGATGAACAGTATAAAGACCTCCATTAGTTATCATGGAGTCAAGCAATCTATCTGGGGAGCCCCAGCTTTCAGTTATACATAGAATGTAACATAATGAGACTCTAATAAAAAAGTGAGAATGTCTAACTTGAATGGCAGCGAGCTGAAATTGACTAAATAACAAAACAGAGAATTCTTATCACAGCAACTCAAATCAACACAATTCAAACTAGAAATAGAAATTGACCGTTGTTTGTCTCGTCAGTTGAGTGAGCGAGCTGCCTGAGAGAGGTTCTTCGAAGAGATCGTCTTCGTCATCTTGGCGTTCTTCCGAGAAGGCGTAGGCGGAGGAGCAGACACGATTGCGGGGCTGCTAGGCTGCATTTCACTGGAGTTCGGGTTACTGCGAGATCGGCCGAGTGCTTCAACTTCGCGACGAGGGATTAAGCGGCCATCGTAGATCACAACATCTTGTCCAGCTGTAACTAGTTTTCTTTTCTCCTGGCGAAGAAGAAATTCCTGCTCGCGTTGTTCTTCGTCAAACTGGGACGAATTAGAATGTTCTTGAAGAGAGGGGGTTGAAGAAAGGACCTTTCGAAGAGCTAAAGATTTGGCCAAGAGTTGCCTTTGATGCATCTTAGTGGGGAACCAGAGCTTGAGCAGGCGAGATTTTGGTTGAACACTCCTCCTTATTCCCATGCGATAGTGGACCATTCCTGCGACCGGTATGTCTGCATCATCGAGAAGAGATTGAATGAAAGAAGCATCATGCGCTGTTTGAGCTGGGGCAGTTGAATTCTCGTCTGCCAACTCCGGGAGTCGCTCGTCCTCTTGTCCTCCTCGATTTCGCTTCTGAAAGCACCAGCGTTGTTGCAATTAGACGACGTGAGTTGTTTTAACATCAAAGAACATGTTTTGAGTAGAAGAATGTGAGCCGGAATGGTAGGTTTTCGCGCCTCTTCTTCTTTAGAGATGCAGTCGTTGAGAGAAGAGCGTTGCAGTCGAGAGAAATCAGTCAGCGAGATAGTATATGGAAGAAAGACTATTTCGGGGGAATCGTTATGAGAGCGATATACAGGCTCACCACTCAGTGAGAGAACTGAGACGAGAAACAATATAAACAACAAAAAACAATTTCTCTTGGCTTTGGCCAGCGGACTTCAAGAAATATTCTTTTCTGCACATGCTTAATGTATTATAGTATGTCACAACTGCGACAGATCTGATTCTTGTTCCTTAGGTTTTATCAGTACCCACTGGACTGAGTGTGGGGAAACAGTGCCTTGAAGCTTGCGAAGATTTGCATAAATGTGGCTTCATTCACCGGGATCTGAAGCCAGCCAACTTTGCTTGTGGACTAGGAGAGAAGAAAAGACAGGTTAGATACTAGTGAATCTCACTCCTTTCACAACTTTCGCTTTTTGATTTACATTTCCTATCATTATACCCTGGATTATGGTAAGGTAATGATACTTGCGGTAGGAAATGAAGCGATGGCTGGGTTCGACCTCGCCCGAGGTTTAGCCATTGTAATTGTGATACTTCAATCTGCCCTAAACCTAAGACTGTGACGCTGTCTTCAAACTGTGTAACTCAAAACTTTTCCCGTGTCTAAAAGTTGACTTCTTGAGTCTTCATAGATCTATTGTAGTTTATGGTTGCTTAGCATTCGAAAATTACTTTTACCTGTCTACTCTTCAAATTGTTTTTTTTTTAAAATTTGGTTGCAATGAATCCATTCATTTCCTTCGCTCCTCTCTCTACCCTTTACTTCTACAACTACCACTAGTTATTCCATGGCTGCGAAAAAGTTCAACATACTTTTTTTCTCCCTTTCCTCAAGTAAATTTGTACTAGATTGAATGAGAACAAATGTGTCTATCAGATTTACATGCTGGACTTCGGAATCGCTCGGCGAATACTGAACAGGAAAAATGAGTTGAAAACTCCAAGAGAGAAAACCAGATTCAAGGTTTCCGGACGATTTCGCTTCTCCAATACTTCTAGATTGAGTTCCAACATGGAAGAAAATTACCTCAAGAAAAGAAGTATGATTAAACAAACAAAAAAAGAAAACAGGATGCGGCGGAAATATGGAAGCACAGATTTAACCGTTCATCTCAGTCAAAACGGGAGCGAACAACATTTTTTGATCACATAGTTAATTTAACAATTTTTTCCACAAAATAGGATCAAAGATTGGGAATACGATCTCTTTTTTACTTGAAAACGGCCTTCAGACGCTTAGGGTTCGACACCACCACGGCGCGCAGGTATTCTTGTCCATCTCGGTCCACGCTTTCTGAAGGGCAGCCCTGAGCGAGTCCAGATTTGAATGAGCTGTCGAGAAGGCCTTTTTTCATGTTTTGCCATTATGGAATAGTCGAGAGGATCAAGATCCGGGTTGTAGGCCGGCCCATCAAAGGTCGAAACGAAGTTGGGCACACTGTTTCGAACCCATTCCTGGGTATATATATTATATATTTTATCGACATTTTGCAATGCAAAGTTATGGTGAGAGACATTGTAAATAATATTCAAGTATGGCGACAAGTAAGGCAAATATCTAAAGTAAGGCAAATATCTAAAAGTAAGGCAAATATCTAAAAGTAAGGCAAATATCTAAAGTAAGGCAAATATCTAAAAGTAAGGCAAGTATCTAAAAGTAAGGCAAATATCTTAATGCTATTAGTTATTCTCCAGGTCACATATCACATTCTCGTTACGGAGACGATTTATAAACTGCTCTACTGTTCTTGAATTCAGTATTTCACTCGGGATTACGTAAAACATTCTTGAAACACGTAAACCGAAACAATTGAATCTAGACGTCGAAGAAGTACATTCAATAGCAATACCATTTATATTAGTGCGAGTAGAGGAGGTGCTCTTGAAAATGCGTGCTTTTTCGAAAATAGACTTGTCATTGAAGATCTTCCAACCCATTTTAAGGTCGGCAATCACCCTTCTTTCGGCTAAAGTACTTAGGCCGATTAGATTCAGACGATCTCTGTAACATGGAAGGCTGAGAGGATAATCAGGCTGTGGGAAACATCGATAAAAGAGTATTCTAGAGAAAGATCTCAAAACCTTTTCTAGGAGATCAGAATCCTTCCGGTATATTGGATTCCATAGACAAGAGGCAAATTCTAGATGAGGTAGAACATATGTATTGAAACACTTAACAAGTACTTGGGAATCATTGATGCTTATAGAGCGGAGCATAGCATACATCGCTTTAGTAGCCTTCATAGTTCGTTCCAGAATCGCGTCATGTCTGCGAAGAGATGGTACTAGTTGGACTCCAAGGTCTCTCACTTGAGTAGATACTTTTAAAACACAGTTATTTAGGTGATTATTGAAAGGAGGAGAAGTTTTGCCTAAGCGTAGATGATAGGTCTTATTCGAAGATAAAGAAAGATGGTTGGCTACGCACCAATTATACACATTATCTAGACAATTCTGCATTTCGATAGTTCGTTCAGTTATATTGTGAGCCCTGTGAGATACATATAACTTAATGTCATCTGCGTATGCTTGATAGCGTATATTCGGATAAGGGCTAAGCACATAATTCAATTCGCTAATGTATAGAGAAAACAGAAGTGGTCCTAATACGGAACCCTGTGGCACGCCAGATGTCACAGGTTGAGGAGCAGATATTGTCTTGCCCATTCGTACAGAAAAAATTCGACCGTCAAGAAAAGATTCTAGCCAAGACATCAAAGATAGGGACAAACCGAAACGTGCAAGTTTTGTCAATAACTTAGGTATACTTATCGTATCGAAAGCTTTGGTAAAGTCTAGATAAATCACATCGATAGATAAGCCTTTACTCATATCTTGTGTCCAGTCGTCTTCACAGACTAAAAGATTAGTAACAACAGAAGCACGGGAGCGAAAACCATGTTGATTTTGAGGTAACAATTCGAATTTCGCTAAATGTTCATCGATGATAGCTCTTATCAAACGTTCCATGACTTTAGACGCAGGGGAGAGAATGGATATTGGTCTATACGAGGACGGTAGGGAAGAGTCTTTCGCTGACTTAGGGATAGCAGTAATCAGAGAATGTTTCCATACGGAAGGTGTCTTACCAAGCCATAAAGAGAAATTGAAAATGTGAGTGAGCGGAAGAGCGAGTGATTTGGCACACTTTTTGAAAACTATTTGAGGAATTCCATCCGCACCGACGCTACCAGTAGGTTTGAGCTTGGAGAGAACTCGGTAAACATTACATGGCAAGAACAAATGATCATCTGGTTGGGGAGGAATAGAATCACCGTAGATTGGAGGAGGAAAGCCATCGTCTTTAGTGAAAGAAGATGCAAACTCGGAAGCTAATAAATCACATTTTGAGAGAGAATCAACAACAGTACAACCAGTAGCAGTTTTCAAACAGCGTGGGGGAGCTGATTTAGGTTTAGTGAGGGAAGCAATATGGCGATAGAGGTCAGCTGCTCTCTTCAGTTTTTTCCTCTCACAATACTTATTCCATTTCTTAACTTGTTTGAGAAGGTCTGAACTAGCTTTCATATAAATAGTGCGAATGAAGGGTATTGTAATATCAAGAAAAAGTGAATTTCTGTATTTGATGAGTCTATGTATATAGGAAGGATAAGAGGCAAATGGAGAACGAGGGAGTCGTCTCGGTACATGTAATTCTATCGCATCATGCACTATTTTACAGAAACGATTATACAAATTATCAATATCATGAAAATAGTCAAAACGATTATCCCATTCTATACTTGAAAAATATTCATTCAGTGCTTCAAAATCAGCTCTAGCGAAATCAAGAATAAAATCGCTTTCAGGAAGTGCAAAGGAAAATTGCAAGGTGAACTGAATTCCAGAATGATCACACGAATGAAACGGTGGAATGATGCAAGGGCTAGATACAATATTCTTCTCAGTTGTCAAAAGCCAGTCTATACATTTGGTATGGCGAGTCGGATCATTAAGCATAAGATTATAGCCAGCAGTATCTACGAAAGACCGTAAAATCGTATCAGAAACAGTTGACGGATTAGTTAAAAAGTCGCTGTTGAAGTCTCCTACTACGATAGCTGGGAAGTTACAAGATGCTGTTAAGTCTACTAACAAATCGCATAATGTAGTAGTTAGTTCAGCATTGTAATTTGGAGGACGGTAGCAAACTATTATACGACAGAATGAGTTTGCTAAGAACAAATCAACCGCAACAACTTTACATGTATCACAAAATGATTGTCTAGCGAAAGTTAAATGATCCCGCATTATGAGAGCCACACCTCCTCCTCTAGAGTCTCTATCATTTCTAATAACATTGTAAGGAAGAAGACCGGTAATTTCTGAATCAGCTACTCTAGAGTTAAGCCAAGTTTCACTAAGAGCTACTACATCTGGTTGCTCTATTTCAAGAAAGGAACGGAACAATGAAAGTTTATTTTTAATTGAACGAATATTGAAATAGAAAGCTTTCAGACCGGTACATGATCTCAGTTTGACGTCTTCGGCGTAGGATTCGTCTGGCTTCGAATGAGGGCGCTGCTTGTTCGTGTCGACTTCGGAGCTCGTACTGTTATGTTCTGACTGCTTCGAGCATTTGGAAAGGCGGAGTAGCGCGGCTGTGCTGGAGATCGTCGCTTTTGGTCTGCTTCATTCCGGGGCATCAATTCACCATCGAAGATGACGTAGTCTTTTCCTTCCGATAATAACTTACGTTTCTCTTGTCTTAGCAAGTACTCTCTCTCTCTTTGCTCTCTAGTAAGACTGGGTCGGACATTGATTCCTTGGAATTGATTATTCTTGCGTAGTAAGGCACTCTTTGAAAGAAACAGTCTTTGATGTCCTTTGGTGGGGAAGATTACTTTGAGAAGTCTAGACGAACTCGTTCCTGGCGTATTCGGCGGCTTTCCCATTCTGAAGTGAGAGATTCCACCGACGGCGATACCAGATGCATCTAGAAGACTGGTAATGAGTTGAGAATCGTGCTGAGTCTGTGCGGAAGGACGAGCATCGGTGTTTTCAGGAGCCCTCTCGATGACGACGGAGCGAAGCCTTTTCTCCTCATCGATCTCCTTTCGGATGGTCTCTTGGCTGACGGAGCTTGTGTAGAACTTGTCGAAAAGAGCGTTGCAGGTTCTCAGGAGAAGTACGACGTGGAGTGGAAGAGAAGGTGTCTTCTCTTCCGCGTCAAGAAAGTCTTTCATAGATTTTTGTAGGAGAGCTGCATCTTCATTTGTTGTAGAGGCCGACATAATTGCGAATAGGCAGTAGAAATGGAAATGAATTGGAGCAAGTAGAAAGGTCACCGCTCGATATTGAGAACAGAGTGGTGAGTGAGAACAGAGTGGTGAGTGAGAACAGAGTGGTGAGTGAGAACAGAGTGGTGAGTGAGAACAGAGTGGTGAGTGTGAACAGAGTGTTGAGTGAGAACAGAGTGGTGAGTGAGAACAGAGTGGTGAGAACGCCAAAAGTCTTCGCTTTTTTTTTGGGTAGTCTTCGCTTTGTGAGCCGGTGCGGATTCCTATTGAAATGTCCAATGAGTGTTCATATAATGTGTCTTGGCGAATATTTCCAACTATTTTTCAAGAATCATCTCCTTGTAGTTTTTGGCGTTCACCTTGACTGACGCTGGGCTCGACGAAAACGAGCTTGGTCTTCCCAGTTGCACATGTCCCCGCCCAAACCATCACCAAACCTATTGACTATCAGACAACGCTGGGCAGCCGTTGGAGTAGCTGGAGTTATTCTATCATTTAACGGCTGTTACGTGAAGAGCTTCTCATCCGTGAACACTGTCACAAGTGCGCGTCATCTTGTATAACGATATGTTTATTACTCATGTACTAATCGGCGGACCGACTTCTCACCTATACCCAGATCACGGTTCATCTTTCTCATACTCCTCTTAGGATTGTGCCTTATTCAATCGCGGACTTTCTTGACGATGGAAAGAGAAGTTGCTGTACGTCGGCGTCACAGTCTTCGCCTTAAATTTGTACTTTTAACCTTCTTCTTTATTTTCATAACCTTCCACACAGTGCTCCGAGCCAATCCAAGCTGCCTGGCGATCTCAGAATGGAAGTATCCTGCAGCGTGCAAATCTAGAGCAGCGGCTCTGTTACGATGAGGGTCACCATTACTACAAAAATGAACATTTTCAACAAAAACATGGAAATTTATAGAGAAAAAGCAGCTATATCGTAGAGTGGAGTATTGATTGCGTAATGATGATGTGATTATCCCGCGCCACAGCTGAGAAAGCTGCTTCCATATTTTCGCCTCGCCCTGTACTTGTTCCTTCCTCGGGGTTTCCAATTTCTTCATTACGATTATCATTGAACTTTTCTCTCTAACAAAATTTTGAAAAAACTCATCACCCGTGAAATATTAATAAACAGGTTTCGAAAATCTCAAAAAAAAATAAGGGAGAATAACAGGGATAGATGGAGAGAGAAAATAGAGAGAGACAAAAAGAGTAGGAGGGAAAATGGAGAGAGATAAAGTTTTAGAGATACAGGGAGAGTAATAGTAAGAGAGAGATAGATAGAGAGAGAGAGAGGTAGATAGAGAGAGAGAGAGAGAGAAAGCGGAGAAATCGACGGTTAGGTGAAGTTTGGAGGGCGGAGAATTTCTTCTATTAACTAATAGGGTCGTGTTTTAAAGGGTACGGTCAAGTTTGCTTCCATCGCCTGTCATCGGAACCAAGAACTTGGAACGAAAGACGATTGCGAGTCTTGGTTCTATCTCTTGATCGATCTCATACAAGAGCGAGGTTCCTTTTTTGTAGCAAAGTAAACAGGTAGTTAGTTACCTAAGAGTCATCAAAAAATCCTGTATTTTGCGGGAGATGATTATAACCGAATCACGACACTTTTTTTCGACACTGTTCCTCACTTCTTTCTCTGTTCGTTGTATAGAGCGGTGACCCAGTTTTGAGCTCTGATATTGATTAATCGATATTAGTGGAAAACGTACTCCTCTTCCCTCCCCAGTGCACAAGTTGTCCTGATTATGATAAGAAAACGAAAGAGATGGTGGATAAAATCTCGCGACTCGAGAAGATCGTCGAGGAACTCGTTTCACATCTTCCTCCTCTTAATTCTTCGTCTTCGCTTTCTGATTTTCTCAAATCAAGCTCCACATCTCTCTCATGCCCCCCCCCACATACAAATGCACCCAATCCTCCTCCACTTTCATCAGCTCAATATCTCTACTACGAGTCACCAAAAAAATCCTTTATTGCCAGGAGAGATACATAACTATTGTGCTTTTCAATCTTCCTGAGTCTAGGTCAAACTCAGCTACTAGGGTAATTCATATTCTGGACAGGATGTAAGTTCAGTGTTATCCCGCCAGTGTATATCGAATGCCTGCTCCGATGAGCAACAAGAACATAGGGCCTAGACCAGTGAAAATTGTACTCTCGACTAGTTCGTTCCTGCAACAAGTTCTATCTTCACTCGACGTTTTATCTTCGTTCCATCATGATCTACACATGAGACACAGCCAAACAGAATGCGAAAGAAAATCTCACAAAGCCTTCAATGTCTGGAAGTACGACTCGTCTCAGCCTAAACATTTCATCTACCCTTCTTACATGAAACGTCAGTCTCTTCTGTCATGCAACCTAAAGTACCCTCCACTACCTCTTAGTAAAGTCTGCTCCTCGCTCTTCAACGAAAACATCTCACCTACCACTACAATACCCAGAAACGCCGAAGAATCTACCTCATGCCCCGAAAAGTCAGACGAATTTGTTTCCAGAAGAAGAAATGTTAGGGAAACCTCTCGTTATTCACCATAGGATAACCAAATCAAATGCTTGGCTTTCAACTGTAGATCAGTGATGAATAAGCTCTATGATCTTTATTTTCTTCTTCGTTGCTGTAAATATCACATTCTCTTAATATCTGAGACATGGATGCACAGTGAGCTTCCCGACTCCATTCTAACCGATAGTTTACCATTCACGGTATTCAGAGGTGACAGATTGGCACAAAGAGGAGGAGGCGTAGCCATTCTAGTAGATAATGTCATCTCCTCATCTTTAGTTGTTCAATATAACAAGGCTCAGTGCGAGGGGTTGATAATAGACATTAATCCTAGCACATCTTTCTCGTTTGCTTTCTCGGCCATTAGACTGATTTATATATATTTATCGATCTTCTTGCTGTGGAGTAGAAAATACAAAGGATCTCTGCTCGTTTATCACCTCTCATGTTACTGAAGTATTTCCCATCATTCTGTGCGGAGACATAGACTGGGCAAGTCTCACCGCTTCCAATACATGTAGTATGTCTCTTGCGTTTTTGAACATGGCATGCGACAACAATCTTAAACAACTCGTACTTTCTCCCACTAGACTTCAACATATCCTCGATTGCCTGCTCTGTAATTCAAATATCATAAAATACTGTATTGTCAGGCCTCCCTTCTCCACCAGCAATCATGCCTCAATATACTTTCAAATCAGAGATAGAGCCAAGCGTATTATGACAAGCACTAGCTCATTGTTAGGCTGGAAAAAAGCAGATTGGGAAATAATCAAATCGGACCTCTTAAGCATCGACTGGACTTTCATGCTCTCAAACCTAACTATTGACGAAAGTGTCGATAAATTAACCAACATTGTCAAATTCATGATGGATAATAGGATTCCTAAAAAAAAGAATTAAAGAATACATTTGAAGTTTCCCCCAAGATGAGAAGATTATACAGCTTCCTAAATAGAAGTAACAAACGTAACCCTCTCTCCATTACATCATTACGCACATCCAAGAAACTTCACAAAGAACTAATCAAATTTGAGGTTCTTAGGGAAGACAAGTTTAAGTTCCCGACAAACTATAAGGTATTCTTCAGAACTATATCCAACCGCATTGAAAGCAACACATCTATTCCCGCTCTCATAGTGAACAGTAAACTAACCACTATCCCCTTCGAACAAGCAACTCACTTCGCCGAGTACTTTGATAAGTTACAACCCTTACCAATTAGTGGACCCCTTCAAATATCTCGCCCGAATTTTCACCTCGACCACAGAAATTATATCTCCCCTTTTGAGGTGAACTCTATCCTGAAACGAAACGCTCCAAAACTTAACTCGTCCCCTGACTTTGTTCCAAGTAGACTACTTAAAATTGTCTGGACTCACTGGCCATACCTCTCTCCATCATTTTCACTAACTCACTAACTTTAGGGCACTACCCTCTGGCCTGGAAAAAAGGAATAATCAAACCAGTTCATAAAAAAGGCCTCGCTCTCAGATCGAAAATTATTGTCCAATCACTATGGTGTGATCTTCAATATAACTTATCAAAATCTGGAAACCAATGGCATACTACATCCCAAACAACATGGTTTCCGTCGGAGACGGTCCACGGTAACATCCCTGGTAGAGGCTCATTCCATTTACCTCATGCTTCAAAATAAAAAAAACTTTGACATCTTTCTAGTCGACTTTTCACGGGCTTTCGACTCTGTAAACTGAAGGTTTCTTGTTCACAAACTTGAAAAAGTGGGAATAACGGGCAACCTCCTCTAACTTATCCGTTCTTTTCTTAAGAGCAGGTCCTCGAAATTCTCAATCAGAGATACATTATCAGGCTCTAAAGTATACAACAGTTGCGTTCCCCAGGGTAGTTGCCTTGGAACCCTCCTCTTTTCTATATTTATAAACGATATCATGGAGCACATAGAGCCAGATGTCCATGGTTTTCTAAATGCTGATGACCTCAAAACTTTTTTCCAAAAACAGAGAGTCTCTTCAGAAAAGTCTGGATTCCATTTCCATTCACTCACTGTGGAATTGTGATATTAACTCCAAAATTCTTTGTGGTCCTAGGAATCCAAAAGTAACATATCACCTCGAAGACAATGTTATATCAACTGCTTCATTAGTGAAAGATCTGGGCATTATATTTCAGGAAGATATCACATTCTCTAAACATATTGAACTAACCTCCCTAAAGTCCCAAAAATGCATAATCATGATCTTTAGAGCTTTTAAAACCGAATCAATAAAAGTTCTGCTCAGAATATACACCACATACATAAGACTTCTTATTGAATATGGGAGTGAGGTATGATCCCCAGTAACTATCGGAGTGAGGTACCAAAAAAAAATCGAATAACAAAGGGCCGGATTACCAAAATGAATTATGTTGCTAGACTGAATTTTCTTTCCTTCTCTTCGCTTGAATATAGAAGAAATGTGGCCGATCTTGTGTTAATTCATAAATGTCTCTACGGAAATATTCAAATAGATTACTCAAATATTTTTAAACTTCTCCCGTCGCCTTATTCGCTGAGAGAATCGAATAACTACAGAATATGCTTGCCGTGTAAATATCGAAGCAGTACAAGCACTTGTGCCTCAAGAATGATTAATGTCTGGAATAAGTTACCTTGCTCTTTGGTTTCTATAATCTCTTCTAGCATTTTTAGAAATGAACTTATCAAACTTGATTTTGAGACCATTGTCACGAACTCTAGAATAATTGCTTTGTTTCTTCAAATGTTCTGTATCTTCTCCTTTTCCATTACATTTGTTTTCTCGGTTAGCTCTCGAATGATAGAGAGTGAGTTAAATATTTGGGAATTCAAGTTAATATTGCGGATGAATAGTTCTTAACTGAAGATAAAAGCTTTGTTTTCTTTGCTTTTTTATGTGTTTTCTGATATTTCCTAAAAAGAAATGTTCATGATTTCTTGTCATATTTAGACCATCTCACTTTCCATCACCTTTCCTGAATTCACTTTTTTGTGACAGTGTCATCTGTTTCGTCACTCAACATGATGTTTTGTTTCAAGCGAAATAAATAATTGAATTTTGTACAACTCCATACTTTGCACTCGCAACTTTTCGATTTACAACATTTTAGTTAACTGTTCATAGTTACATACGAGAACGCTTGATGCCAATTAGAGAGTGCAGCAAGCAACTCGTAATACTCACGGCATTACAAGTTCAGTAAAAAAAACTTGAGAAAAGTATTTTAAGGCGTAACTGCCTTTAAACTGTGTATACACAGTTATAACTTAGCATTTGAAGATTTATCATCCATCTTTCATTTCTCTTCTGTTTTGATGTAATGGTAACACGCGCTCCCGGTTTGAGTCAAGATGGTTGGGTTCGATCCCGCCCGGTGGACTAGCTTTTTTTCTGTGCGATAGTTCAATCATTCGACACCTTAACAAGGCGTCCCTGCCTTTAAACTGTGTAACTTAGCATTTGAAGAAAAAACTCGAAATTTCAAAACCAAAGATCGTTCTACTGAAAAAATCTGAGATTGAAACAACTTGTTTTTGCCTCCTTTCGAATTCATTTTACTTCATGATCACTTTATCATCAGGAGCTCGTCGCAAGTCATTAGGGAATCTTAGTATATGCCATCATGTACGGAATATTCAGCTAGAGTATCTTTTAATTTGTTGATGATGTTGATGAGTTGGTTTCCCAACTCCTAATTGGATAAAAAACCATGAATGTTGACAACCTGATGCATTGCGGGTAGAGAGGATCGCAGGTGAAAATTTTCCTGTGTACAAAATACCAGTTTTTCCAGACATTTTTTTATCCCACTCTACTGGTTCACAGCAAGCATCACTTAACTGTCTTGGTTTTTGCTGTGATGCACCGTGTCAAAAGAAATAAGGTTTTTTTTCATAAGGACATGACAAATCAACAAGTTTTCAGTTTAAGGCATTGATGCACGCTGTGTCCATTCGAAAATTCTTAACTAAGCCCCATGCATGGCGTGCATTAGTAATGATTTAGCGTGCAGCGTGCGTGCACAGCGAACACAGTGAACACAGCGTGCACAAAGGCACGGCGTGCACAGCGTGCACGGCGTGCACAGCGTGCACTGACTCCGGCTCCTACAACCATTACGTACGCGGATGACTTCCTACTTCCTGCTCCTTCACGTGCTGAATTCTAGAAACGCACCCAAGAATGGAATGACGCCCTCATGGCTAACGCCTTAACATCAAGAAAACCGAGTACCAAGAAACGGAGAACAAACGAACGGGACGATTTTAATCAACGATGAACCGCTTCCGAAGGTCACCAGCTTTGAGTACCTTGAATCAGTCATATCATGGGACACATTAACGATTCCAGGAGTGCGCCAAACAGTCAAAGCAGCCTGGATTTTAGAAACTACAGGAGTCCTCTGTGATAGGAAAATGACGACTGACATACTTGGGAAGATCTACAAAACAGCGATCCATCCCGTGCTCCTCTATTTGACGGAGACCTGACCTACCACACGGTCGACCGAGAACAATCTTCATACGAATGAAATGAGTATGCTACGCTGGACACTCGGGCTCACTCGCCTTGATTGTGTGCGTAACACGATTATCAGGGGAAGACTCAGTGTGGCTCCTGTAAAAGAAAAGATGTGAGAAGGGAGAATTCGATGGTATGGACATATGATGCGAAGAGATACGTCCGACATCGCAAGACACGCTCTCGACATGCAAGTGACGGACAAAAGACAGAAGTTTCTAGAGAGCTAGAAGCCACACAACGGAACTCATTTAGCCAAACAGAAAAACAATTTTTGAAAATTTGAATTTTCTGTCAAAATTAGAAAATTTTGAAAATTCGAGCTTTGGTACAAATGAGTTCGGTTCAACTCGAAGCAGACATTTTACCATAATTACAGCACATACTTTCGAAAAATACACAAAAAATGGAAAGGTCAAGACAATTTTTTCGCTTTTTTCAAATTTTTGTTCAAAAATCAACTTTTTGATAGAATTTTACACGGTACTGTTTACAGTTGACCCCAAAAGTAGAATTTTTCATTCGGGTAAGGGAGAGTCAATGAAGTCACAGAAACGTTCAGATTTGAATCCGCAGATATGTAGTCGAGATGACGACTATTTTAGTAGTATCAGAAATGTTTATTTGAGGGCTTCCTTGGTCGAGCATACCGAGCAAAGACGACGTGCTACTGTGTAAAGAAGCGGTACGAAAAGACAAACGAGTTAGTTTTAGAACTTGAGACCTAAAAATATTTACTGACATTTTTTGCTGAAATTTTTTTCCCGCGTTTTCCTGTATATTTTTTTTAAATTCTTTTTTTTTAATTCGCGTTTTCCTACACGTCTCTAAGATGTTTTATATTTCACCAAACCCCAGATAAATTACTTAGCGTAAACCTTTTCTTCACCATCCCGCTTGCTCATCGTTTTCATCTTGATTCTCTAGCTTCCATTCTTTTTCTACGCCCCTCCCTCCTCCCTTCAAAAAGTGGCAGGATAACGATAGACACGAAAAGGGCGATAGCTTAGAGCGACGATTGGACTAGTAAAGAAACAAAGGTACCAGCGGTCGATGGGAAGGACTGTTTCTGGTGAATAGAATGTGGTTCAAACCAGCACTTCTAAAGTCTAAAGATCCCTCAAGACAAGATTTCAGTTAGCTCTGTTGGATGGGATCCGATGTCATGCCGAGCTTAGTGCCATACTGGATTACGTGGACAATCAACGTTACTTCGACAACATAGACTACTCGTACATCTACAAAATGCTCGATGAGGTAAGAGGCGTCTCAATTTTATTTTTTGACAAAAGTTTGCAGTTGTGTTTGGCCAGAGGTCATATTGAAGGGATGTCAAGTTAGTAATAAGAGAGTTTTGGAGCCCGTTAAAGTGTTTTACGTCAATACTCGCTCTGCAGGTTGTGATCATCTTTATATCCGTTCAGCAGAGAAGAGCAAAAAGCTATTCCACCACACAAAATAACTATCCATCACGAGAGAAAAGTTTCGGCTGATCTCTTTAACTTTTCACTATCTATGTAGATACTCTTCTCCTTATTGTAAGCCTCGCCCAACGTTTTCAACTTCCATTTACATAATAAGCACAGGTTTCTTATGACTACAGTGACCTTTTTGTTTCATAAAGAGTTCATCTTGAATTTCCGCCGTAAGCTCTTATTGGCAACAAAAATGCCGTATTAAACAACAACAATTTTCCCCCAAAGGACTATTTGATATATATAAATGATTTGATAAAAAATCAAACAAAAGTTATTTTTCAAATTCTTCTGTCTTTTTATGACCATCGTTGGTATGCCATAAGTGTGGATTCTTTTTTAACGGTTTTGTCAGTTTCTCTGCGGTGGTTAATACGACAATGGCAAACATGACTTCATAGGTATACATGAGACATAACTAAGTTAATCATCTTGAATAAACAAACAAAACAATTAGGGAAAAAGTGAAGGAGTCCCTTACCTCTGAGAGGTTTTAGCTAATGCAAGGGGTATAAGGAAGACCCTTCCACCCTTCCCATCTTTGGCCGGAGGGCGAGAATGATCCGCAAAGCCTGATGTTGACCGCCTCACTGCCGATGACCTTTCTCTCCCTCTCTCACTCTCTCGCCTTTTATAATTCACGACGGCTGTCAGGATTTACAACTTTCTGTCTCGCCCGATGGTCAGGCCAATTACAACAGCATCGTGAAACAGGCTTTCTCTGATGTACGGAATAGCGCATTATCATGTGTGCGTGTGTAGCTCAGTGATTAGAGCATTCGCTTGGAAAGGGAAAGGTCACGGGTTCGGTTCCCATCACACCACACGATTTTTGCCCAAGTTTCTGCGAACAGTCCGCTCCTCTGCTCGGTATAAAAATCCGTTGCTTGAGATCAACGAGGAGTAGGGAATACTCTAATTTACATCTCTCACAGAAGTTAATTTTTATCTCTAGCGAAATGGGACAGAATGAAGATTTTTTTGATTGATTTGACCGATATTCGATATTCGCAAAGAGACATAATAAACATTTTACTTCAACAAAATGTGTTTTTTCTAGAAAAATAGAACATTATATATCTCATTGCTCATACCATTCAATAGCTTTTTCAAAGTTACCATCGACCAAGAACCGCAACTTGGAAGGAATCCTGCGCTGTATTGTCCCCATTGAAAAAGAGTTCTTCAAACGTAGAGCTAAGGGGAACCCAATTTGCCGCTTCAATTATTTGTTTCGAGGACAAATCAGCATTCTTAGCCATTGTGGTCGACACCGCCCGTGTCGAGTGAGCGCCGAAAGATTCATACCCCACTAACTTGAGTACCGTTTTGATCCACCTCGTGACCGTTTGCGAGGTTACTTTTTTATAAGGACTTGTTATCGATAATAATATTCGTCCAGTCTAGGATCACTCTTAGTTTTTTTCCAGGTAATGCTCAATGGTTGCGATGGGGCAGAGGTTTGGTTCGAGGAACCTGTAATATTTGGCCAAGTGGGAACGTTGCCCTATTCCTCTGCTTTTGGTCAAATCTAGATGAAAAGTATATGAATCTGTTCCCTTCTGAAGATTTCCCTGTGAGAACTGCGCAAGTTCTGATACTTTTTAGGGGCCGCCAATGGCTAGTTTCAGCTTCAACCATTTTCGCGATAAATCTTTCGTTTCACCCCAAATGTCTTAAGCATGTTTATGACTTGACCTACTTCCCAAACGTCGGAATATCTAGTTCCAGGGGGATCTGTTCGAAAAATGCCCTTCATGAGGTTACTTATAAGGGGCATATCTTCTCTATTCCCCTGCTGTGCTGAGTAAAATGACACGATAGCGGCTTTATGAACGGTGATGGTATTGAATTTTGTATAATGTTTTTTTTTCAAGTTTGTTACAATCAGCTATGGTGATCTGGGTGCTTGCGCTTACGTATCCTTTCTTTGCACAAAACAAAACCCAATTTTTCGGAGCATAATCATACTGTTTTTGAGTGTCGGGAGCCCAACTGTTTAGTATGTATGCAGAAGCTGCTTTTGATAATCCTCTTTCTTCCCACTGACCGGTAAGATTAGCCATGCGCGGAGTCTGAAGTGGGGACCAAAGCAAAATTGTTTCTCTCCCAATGGGTTGGTGAGAATGTTCTGGGCTTCTGCTCGAATTATTACGGAGGCTCCCCAGGCATGCGTAGGAATGATCGACATGTAAGCTTGGAACTTCTAGTCTGGAGCAACTAAAATCTTGGATTGAATGTTGTCTTCCAGGGCATTTCTTATTGTTCTCGTTACCAGATCGAATAGTTGGAAGGCGTAAGCGCAAAGAACCTTCCAGTTTCTGGTGAACGCATCACTGCGTATTTATTGTTCAATCTGCTGGCAAAGAGGTTTAGGCTTGTGACACTAAATCTAGTGATAATATCATCACAATATTCCTCACCTAGAGACCAAAGATTATTTTATTCACACTCTTTAGAAAAACAAAACTTTGAGACAGAATAAAAAAATAGGATCAACAGATGGGAATTACAATCAAGAAAAGATGTTATAGTGTCAACTTCAAACTTACTTATTATGATATAAATAAGGAGAAATGATCTTTTATGAGTGTCTGTCTATAGATAAAAATCCCAAATTAAAAGATAATTTTCATTCTGTCCCATTTCGCTAAAGATAAAAATTATTATCTGTGCGAAAGATGTCACCGACTAAGAGAAGAAAAATGCTCTCATGTTTGCGCGAGTTGATCGAATGTTTCAGATTCAACTAAATTATTACAAGAGATAGCTCTTCCAATAACCACAACATTTCGAACCATGAAAACTCGCACTCTAAATTTTACAGTCGAAATGTTTCCATGTATTTTTTCATTGAAATTTGTGCTCAGGCTCAGGTAAAGATTACGCTTACGAGGCCGTACGGCTCAGTAAGAGACCGTATACAAAGACCAGCCACATAATTAGTGCTTTGGAGAAAAAAATTGCGAAATCCGGCCGTGATTTGTCGAAATGCGAAATGTCGTGATTCAAGAAGTCAATGATTATTTTTTTGTATCTATGAACTAAAATTCTTTATTTAATTTCGAACAACCTTAGGACATAAAGATTTTATTCGTTCTGTGATTCAAGAGCGGAATGATCTCTAAACTTGTGAGACTTGAACCTCATGAGCTTCAAAAACTAGAGCTCGCAGCTCAAGCTCAATTCAATCTTGAGCCTATATGGCCTGCCCTTTTTAGGCGTATGATTTGACAACGAATATATGCGTTCTCTGACCTCAATTGACGAGAGGTGTCTCAAGACTCACATTCACGCGAAAAGGGGTCTTTTAGAAACACATTTGAGCTTTTTGTAACGAATATAGTGCTCTAAATGATAATACATATAATATCGAGTCACAGAAATTTTTCCAAATGTTCACGTATTTCTTGTGCTTTTTGTCCTTTTGATGAAATGAGAAAAAAGCAAGGGAGAGTATAAAGTATTGCTTATTAATTTTTCTTACAGGCTGTCAAAACCTGCGGTGCCAGTTTGAATGACAAATACGACTGGGAGACTAAATCAGATGAATAGAAGCACGTTACCAAGAATCGCTTCTTTCCTTATCGCAAAGGCTTGAGGGATTAACTTTATACACCCTTTAATTCGAAGAACAAATCGATGCTTACGAAAGTAAATACTCAAATGTACAGCTTGTGGTTCTGTTTTCCTCGATCTCATTCTCACAACCAATTTACATATATGTATGTATAAGAGGCGAAATATCGTGATTAGCATGATAAAAGCTCAAATAAGAGGTTTTTGGTGATTTTTGAAAAGCTAATGCTAATACTAATTCAACTTTGTAATGTAATTTGTGTTTAGCAATTTTTTTATGAAACGTAACATCACAAGTAGCATTTTTAAGAATGAGAAGACAAAACACGTGATGGAAATACAAACGCTTATTGCTTAAGAAAAAAAAACGATTATCAACTACATACATAACAGAACTTGAAAAAATTCAGGATAACTGAATCGAACGACCATTTTCTCTAAAAACTTCATTCATGATTCATGATTCCGAAAAGACTAACTAAATCATAGTTTTTGAGAAACTTTAAAAAACCAAATGCGACGAAACTGTAGAATACAATTGACTATGAATGTTTTTTTTAAACCTCAGATGTTATATAATCACTTAATCAGCACAACTTGAACAAAAAAATAAAATTTGGAATTAAATTTTTGAGTGAAGATTTACACAGTTAAAAACTAGGCTGTTAGAATATTATAAATAAATCCCTGCTTCATGGCTCTCTACATATATAATATCTCAATGTAAGCTGGCATTAAGAGTATCATTTCAAATATGTTTTTCTTACTACTTTCTCGATAGTATTTGTAAATGTTGAAACCAATAAAAATCTTTTTGAGAACCAACTCATTCGACTTTCTGTTGAATTCAAAGGTATAATAAGATTAAATGTGATGTATTGGAGTGAATAAGCACTTGTAACAACGATATTTACACGTTTAACGAGAACAAAACCGTATAAAAGATTGCAATATTAAAAAAAGCAAACATTTTAAAATTTTGTAGACAATACTCTCTTGTATATTCTGTTTCAACAGTAATCAGTGAACTGCAAAATATAAACATGGTAGTGAACTACTCACGGAAAGAGTAGTTTAACATAGTTTAACATCATTCTTGCCCTCATTCTTGCCCTCGTGCGGCTGCCTAATCTACAACTCTCTACTCTAAAATGAGAAAACTGCATTTCGCTCGAACAGCGAAAACTTCTTTTCGGAAAACATCGGACTTCACAGCACTGACGCAGCAAGTCTCTCTACTCGTCAAAGCTGTCAACCGCATGATGACTACGGTAACGTCTCTCCTCCCTCTTCTTCAACATGCATCTTCAACTTCTCCTCCGCCGACTCCTATTCCTGAACCAGCAAAGCCTTCCGCGCAATTTCTGGCATTCTCTGCGGTTAGGAGTGCTCTGAAAGAAGATAGAGAGATGACCAATGAAAAGAGCAGGAATCTCGTGTGCGTAGGAATGCCAGAAAAGGACTCCTCGTCTGCGACTGATGAAGCTGATTCTACGTTCATCTCCAGCCTCTTCCAGGAACTTGATCTCCCGGAACTCTCTGCAGCCCTTGCTAACAACACTGTGTCTCACTTCCGTTTCGGCAACGCGGAAAAGAAGCGTCGAGTGCTCAAGATCCGCTTGCCGTCCCCTGAGCTGAGGACTGCCGCTCTCAAAAAGATTCGCCTCCGTCGTCCGAATGTTTTGAAGCCTTTTCCACGCTCTTACATTCGTGAAGATCTAACACCGACTGAACTGCAAATGGAGAGAGAAGCAAAGGACATTGCGAGGGAAAGAAACACCATCGCTGGCCGGATTGAATGGGGAGTTCGAGGCATCGATTTACACCGATACACCCATCCGAGACCCTTTTTACGCCAAAGTGAAGACGAGAATCAAGTAGTGAGCCCGCCTTCTTTTGCGAACGTAACGAGCCGTCATTCTCAAAGGAAATAGGTCAGTGGATGCGGTGGTAACTCTAATTTTTCTTTTCCTAAGGGTCACTTTTTGAACTGTTTTTCTTGTAATGCAAGATCTCTTAGAAATAAATTATATGATTTACATTTACTACTTAACTCTAAGCTTTATAATATCTTAGCCTTTTCTGAAACCTGGTTAACTGATGATGAAGTGAACGAAATGCTAACGGTAAAAACTTCCTATTCAGGTTTTCGGTCTGATAGAATAACTGATAAATGCTCTAGAGGTGGAGGGGTTCTTTTATTAGTCTCCTCTCATTTGTCTCCTGTTTTCATCTCTAAATTCTCTGGAGATCATTGTGAAGCAATTTGTGTAGATGTTTATTCTAATTTTAATTCTTCCAAAATACGTCTTATCAATATTTATAGATCTCCCTCTTGTCCCTTTTCAACTACCATTTCTCTTTTAGATTATTTGGAATCCAGCTCTAGTACTAATTTCCTGCATTCTACTGTAATTTTAGGTTATCTCAACCTCCCAAATATTGATTGGAATAATCTTACTTCTAATGGCTCTAATTCCAATGCTCTATTTCTATCGTGGGTTGGCGACAATTCTTTCACCCAGTACGTTCTTGAACCTACGAGAGAAAATAATATTCTTGATCTAGTTCTCAGTAATCAACCAATAGTTACATAGCTCCTGTAACGTTTCAACCCCTTTTTGCAGAAGTGACCACTCATCTCTCATTTTCACTCTAGACTTCTTCTACACTAGTCAGCCTCTCACAAAACCTATTCGCTTGTATTCAAAGGTTAACTGGCTATTATTAGAATTCTACATTTCTTCTCATGATTGGACGATGGCTCTATCTATCTTAGATCCTAATCAAGCAAATAATTATTTAGTGTCTTTTCTCAATAATTTATTAGATAAATTAGTACCTTGTATTTATCCCGGGGATGAACTTCATCCCTACCCTCTCCATATGGGGGGATGAACTTCATCCCTACCCTCTCCATATCCGCAGACTATCAAAAAGAGTTCAAAGTGCATCTAAAAAAGCGCCTCATTCTGCATATTGTGCTCGTCTAGATGAAAGACTTTCACGAGAATTACATGAATTCGAAACTCTGAAAGAATCTCGCTTACTTTCTTCTAAAAATCCCCGTAAGTTTTATTCTTATTGTAATGATAGATTTAAACAGAAAATTCACTCAATCCCTGCTCTTGTAAGTCATCAAGGCGAAACAATTATAAACCCATTACAGAAAGCTATTGAATTCGCCACTCATTTTGAATCCGTTTTCTCATCTCCATCGGTTACCCCCCTTTCTGAATTGGAAATACCGCAGTGTTCTACATCATTCACTCTTGAAACAATTACGGATGAAATGATCTTAAAAGCTCTTAACTCTCTAAAAAATAAAGTCAATACCACTCCCGATAATATTCCCAACTTAGTTTTGAAGAAATGTAAATTCGCTCTCATTAAGCCTTCCAAAATTCTATTTAACAACAGCCTTTTAACAGGAATTGTACCAAATACCTGGCGTACGGCGATCGTAAAACCAATTCATAAAAGCAAATCAACTTCATCGGTCTTAAACTATCGCCCTATTTCTTTAACTTCTTCCGTTTCGAAAGTTATGGAAAAAATACTTTATGATTCTCTTACATCCTATTTAGAACAAAATAATATTCTTTCACCATCTCAAACTGGTTTTCGCCGGGCCCGTTCTACTATAACTGCCCTTGCTGAATCTCATTCCTACATTTTCAATGCTCTTAGTAATGGTTTTTCGGTCGATGCTATTTTTCTGGACATTTCGAAAGCTTTCGACAGCGTTGATCATAGATTACTAATTGTAAAATTAGAAGCAATTGGGATTACCGGTAAACTTTTAGCTTGGTTAATAAATTATTTAAAAGACAGATCTCAACAAGTTATCGTGGATGATGTTATGTCCCCCCCTGTTCCTATGGTAAGCGGGGTTCCTCAGGGATCTACACTAGGTCCCCTTTTGTTTCTTATTTTCATTGATGACATTAAGTTGATTATTCCTTCTACTATACGCTTCTGCATGTTTGCTGATGATATAAAACTATTTGCTGTAGTCCCTAACCTTTCGTCTGACCTTCAAGAGGCCTTAGTTGTAATATCTTCTTGGTGTGATAAATGGAACCTCAAGTTATCTATTACCAAATCTACTGTAGTCCATTTTGGTAAACAACATTCTCCCACTAGCTACTTGTTAAACAATCAAATCCTTCCAGTTTCTGATGTTATCAAAGACCTAGGAGTTGTGACCGACAATAAACTTTCTTATCACGAGCATATTTCCCTAAAACAAAAAATACTGAGTCATTAGTCAATCGTTTCCTTAAAGCGTTCAAAACTACTTCTTTACCAGTTCTTACTCGCGCATTCACTGTTTATATTAGACCCATTGTAGAATATGGTAGTGAAATTTGGTCGCCTATTTTGATTGGCCAAATTAATGATATCGAGCATGTTCAAAGATATTTTTCAAGAAGAGTTTTACAAAGAAATGGTCAATCGGACCTGACTTATTCTCAACGTCTTTCAATTTTAGGATTAAAATCACTTGAATACAGGCGAATAGTACATGATGTTGTATTTTTACATAAATGTGTACATTCCAATATAAAAATAGATTACTTATCTCTTTTCAAAATATCTCCTCTTTCTATGAACTTGAAAAATACTCATTGTTTGAGATTATCACTTCCTAAAATCAAAAACATGTCTAATAAATCAACCTTTGCCTCTAGAGCCATTAATGTATGGAACAACCTACCCTATGAAACAGTTTCAATAACTAATAGTGATGCGTTTGCCGTTAGCCTTAGTAAGCTTCCCTTCAGTTCACTTCTTCCGAAACAGATTGTGAAAGACTAAAAGTTTTTTATCTTGATATTGCAACGAAAACAGTTCCCAAATTGACTTTTAATTAAATATCTTAATGTAAAGTACCACTGCACCACTGCCCAAAAGCCTTTCAGGTGCCGGCTTTTACCAGGCAGAACCAGTCCGTGCTTCGCTCCCTTTTATTCTTCTTTTCCATTTACCCCCAACCTTTTTTGTGCACGGAATAAAGAATATGAATATGAATAATATAGTTTTCAATAATGTTGTTTATCAATTCAATTGTTTTTTCTTCAAACATCAATTGTTTTTTCTTCAAATTTTATAAATCTAAAACACTAATGTAATGATACATGTTTTCACTTTAGTTTTCAAAAAGTAGTATTGCCTCGAAGAATGATTTCTTTCAACTGCAAAAAATTATCCAACACTTTGTTTCGTAAGTCAATGAAATGCTTGAAAGAACTTCAGGAAATTCGGTCAATGGGTCTGAAAATCCAATCATTATGAAAATTTAAGGTGTGGCTGATGTTTCAATATCCAAAATCTATGTTACATATTTCTTATCAAACTTTATAGCTCGAACCCAAAATTACGATAACATTTCATGATTCTCTTGCGCTTCTTGCATGTTGTAACTTCGCCTTTGTTCATTTTATGTAATATCATTATCAGAGGAATTGTTCGATTTAGACATGGTCCCATAAGGAAATTTCATACAGGGGACGCGTCGCGGTTGACGCGTTTGCTAGGAAGAAGAGAGGGAGGGAAGCCCATTATAGACTGTTCGGGAAAGTTAGGCAGCCCCACCCTCCCGCCCAGTGAAGGATGTGTGTGTTGCAGGGAGAAGGCTTGATGGACTGAACAAGGCAAGGAAGGCTCTGGAGATAGGGGGGAGGGGAGATCTCATACCAACACTCGAGGCTCTAACAAGCGGATGTCTAGCCCCCTCATCACTCGCAGCGTACAAAGCTTCTGAAAAAGCGAGGCTAGAGTTCGCAAGACAACTAGGCCTAGACCCAGCGGCATCATTGTCCTTGTGCCTTCATGTTGTTGATAAACTGGCTAGGGGTGCCAAAGCGGGAGCGGTAGCCGTGTCAGCAGCAGCTTTTCGGTTCACGACAGGAACGGCTGCGGATGAAACGGAGTTTGGAAGTTTAATCACAGCTATGAAGCGTACGGTGAAGAAAGAGAGAATCGTGAAGCACACGAGAGACCCGCCATTGAACGACCTACAAAATATTTTTTGTTGGGCGGCTAGGGAAGGTGCCAGCAGATAGGATGCGTGAGCGGGTTTTTTTTTGTTGCAGCAGCGTTCGGGGCCCTGCTTCACATTTCCGAGGCAGCAGCATTGTTCTGTAGAAACGTGAGTGAGAAACAAGAAGAAGACGGCACCGTAGTGGTTAAAGTGAGGGTAGACAAAGCGAAGAATGATCAAGGGAGCAAAGGTAGAGAGACCTTTTTTCGCCTGAGTCCAGGCTCGCCAGGAAAGGCAGTGTGGAACCTCTACCGTAGTTGGGTCAGCGTCCGACCCGAGGCGCCGGTGTTTGCGTCTTTTTCTACGGGCCGTCCGTTGTCGAAGGATACTCTGAGGAAGGAACTAAAACGAGCGTGTCTCGGAGCGGGGGTTGACTCCATCAACCCGCATTCGCTACGAGTTGCAGGCGTCACCGCGTCGGTGAAGGGGGGGAGCCACACTCGAGCAAGTCCAGGAAAGAGGCAGGTGGATGTCACCTGGAGGACTGGCACCTTACAGAAGAGACTCGGAGGAGTCTCAAGGAGGAGGGCTTTCTATTTGAGTGTTACGTTCGGTAGAATGATTTGAAAAAAAAAGTTTTACGTGTTTTATAGCGTCTCAAATTTAGTTGAATATCTCTAAATCAGCTGTTGTTTTTTCGATGACGCGTCTTGTTTGAATGTTGTAAAATGGTATCATGTTGTTGTTATTTTTGTCATCAAGTGACCAATGGTTTTGTTGTTGTGTTGTTGTGGCGGCCAGTCCGTGTTGTACCCGATAAACAGTCGTTGCCTACATGCGTATGCAATTTCCATGGGAGACTTTGTTTAAATCAAAGTTATACTTCATGACGAAAGGAATAAATGACTGGAGGAAGGAGTGTAAGTGTACTTTCCTGATTTGACGTCCTCAAGTGTCACCGGAAGGAGGCGATGGGGGAAACATGGACGGAGGAGATGAAAGCGCCAGGTTGATGGGCTGGAGAGAAAGAGAGACGGGCAAAGGAGAGGGCGTCAGTACAAGGGGTCGACGAGTGAGTGAGGGAGAGTGTGAAAGGGGAGAGGGCATCAGTACCAGAGGCGGTGGAGTTGTAAGCAGCGGGGAGGGGAGTACGATCAGAGGAAGAGGAGAAGGAGGAGGTCGACCGAGGCGAGCACAAGCTTCGCCCAAATCTTCGTCCTTAACATTTATTTTTTTAACGGGAAAAATTGAAAAGCATGGCAAAAATCGGATAAATGTTTTCGAGATACACTTTTTCCTTGATGAATCGCTGGAATTTTTTTTACGATAGAGCCCTTTGACGGTATTTTCAAGAACAGTGTCGGCGTGCTGTCGCGAGCTACATACATGACTATACAGTAAATTTCAGGATTTCCTACGGTAAGAAACGGCATAGTTGAAATTTCAGTAAGAGAACGACACTATTCCGTACGAATTTCGCTTAAGTGCATACCTTCTTCTTGAGTGCCACGTTTCGTCTCCACAGCAAGTTTATGAAAAAACTAGAACATGATAATGACAAGCGATCGCTCGTATATACTTTTTTTGAAACGCGAAATCGCGTGTTAAAGATGGCTGATAGGCTGATGCGATTATAGGCTCAAGGTAAATATGATGGTGAAGGGCTTAAGAAACAATGTCACAGAGGATGAATCTTCAAGTAGAATGAAAATGAATATTTGAGTTGAAGGAAACCATATGTAGAAAAAAGAAACGGATATACATATAAAGAGTGTTTCAAACTTACTGACAATAAGATTTTACCTTCCATTCTCATTCAGTATCAGCGAATCAGGTTAATATAATTAAAAATGTTTATCAACAACTTCAACAATTATGTTTTAAAACCGTCACTCAATATGATTTCCTTTGGCCACAATGACAGCTCTGAGTCCACGAGGGTATGCCTCGATGGTTGCCCGCATTTTCTCTTGTGCAATAGCGTCCCATTCTCGGGTAAGGGAGACTTTAAGCGCTTCCAAATTTTTTTGCACAAGATTTCACCTACAAAATAGCCCAGATGGAGAAGTCGAGTGGATTTAAGTCGGGGCTATTAGCCGGCCATTCATTGGCCGGTATGAATTCGGGCAGATGAGGTTCGCACCATTCTTAAATCTTCTTGGCTCTTTGTGCTGGTACACCGTCCCTTTGATAAGTTCAGTTTTTGGTTTTAAAGTAAGCCTGTGACCAAGGTAGAAGATGCTTCTCAAGAATTTCATCAATGCACGCGTTAGTACCGATTTTGACGCCTTTCGGCACAAAAAGAATAGGAGTGCGACCACTGGAGGAGACTGCCGCACAAACCATGACTTGTGCAGGATGAGACCTGCATCAGTCGCTTCCTGTGAACTCTCCGTGAGTATTCTGGAGTTTTGGCGGTTGTAATGAGCCTCTACTGTAAAAAGCTTCTCATCTCGAAAAACCATTGTCAAGTGGTCTCCGTTTTCGGCCCACGCCAGTAGCAAGCGACATTTTTTCCGTCTTCCTTTTCTCTGAGCTTCAGTCAAGCCATGTCTTTTTTAAATTGTAGAGAAAGATCTTGAGCTTTTTCCTGACGACTCACCACATCGATGCTACTGAGACATAAAGCTAAGCGGCCATTTTCCTGATGCTTCTTTGCCCTTTGCGTTGTATCCGCTTCTTGAAAAATTTCGTGATACGAGAAGAAATTCCGCTTCATGTGTGCTACCTATCAGTTAATCCAGTTGAATAACAATCAGTTCATCCAGTTGAATATTGGCTAGTGAGCCATTGAACTCGTAATTAATGTATTCAACACCTCGGAGTATTCGGAACACCACAGTGAAACTTCATTCGATCCGTTTTGCTTCAGCTACAGGGTGACCATAATTTACCCGAAAAATGTGAATTTCTATAAATCAATACAAAATGTATTTTGCTCTATATGAACTTGCTCTATATGGACTCGAAAGAACTTTAATAGCAAAGACCCAGCAGATGCTTCATGTAATGGAAATGAAGATGTTGAGATAGAGCCTCTGTTGCAACTTTTCACCTAGTATTTCATTGAGTACCACACAATCACACACGAGGGTGTTTCGTGGTTGCATTTCACAACTTTCCTCGTGTATCTTCATATTTATGCGAAGACTATGATCTTCCAACATTGTGGGAGGAGTCTGGTTACCCCCCCCCCTCTCTCTCTCTCTCTGGAAGGACGGAGCCTAAACTTTCATGCTCGCCTGTCTCTATATATTTCTTATCGTCACTAATCCTTCAATGTCTGTGCTTGTATATCGTTTAGTAAGGGATAGATGCTTTCTGAATCATCTTCCCTTTACCCTTCTTGAATAAAGTCGCTTCTACATTTGCTGTGTTGCTTAAGCAAGTCAGAGTGGGACACAAAGGCGAGCAGCAAACACCACAAAGCACCACGTTTGGTGCATTCACCAAACTGCTTTTAAGGCGAGCAAAGTTCATCCCGAACCCCACAATTTGGTGCATTGGCCGAATCGGAGGAAGTCCGCGTGGCAAGCAGTCTTGGTGAGAAGGATCTCTGAATCCTAGAGAAGAGGGTCTCTGAACACCAAGAGAGAAGGGTCTCCGTACCCAAACAGAAAAGAAGAGGGTCTCTGAACCCCAAGAGAGAAGGGTCTCCGTACCCAAAGAAAAAAGAAGAGGGTCTCCGTACCCAGAGAGAAGAGAAAAGGGTCTCCGTACCCAAATACAAAGATCTCTTAACTCAAAAAAGGGGCTCTCTACCCCTAGTCCAGACATAATCTCAGCATAGTGAAGCTGTGATTGCGAAATCTTCGTACAGTTGCGACTACAAACACAACTGTGATTTCGAAATCTTCGACAAAAACACTCTTGCACATCATGACTAGGTCATCACAAATTGCAAGAGAATTTGTCCTGAAGCTGGACTGCCAGCAGAAGAATGCAATCGCTCTAAGCGAAAAAGATCAGCCCAGCGTTGATCGAACTGTTAGATAACGAACTTGCGGTAGACGAATACTCAGTTGAATCTCTCAAACAGATGCGAACAAGCCTCAAAAGAAGAACCTGGCCGATACTGTCATTAAGTCACTCAATCCGGGTGTGCCTCCTTTTTTCCGACACAAACCAATCCTAGAGAAATAGGAAGAACGTGGAATCATGATAGAGTAATAAGATTTTACAATTGTAAAGAAAAGGGTCACTATAGCGGGGTATGCCCAAACAGCGGAGAACAAATCAGAAATGCTGGAACGAGGAAAATAGAGTTGCGAGGGAAAGATGAGAGTACGGGAAAGGTACCATATTTCGGAACGCTCTGGAAAGCTTTCTTCTCCAACTCCCCGATTCTTTGATTGTCGTTTTTTCGAAACTTCGCCTTAATTGACTTTTCCTCCTGTGAACATGTCATATTTTCGTTGTTAATTAATTAATTTTTTTTACTTCCCTCGAACATTCGGTGTTAGTTTGTATCACCAAAACTGAGTTCACTTAAGTGACAGTGATCCGTTTTGTATACCCATTCAACAACAAAATTGTATACGACCTGGAATAAAGAATGAATGAAAGCAAATGCAGAGTTCAACGGGTTCAAATGCACAGTGGTGATAGACACTGTAGCAGAGTCGACGGTCATCCTGAGATAGAAAATGTAAAATATAGTGAGAAGAGGAAGAGAGAAACTCGAATGGCGGGAAGCGCGAGAGACAATGAACGATGCAATTGGCAGACCTATAGAGATAGTAGGGAAGACAGAGTTGTCGGTCAAAATGGAAGGAACAGAACAATCGATGACTGGTGTGTTTGTGTTCGGCCATTCGTGATGATTGCCCCAAGGAAGCGTAATATCGGGGGGAGTGGTTTTCGATCCCTTTGCACCCCTCCGTCGTGGAGAGGTGTTGGCTGAACCGCGAAAAGGCGGGATCGGATTGCAGCCTCTCGATCTATCCAAAGCTTTTGACGAGGTCGACATAAATATACTACTTGAATCTCTATACGAGTCAACCCTACCATCCGGCACCACCAGATGGCTCGCATCCTACCTCCGAGGCAGACAATCTCACACCCTATTTAGAGATAAGCTGTCGAGAAGCCGAATCATACGTACCGGAGTGCCCCAAGGAAGCGTAATATCGCCAACTCTCTTCAATCTTTACATGAGAGATCTTCCAAAGCCCCCTGAAGACATTCAAGTAGTCACATATGTGGACGATCTAACTGTCTTCGCTACTGGCCCATGCCCCAGGGGGTAACTACGACAGTCTGGTACACAAGATCGCGAACTACCTTCCCTCAGTCGAGAACTTCTTCAAGAACAGAAAATTAACACTATCAGCAGCCAAATCGACAGTCCCACTATTTACCCCATGGACGAAGCAGGTAAACGATCACCCTATCATTAAAATAAACAACACGCCACTTCCGCTTGATAAGAAGCCCAAAATCCTCGAAGTAACCTTCGACTCGATGCTAACCTTCGCTGAACACGCCAAGAAACAACAAGACAAAGTATCCAGAAGAAACAATCTACTCCGTGCACTCACGGGCACCACTTGGGGTCAACAAAAAGAAGCCGTGATCAACACCTTCAAAGCAATCGGCGCTCCGTCCTAAACTACGCTGCACCAATCTGGACCCCTACTCTCTCTAACACTGGCTTCGAAAGACTACAGCGTACTCAAAACTCTGCTATGCGCACAGCAACTGGATGTCCTCTTCTGATCATCTACATCAAGAAACTCTCATGCTACCCGTCAGAGATCACTGCAACATGCTGTAAAACCAATTCTATGCTGCGTGTCTAGACACAACACACCCTACTCATTGGCTAACTCAACAATCACCACCACCCAGGGCGATGAAAGCTACCCTTCAAGATCTTTCCAACCACATCTCACGAAGTGGCATCTCTACGAAAGAACTACAAAAAGAAATCCACATTAAGGTGGTTAACGAAGCCTTGAAGTCCTACAAGCCTAATCCAATACTAGGAACATCACCCCTCCGATAGCAGCCAATGAAAGACAACTACCAAGGGCAACACGCACAAGACTCAGCCAACTTCGCTCTGGTTACTGTAATCTTCTGAATGATTACAAAAACCGAATAGACCCGAATATCCCGAACAAATGTCCTGACTGCTCTGCAACGCCACACAACGTAGTTCATGCGCTATCATGCCCGAAACTCTCGACTCAATGCCATCCTTCAGAACTTTGGACCAACCCAGGAAAAATAGCCAAAGCGCTAAACCTCTAACGACGACGATGATGATAGTTTTAATTGTTTACTATGTAAACTATGTTCGCCAGCTCGCCACAAGATGACCATTTCACCCAATGGGCAACAACAACATTGGTGTGTTTGTGATGGACTCTAAAGAAGACTACATACTGTTGGGTCAGAACGCGAGCGGGGTATGGGAGAAATGGAGAGAGAAAGAAAAAGAGTGCAAGCCAGTAAGCATTGCGAAGAGAGTGTGCATTGCACCCGGAGAAGAAAGAGACGTCGTAGTTAATGTGCCTAACAGTTCGGGAAAGATGATGCTCTGGACATACAAGAAAGGAATAGGGTCAGGCGTAATAGAAGAAGATGAAGGCAAGTGGAGAGGGAAAGTGAACAACTTCACAGAAATGCCCATGATATTGCAGAAAGACGAAGTAATAGGGGAAGGGGAAGAACCAAATACAGTTGATAGAGAACACAGAAACAACGGTGAAAGGGAAGCAAGATAGAAGAAAAGAAATACTGGAGGCTATAGAGAGAAAAGCAGAGATCAAAAGTGAACTGTGCAAGCAAGTAGTGCTCGAGTTTCTAGACGTTTTCGCAACAAAAGATGAGCAAATGGGAAGAACCGACCTGGTGGAACATAAAATAGATACTGGAGACCACGCACCTATACGTCAAAATCCACGTCATGTGCCTTTGGGGCTACAAAATAAAGGGTTAAAGAAAAGTTGCAGGATATGTTGAGCACGGCATTATTTCAGGAAGTGCATCTTTATGGGTCTCAACGTTAGTGATCGCCCAGAAAAAAAGATAACAGCATGAGGTTGTGCGTCGACTACAGGAAGCCCAATGAAATAACGAAAAAGGACGCTTTTCCGTTACCGTCGATAGACCTTACTCTACAAGCGTTAAAAGGAAAGAATTTTTTCTCCACGCTAGACATGGTCGCAGGCTACTGGCAAGTACCACTCGCAGAAGGGTCTCGTGAGAAATCTCCCTTCGCCACACTCAATGGACTTTACGAATTCAATGTATTGCCATTTGGACTTTCTACATCCCCAGCAGTCTTCCAGAGACTAATGACAAAAGTTCTCGATGGAATCCTGGGAGAGAACGTCAAGGTTCATTTAGATGACATCATGATAGCTACGGAAGACGAAGAAACCCCTTCCATGGAGCTGATGCGAGTTCTTCGTGCATTCAGGAAACACAATCTGAAATTGAAAGCTCACAAATGTGCGCTTGCCCAAGAAGAAGTTGATTATCTTGGACATATGGTGACAAGAAAGGGAATTCAGGTAGACAGGGCGAAAATTGAGAACATACTGGCACAGAAATCGCCTAAAGACGTGCATGAGCTGAGAAGATTTATTGGAATGTGTTCGTATTATGAGAAATTTGTACACCAGTTTGCAGAGAAAGTATCGCCATTGACGAGATTGACATCAGAGAAAGTGAAGTGGGAATGGAAGGAAACGGAAGAAAAGGCATTTGAGGAGATGAAAAAGAAACTTACAAGTACATCGGTACTGGGTCAGCCAGATATAGAAGGGGCACGAGAGGGAGTCAAACCCTTCGTCATATATACGGATGACAGCAAGATAGCAATAGGGGCAGTTCTTTGTCAAGAGGGTAAAGACGGTCATATGCAGCCAATATATTTCGCCTCGAAAGTGTTTTCACCAGCGGAGAAGAACTATCAGGTTACGGACTCTGAAGCATTGGCCGTGATGTTCGCTCTCAGAAAATTCAAGTTTTTCATACTTGGAACCAGGGGCCGTATTCATAGTGGCTGGGTAGCCTACCCCGGGTAGGTTACCCTGGCTACCCTGGGTAGCTACCCAGCAAGTTCGTATTCATAGAGCTGGGTAGGCTACCCGGGGTAATTACCCGGGTAGCCCTTTTGCTTACCCTGCTGCAGACCAGGATAAGTTACGGGTTAAGTAGATTATTTTCAAGACATCATTAGAAAACTAATGTTTTCATACGTCTTGACGAGACGAATTCAATGGTGCAAGTTTAATTAAATTCTTACGTTGCAAGGATGAATTATGAAGGGGTTTTATCCATTGGACTAACATTAAATACGTATAATTTCATTTCATAAGTTTCAACGTTTTCAACATTCAACATTTTATTATTATTTAAATTACTTTAAAACTAAAACTACTACAAATTAATACATTTTATGATGGTTTCTTACAAATTTGTGAGCAACAGCAACAGCCTTCGAAGTGAAATAAACAACTTTAATAGAAGAAAAAACACACACACTACAGTGTCGCCCAGCCAGAGGTTAAATACCCTTGTCCATCACCACGATGACGGCCTTCTGTATCTGGTAACCGTACCTAATTCGGCGGGTCTATGGCGGGTCTATGGAAAACAGGATTCATAATCGTGCGGGGACTGGCTAACTGAACACGTGTGACTTGGCAGTTATGCATGTCCGCGGTACATGACTTGTTAACTGCCAAAGTGACTAAAACTTCTACGCGGTGACTGGTCAACTATACAAGAGCCGAAACGGGTCAGAAAGCATTAAAATAAATTCAAAAACTGAGCAAAATTCATTCAATTCTAGGCACTCGGAGAAATTTTGTTTTCGTCTTTCTACAAATCAGTTCTGACTCATTGCATATATAAAAAATTTGGTCAAAGTGAAAGAGAGAAAGAGAGAGAGAGAAAAATCCAATGAGTTTTCAAGCAGGCAGGTAAATTTTGATCGAACTAAGTAGAAAAAATATATTTAAAATATGTTCAAAAAGTTGATGAATGTTAAAGAAATGATTTCCTACTACGATACTTTCCTTTACTGCGCTGCATGCTGAACCTACTATTTTTATTAGCTGCGCTTCACTTAAACTTACCCTGGGCATGCTTACCCAGGGTAACCTACCCGGGGTTGAATTACCCTTCCACTATGAATACGGATTTTGAGGGTAGGGTAGGTTAACCCCGGGTAGGCCTACCCTGGGTAGCCTACCCTTACCCAAGGACTATGAATATGGCACCATAAAGATTGTGCGCACGGATCATCAGCCACTTGGAGCACTGTTTGAGCGAATTAATTCGTCTGCGCGTATCATGCGATGGGCGCTAGAATTACAGAGCTACGATGTAAGTATAGAGTACGTGAAAGGGAGTGTCAACAAAGTTGCGGATGCATTTAGTAGAAGCGAAATAGTCGAGAAGAGGGAAAAAGAAATAGTGGAAGAAAAACAGAACTTGAAAGAGTCTTGAATAGAATCACCTTCAAGGGTGTGAAGGAAAACTGGAGAAAGTTAACTGAAGAGGACGTTAAAGGAAAATTATGGCTAGTGAGAGTGAGAAGTGTAGAGGGAGGAATGTTGCGGGAGAAAGGATTGAGATGGAGTGTCACATCCGATGGACTGTTACAGGTAGAAGGAGCTAAGGGGGGAAATATTACGTGCCATAAGAGTTGAGAGAAGACTTGTTTGAAGAAACCCACGATGGTGTGCTTGGAGGACATTGGGGATTAGAGAAGACGTTGAAGAGAATGAAAAAATGTTATTGGGAAGGCATGAGAAAAGATATAAAAGGGATTATCTACAGTTGCACGAAATGTGCCCTGTTCATCCCAGCAGAGATCATGACTCCTCCCCTGAAGTCTGTGGAATCTCAAGAACCCTTCGAAATAGTGGGAATAGACATTCTGGAAATCGGTCAAGCCCTCTCAGGTAATAGATATCTGATGACAGTGATTGATGCCTTTAGCAAGCACGGAGCGGCATATCTCATTGAAGACAAGAGTGCCAGTACGGTAGCAAAAATGCTGGTTACTAGATGGATTGTATAGATGGTACGAATGCCCGAAGCAATATTGTCCGACCAAGGAACAGAATTTACGAATAAAGTCATAAGGGACATCACTGGAGCGTTAGAGATCAATCACACAGTTACAAAAGGATATAATCCGAGGGAGAACGAACTAACTGAAAGTTTCAAAAGAACTCTCATTGCACTGCTACAGAAAAAAGTGGAAGATTTCGACAAATGGGACGAACTAACACCATTTGTAGTGTGCGCATACAACATCACTCCACACTTGACAACAGGAGAAAGCCCGCACTTCATTATTTTCGGAAGAGATCCCAAACCATTCGGTGATAGATTGAGCGAAAAGAAAAAAAGGTAAGTACTGCGAGATAGAAGAATACAAAACAGACTTGTTTGAGGGACTGAGACTGATTTGGGAAACAGTGAAAGAAAAATCAAAAGGAGAAAGGGAGTTGATGAAAAGAGAATATGATAAGAGACATCACGTGGAAAATAAAGTATACCCAGTGCTGGAGATAGAGTTTTCGTCAGAGTACCAAGCGAGAAACGGAACAGTGAGTTTCCGAAACTAACAAGTGAATGGGACGGGCCTTATAGAGTAGTTACGGTGAGCGAGAATTCTGCGAAGGTAGTTGGGATAAAAAGCAAACGGATGTTGATTATACCCTTCGATCAATTGAAAATGGTAAAGAAAGAGATTGCGAAAGAGAATTTTGAAACGATCTAGAAGAGGAAACAGAAAGTTATGCTATAAAAGTTGCAGAGCGCTGATCATAGCACCGGCGAGATAAACGACCAATCTCAAAGGAATCAAGTTCGTGAAGGTGGCTGCATACGAGACGAAAGCAGAGCTGATAACAGCGAGTAGACTTAAACCAAGATGTTATCTTCATCCTGATCGAGTAACGGAGTCCGAACTCTGGGAAGGAATGGATGCATCCGTTGCAGACGGCCCTGATGAAGTTAACTGAAAAGCGCCACCAACCTTATCCTCGTCGGGGACGACGAGGCTACGGGGGAGGCATGTAAGGAGACTCGCCCATTTTTATCCTTATAGCCCATGTAATGCTGTAAGTCTCTTTTTTCTCGTAATCCATAGAACCCATGTATTGCTTTATGCCTCTATATTGTTTTGAATGATCTGCTTGTAATTATATTGCTTGTAAATAGGACTCCTGCTCTCGCGCGCTAGAGGTATGATCAGCTTATAGGATTTTGTTTTTGTTTGTTTTGGTTCTTGTTCGACGTTACACCATCTATTTTGCTCTGCCTCATCGATTATTCGACCTGCTTATGAATATTATTCTTCATCTCGACATCATCGGAATCTCATCGTATTCTCGCACCACGGTTCCATCATCGACTTCTTTCGAATAGACTTGTGCCCGTCTATGTTATTCAGTTTGGCACTATAATCGGTGAGTCGTTCTTGTATCGTGTCAAAAATACAGTAATGTCAAAAAACGTGGACTTGAAAGTTAACAACGTGGTTGCCGATCGTTCTTCCACATCAGATAAGCCCTCTTCTCCATCTCCAACTCAAGAGAAGGAAAGGCCTCTCGAGATGTATCGCCACGGTGGAGACGTCGTCACTTTCATCAACACTCTTCTCAAGCACAACCACGACCTCTCTCGGAAATGTGAAGAATATCAAGTACAGTTTGATTCCCTTACGCAGCAAGTGTCTTCTCTTACGCAGCAAGTTTCTTCTCTTGCGCATACCATCGCCAATGTTTCCATTTCTTTGTCCTCTCCACAGACCGAAGGGCAAACTTGTCCAAAATCAACCCCTATCCCTCCTCTTTTACCCCCACATACACCTGCTCCTAAACCCCCCAGCTTTCATCTCCAGACTTCCTTTACTACGAGTCTCCTAAAGAAGTTTTGGATCGCCCGGAAAGAAACCGTTCAGTGTTCTTTTCAATCTTCCCGAGTCTAAATCCAAATCCGCAACCCAGAGAGCCGAAGACGACATTATTCGCGTAACATGCATGCTTGACAGAATGGATCTTCAATGCTACCCGGACCGAGTATACCGCATGCCCTCTTCTGGAGTTATTTATTTATTCATTTACACCATTAGGTGTGACACTAAAATGAGTCGAGAGAACAAATAATAATTAGAACGCACTTCCCACAAAGGGAGAGAAGAACAAAAAAAAGACATTACATCACGAGGTCATAGTAAAGAGGCAAGAACAGAATTAAAACATCTAAAAAAGAACAATAACTTAGTGAGAAAGCAAGAGGATGCGAGAGAGGAGGGCTGAAGATAGGACTTCAGATGGAGGGCTGAAGATGGGAGTTGGCTGAAGATGGGAGTTCAATCACCCAGGCCTCTAAAGATAGTTCTCCCTACGACATCTTTCCAACAGCAAGTCTTATATTCTTCTCACATTCCCTCTTCATTCCATCCTGACCTCCACATAAGACATAGTCAGACCAAATGTGAGAGGATATATCATCAAGCCTTCAACGCCTGGAAAAAAGACTCTTCCAAGCCGAAACCCTACATCTACCCTTCCTATTCGACCAATCCACCCCGTCCCCTCTTACCGTTTCGGACCCCCTCCACTCCCCCTTCCACATTACACGTCAATAGTTCTCAGTTGCAGCACACGACCCATAGTTCTCATCCGCCTCGTGTTCTCAATGCCCCTGCAGACGCGAAAGTAACCCGTAGGAGAACTGTCAGGAGAACAGATCCTTCATCCCCATAGGACAAAACGGATATGAGTTCTAAGAGATTGATTAAATGTTTGTCTTTCAATTGTAGATCTATCATGAACAAACTTTACGATTTATACTTTTTACTCCGCTGTTCCAACTATAAGATTGTTCTATTGTCCGAAACCTGGATGAATTGCGGCTTCCCTGACACCGTACTCACTGATAGTCTGCCTTTTACGGTGTTTAGATTTGAATGATTAGCTAATAGGCTAGGAGGCGTAGCTATTCTATTACATAACACTATCTCCTCCTCTCTAGTTTCTCACTAAAATTCGCCTCACTGCGAGGGAGTTATTATCGATATATATATATATCCTAATATCTCTTTTTCTTTTCCTTTCTCTGCAATTAGAGTAATGAACTTTTATCGATCACCAAGTTGCGATATTGAGGAAAGTAAGTCCCTATGCACTTTTATTTTGTATAACCTTTCCATACCTTTCCCTCCATAATCTGTGGAGACCTAAACCTCCCAAACATAGACTGGGCTTCCCTAATCGCTCCTAAATCATGCGCTATCTCTCATGCCTTCCTCGATCTCGCATGCGATAACAATCTCTCCCAATACATACTCTCTCCAACTAGGCTAGAGAACACCTTAGACTATGTATTTAGCAATGCAGATATAATTTTCAATTGTGAAATTAAAAGCCCTTTCTCGACTAGCGATCACGCATCTGTTCACTTTGAAGTAAGGAATAATGCAAAAGCCATGCTCCCCTCCACTCAATTTTCCTCAACTGGAAAAAAACAAACTGGGATAACATCAATTCACAATTATTCAACATAGATTGGACCCTTTTGTTCTCAAATCTCACAGTAGATGAATGCACGCAAAAATTGACGTCCATAATCCTCTCCATTATTGAAAAGAGCATCCCTCGTGAGATAAACATTAAGAAACACATGAAGTACCCTCGTAAAATTCGTCACCTGTATAGTTTCCTTCAATGAAGTACGAAAAGAGGAATTCTCTCTCCCCTGACCTCTAAAGCATCAACAAAGCTCCATGTCGCCACAGTCCGTATATCACATAAACGCAATAGAAAACGTCCAGCGTACCTTCACACGCAGAATTCTTTGTAGAGCCGGGCATCCCAAGACAGACTACCCATCTAGGCTCAATCCGCTCTCTGATGACTCTCGAATACAGAAGAATTATTGACGACCTTGCATTCATACACAAATGCATACACCAACACCTTCGAATAGACAATTCCAAACTTTTTCAAGTATGTCCCCTTCCATACAGCAACTCACACGCCCATCCATACCGAATTGCTCTACCATTCAGAATTCCGGATACCAAAGTAGTTGTGCATCCAGGGTTATTGACATATACTAGAACGGCCTACCCAGTCGGATAGTGACAATCAATGCCCCCGTTGTTTTAAAAAAAGAACTACATAAGCTGGGAGAAGAATTCATAGTGCCCTTTTCTAAAATACGTTACTGAAAGAGCTCCAAATGAATTTTCTTATTCACTGTGCTTATCGCAATGTTCTATTTATTATTATTATTATTATTTCTGTTCCTTTATTTTAGATGTTTTTTGTTTTGTCTCCATAATTTGTCTCTATAACTTTCCTTTCTATAATTCGTTTTGAAATGTTTTTCGAATATAGCTGAACTCACATCCGTGACAGTGATCCAAGTTCATCAATGCATGTACGTATGTGCTATTCTATCATGTGAATTGGAATAAATGATTGATTTTCCAAGTATGCCGTATACAGTAACAGAAACGTTCATATATCATATATACCTAATCGCTCTACCATTGAGAATTCTGGATACCAAAAGTAGTTGCGCATCCAGGGTTATAAACATATGGAACAGCCAAGGCGCCTAGAGCTCTGATCCTACTAGACCTCGAGAGCCCTCGGTTTTGAGAGGGGGCATGTTGTATAAGCCTTGAAATGTGCATTATCATGTGTGCGTGTGTAGTTCAGTGGGGAAAGCATTCGCCCGGAATGCGAAAGGTCACGGGTTAGGTTCCCGTCCCACCACACAATTTTTGCACAAGTTTCTACGAACAATCCGCTCTTCTGCTCGGTATAAAAATACGTTGCTTGAGATCAACGAAAAGTAGAGAATACTCTTATTTACATGGGGGCCGAACCGGAAAGAGAAGTAAGGATAAAAAGAAAAAAAGAGAAAAAAAGAGAAAAAGAGAAAAAAAGAGAAAAGGAAGAAAACCCGAGCATAAGCTAGTTTGCAGAAACAAAGGAGCCTAGACCTCTGACCCTTGAACTCGAGAAACCTCGGTGTTGAGAGGGGGGCATGTTGTATGGGCCTTAAAATGTGCATTATCATGTGTGCGTGTGTAGCTCAGTGGGGAGAGCATTCTCCCGGAATGCGAAAGGTCACGGGTTCAAGTTTCTACGAACAATCCGCTGCTCGGTATAAAAAATCCGTTGCTTGAGATCAACGAAGAGTAGGGAATACTCTTATTTACAAAGTAAGCAAAAGAGACCTGATTATGTTATATGTAAAAATCTGATTTTCCTTCTGTCGGTTAGAGCTCAAACCCTTGATTATCTCATGTGAACATGCCTCAAGAGCAAGGGGACAAATCGTTTCAACAAAAGTTTAGATTTTTGCTTAATGAATCACTCAAGGAATTATGCGGCAAAAAATTTATGTTAATAATTTATGCATTCCACTTGCGTTACGGATTAAAAAAAATTTTCCAGCGGCTCCAATTCTTACCTACTGTGTGCTCTGCATAGCATGTGAATGAAAGTAAAATGCGTAGGAGGGCGCTGACTTCAAATCTGACGGTGTTCCTCCTCTTGGCCGGGGCTGGAGGAGGTTCGTCAAAGAAGTCCTCCTCTCTGTTGTTCACTTCTATCTCGCCTTTCTTCTCTCTCCTCTCCTCGTCGATGTACTTCTTGCTGCTCATTCTCATGTCTTCTGCATCGTCCACGAAAATAGGAAATGCTCCATCCTGAAAATTATAAGATATCTACGTTTTCCACCATGTGTGAATGAATATAACAAAGAAATGCAAAATTCATTTTATGAACCCTCTGCTTGAGTTGCTTGAAGTTTGACGATTAAAGGAAAGAAAAGCGACCAGAAAAGCGACGGATGAATAGTTCTTAACTGAAGATACAAGCTTTGCTTTCTTTGATTTTTTTTTGTGCTTTCTGATTTTCCTAAAAATTTAATGTTCATGATTGTTCTTGTCATATTTAGACCATCTCACTTTCCATCACCTTGACTGAATTCACTTATTTTGTGACAGTGTCATCTGTTTCGTCACTCAACATGATGTTTTGTTTCAAGCGGAATAAAGAAGAATTGAAATATTTTTTGAAGATTCACCACCAAGGTACATATGTAGCTTGTTAATCTTTGAAATGTGACTAATTAATATTCAGACTTTCTTGTTGCAGTTAGATACTGGATTTACTCAAGAAAATTTCATTTCATTTATTCCATGTAACTTTGAATTGCTTGGGAAGAAGGTTGAGGGGGATAGGTTCGAAAACATGGACTGCATTGATAGATATATTTTGAGTGAGTGGCTCATGATTTTTAGGATGGAATTGTTGAACTCTCAATTGTGACTGAAGTTCTCTTCATTCTTTTCAGTGATAATTAAATGGTAGTTACTCAACAACATACATTCTCGATAGAAATTTTCAATATAAACTATCGATGATCAGAAATGAAGGGGTCAGGTAGAATTTTGATCGACTTTTAATCGAGTTTGAGGTAAAATTTCAATCGACTTTTGAACGAGTTTAAGGTAGAATTTTGATCGACTACCGCAGTTCAAAAGACTGTGTTTTTGTCTATGTGTTTGGTCTTTGAATCAGTCGGTTTTTTTACTCTATAACGATTTGATTATTTTGTCGTGTTTCGTGTAGTTGATTTCATTATTTATGGTTCCGAATAGACTTATCCCCACCCAACCTCTAAGCAAAACTAATTATAAAAGTGTTCCACTTGCATTTTGTAAAGTAAGCGTTCGTGTGCACTTTGACTTCCAGCATCGAGAGAGCTTACCTTCAGAAAAAGAGGAACTAGTTCTGGTGGCCAGATGCCATCAAAGAAAAGCGTCTGGGGAATACGCAACAGGCGACCTTCTTTCACTTGAATCGCAACCTGGAAACCACATCACTGGAAGGGCATTCAAAAAGTTTGAGGCTACTTTTCTAAGAAACTGTATTAACTGTGAAATGTAAAAAATTCAGAGTTAAAAAAATCATAGCAGTTTATCAGTTTTCGATTCGATTGTGAATGCGTGTTAAATACACATATCCTTTTAATAAGTAGTAAAAATGATGAGATTAAGACCTACTCAATCGGTAGAGCACTTAACTATCAGTCTGAGCGCTTTCAAGTCGCGGGCTCAGCTCACATTAAGAACGGCAAAAAAGCCGCTGTTTCTCTACCTCCACTCAACAGCATGATTAAGCTCGGTCCCTAGCAGGAATTGGACACCTTGATACCGTATCGTCCAAACCATATTCTACATTCTTTCATCTCTATGTTCAACTCTCTCGCTCGTACTTCATCAGGAATATGATTGATAGTAGAATTGTGATGTGTTGTACGAATCATGGTGCTTCATGTCTATGAAATTGATTATAAAGCGAGTTAACAGAAAACAAAAAAAAAACTAATTTAATAGCAAAAAGGTTGCAAGCTGCTTTAATTGTGTTATCTATCAATTCAATGACTGACTTTAACGAGATAATCAATATCCAAGTCACTCAGCAGATCTTTCTCCATTCCGATGTTGTGGCCGACGGCATTGATGAGTTCCGAAACTCGCAAGCTCAAGTCAAGCAAGCTCTTGAGACTCATCGCAGCCAGTACCCAATGGGCTGCTCATTTTTGAAAGACAGTTGCAGGCTTTTAGTCAAAAAGCATCGTCTCAATATTATAATGTGTGTTTTTCGCTTTTTGATGTTTGTCTCAAAACTTGTTGAAGCACTGCTTATCAGGTTTTTCTCCTCATGATTGTTTAATTTTATTGCCCAGTTCGAATGGTCAAAAAACGAAACATACAGATCATGATTGTTTATAGATTTTTAGAAGCACAACACAAAGTTTTCCGTAGCACATCATCAGAAAACAAACAGCTGTGACATTAATCTCTAAACGATGAGATCATCGGTGCGATGACCTCATGTCATTCAAATTAGGCGAAAATTTTGAAAAATGTTAAAAGAAAAAAGTGATAACAAGAAGAAAAAAATGTTGGGTACAAAGTTTCGGGGTACGAAATGTCGCGGTACGAAGTGTCGAGAATACAACAAAAAACAAAAATTTTAATGAAATGTTCAACAAAAAAAGTGAAATGATTTTTAAGTACGGAAACAAACTAGATTGCGATTGGTTAGTATTTTAAGATTCATTTGGAAAGCAAGACGACATGTGAAATCTCATTTTCTCTTACTTTAAGATGTTATTTCGCGTGCTCTCGCAAGATCATCTCATACCTCACTGATCCAACATTTTTTTGCCTAAAAAGTGCGAGAGTCATGATCTCATCGTGAAAAATTTCAGTTGTATTAACACTGACTCGATGATCTCATTCATCGAGGAATGATGTCGTCTTTACAGATACATCGTCGATCACTCAATTAATGTCGCGGCAGGTCTTTAAAATGTTTACAGAAAAAGAGAGTTTTCGTATTTTTGCCCTAACTCTTGCCTCGAAGCAGAATACGCGCTTCCTCATTCAAAATACAGACCAGGTACAATAGAAGCGATGGCTTTACTTCGCGTAATTTTAGTGTATGTAATAGCAGAAGAAGATTGAGGGAAGTGCAAGCATTGCCGTAATTTCTCAACCGTAACAGTTGAAGTCGTTCTTTCCGGAATCAGGTTAGAACTTGCTACCAATTGCTTTATTGTATGAAGAACTTTTTGCACCAGACTCGGCCATGTTCTATAGGGAAGCTCATGTATTCGGCAACGTGTTTTCAAACGTTTATCTCAGTGCATAAGTCATCAAGAGTGTTCAAATTCATACATTTATCAGCATTAATAAAAACATTCAAAAAATCATCCGATTTTCTCTCCTCTAGCACGAAAGAAAGCCCGGAGTCGCTTGGCAACGCTTCGATCACTAGAAGAAGGTACTTGTCGTGGATTTTCGATCACTTCTCCTGCAGGGATTTTCTAAGAGACTCCAGGTTGAAGTGGGGATGAGCATTGATTTTGCACTCAAGGTGAGACCACATGGAATAGTCCAGCGGATTGAGGTCGGGCGATGAGGAGTGCCATTCTGCGATGGAGTTGAAGTCGAGAAAATGAGCCTTGCACCATGCCTGTGTTCCGATAGCCTTGTGAGCAGGTGCCGAATCTTGCTGGAAGACCCAAGATGTGTTACGGTAAAGAAAAGCAGACCAAGGAAGCAATACTTTTTGAAGAATATGCGGTAGGTAGTATTCCCAGTCAATTTTGACTCCCGGTTCGACCAAAACAAGAGGATGTACCGGTGGCGGACACTCCGGCTCAAACCATGACTTGTGCAGGATGAAAAGTTCTATGAACGATTCTACCGGCTTCATTGGCTGCCTGTGAGTCTCGAGCAAGCATTCGTACATTTTGAGGATTGTTTGCCTCTTCCACAGTGAACAGTTTCTCCTCCGGGAAGACTGTCTTAAGGTGAGAATTATCGCGAATCCGGAGGATTAGGGCGCAGCGCCTTTTGAGTCTTCTCTCCTTGTTCTTCAGAGTTCAGATGGCAGCCTTTTCAGTACGATATGGAAGGAAAATAAAATCCTCTTCAACTACTTTTTGAAGAGTCTTGCGGAACTTCATCTTGGAGGCCATATTGTTCATGATACGCCCAATATTTCGACCAACTCGCTGCCACACGGCCTCAATCTTGTTAGGGGTGCGCACTAATCGAGGGGGCAAGTCAGCAAGTGTACCAATCTGTTAAAAGCGTTTGATTGTTGTCCAGACAAGATTGGGGAGACGTTGAGATCCTAAGCGAAGCGCAAATTTGATAGGCCAAGTTTTTGCAAGTCCACAATGAAAGAGCATGCTCTATGAGCAGCCACCATTCTTTTGAGAACTGATAAAATGGGACGAAAATTCAACCAGTTTTTGAAAACACACGTGGGAAAAACATATGTGAAAATTGGAACTCAGCGTTCACTATAAACTGAACTATAAACGCCGAAAGATTGGTTACCGAATACATGGGCTACCCTGTAGATATGAAAGTATTGCAAATAATAACCCAACTCTCCCCACTATAATTCATTCTCTAAAATAACAATAAGTTACTTTTTAAAATTACAATAGGACCAGAAGAACTTTTGCTCACTTTAAATTGAGCGAAATGGATTGTATTTTGCTAGTCCATAGATTAAAAAAAGAGTCCATAAATGTTTTAAATTTAACAAAAAAAAATTCAATCTTGAAATGTTCGAACATTTCAACAAGTTTTCTGAGTTTGATAAAGGAAACTAACTTTCTGATAAGCAAAATAAACTTTCTGAGAAATAAAACTAACTTTCTGAGAAATAAAACTAACTTATTGAGAAATAAAACTTTCTAAGAAAAAAAAACTAACTCGCGAGAACCGAACCAGATTCGAATATTTGCTATGTTCTTCAACTTGCTGCCGAAATGGTGCAGCTTACGCACATATATCGAGCCAATGTCTAGAAATAACATCCTCATTTGTTGAGGAACTTCTCATGCAAAGTTTTTATTGAAAAATTTTCCAATTTAAACTCTTAAATTTCTTGGTTTTCGAATTCAAAACTGAACTCGAAAGAAAAAAGCTTCTTCAAACCTCCGTTTAAGAATTTTTCTAGAGTTTTCATAGTAAAACTTCAGTTCGAAGGCAGCGGCTCATTTAAGTTATCAAGGCAACTGAAGAGATTGGAAAATCTGTAACTTGAGCTGAATGAAACGATATTTCTACGAGGGACTCAATTAACTCAATGATTCCATGTTCATTCAACTCAAAATTTCCGCTTGTTTAAAGCATTTCAATCACAAAATACCATTAAATGATTAGCTAACTGAAAGGTTCAAAGAGATGAAAAAATGTTTTGATAAAGAAGAATTAGAAGGTTTTTTTATGGAAAGTTTTTTTTCCGAGAAAAGCATGACAGATATTCGCCTTTTTCACGTTTCTCAAACCTCAAAAATAAAGTCATGTTTTATCGTCTAACTTTTTTCATTCGCGAGTTTAAATTCGAGTGAAGGTTAACTATTGTGTACCATCCACGAAACAATTCATTTATCTTTTTCGTGAAGTTTTAGGCTCTAACAAAACTTTAAAGATGTGTTTTGAGAATGAAAAATTTCTCCAAAACTTTTAAAATTAAAAAAAAATTGTTCCATCAAAAAAATTTTCAACTATACTGCGCTCTTAAAATGTTTAGTAGCAGGTTTTGCTTGGAAAATTGGCAAAGTTCGAGCCTAAACTGATTTTAACGTTCTTAGCTGAGTGTGGGAATTTCAGAGTCAGAACTAGCTACATAGCATGGCTTCCTTAAAACCGTTGTTCATTACTCACTTTTTTGCTTTTTCATATTCAGTAACTCAATGGCCAAAGAGTGAATTTGTTCTACTTGCAGAACCTATGCTTACTTTTACTCGTTAAAATAAGTTGGAGCTTGAATTTCACTAAACAACTGTTTTTGAAGTTTCAAAAATCAGTCACGAAAGTTAAGACAAGTTCAGGCTTTGGCTTCGCGATTTTAATACGCAGAAAAGGTTTGGGAGCACTTTTCCAGCCTCAATACTTGTGAAGAATGAAGTGAAAATTTTGAGCAAAAAAAACCTGAAATATTTACCCAAAATTTTTTTGGAAAAAAAATTTTGTTTTGTCTCAAACGTGTTATGGAGGGCACACAAGTAGTTAACCTTCGTCAAAATTTGTAAGCTGTTCTAACAACATGTTTGTAAAAAAGTATTACTTGTGAATCTTGAAGTTTTATTTTCTCTCGTGATCCAAAACGCATAATTTACAAATGATTGAAGTATCGCACAGAAAAAAGCCAGTCCACCGGGCGGGATCGAACTCAAACAATCTCGACTCAAACCGGGAGCGCGTGTTACCATTAAACCACGTGGACACATTGCTATTCCGTGCGATACTGTTATATGAATGGCTCATATGCTTTGTTCTCTTAGTCACGCATGCTTATTAAGCGATTGCGTCATGAATGGAGCGTGACTCCAGAATTAACGATTAAGACAGAAGAGATATGGAAGATGGATGATAAATCTTCAAATGCTAAGTTACACAGTTTGAAGGCAGTGAAGCTTGTTTAAGAAGACAAATGATTGAACTATCGCACCAAAAAAAGCTAATCCACAGGGCGGGATCGAACCCAAACCATCTCTACTCAAACCGGTAGCGCGTGTTACCATTAGCACTATCGCACGGAATAGCAATGTGTCCCGTGGTGTAATCGTAAAACACGCTTCCGGTTTGAGTCGAGATAATTTGGGTTCGATTTCGCCCGGTGGATTATCTCTTTTATATGCGATAGTTAAATCAACCAGGCGTCACTGCATTTAATTGTGTAACTTAGCATTTGAAGATTTAGCATAATTTACACTTTGCACATTGCAGATTTTGTAAAGAGATTGTTTCAATATCTCCGTTGGAATTTTTTGTTATAAGGATGTTGTCCCCAACTTTCCTGGCTAGGGTTAAAGCAACTTCGTTGATATGATTTGTTGAGTTAGGATATCTTGTGAGGTTCAATATAATTCCTCTTAGGCTGAGAATAAATGTTGATAGACACTCGAAATAGAATGTGACGCTAAACGATGAATCTGAAACTAACACAAGAGCCCTAGATCATTTGTATGGCAGCTCTCGATTAGCGGGTCAAGTTCCCATGCTGACTGGCAAGAGGATGACTGTTTCTTCCTTTACCCTCTTCCTTATCCTTTAAATTTTTTCTTTCTAGCAGGGCTTGAACACTTTGAGATCGTACTGTGTCGACCAAATTCACCTCACCGTGTTTTCACGTTCTAGTTCCACCAAGCTCAGGGAAAATAGTGTAATTGCATATATTCAAGGCTGTGAAATTGATCATAAAATTGATGAACGCCTCAACGTCGAAAAAAACCCAAATTTTCTACTCATACATTTTTCATTTTTTTGCAGTAATCTAGTCAAGGACTTCCTAAGACTTCCTATAAAAAAACAGCTTTCTCCGTTGCTTTTTTATTTTCTTTTTTTGTTCAATGATGAGTGATGTTCGGTATCAGAATGATTATAATAAACTAGTAGGAATAACTTTTGACAGAAACGCTCAAAGCTGAACAGAAATAATTAAACGTATTGTTTTTTCACCCAGTAAAAGGTTACATCGTAAAACATGGATGTTTGGAACTGTTTTCTAGTTATTGTTTTTTTGTCTACAATGTTAAGCACTTTTGCAGCTTTCATTGATAAGAATTCCAAACTGTGCGTTAGAGCTGTTTTTTTCTGGTTCAGTTACCAAGTTTTAGGTAAATAATTACTTTTTCGTCATAAATGATTGACCGATGGCAACTGAACTGGTGATCTACACTGCAGGATATTCAAATCTAATGGAGCGTTAGAATTCAACTTTTCACTTTCTCAACGTAATCTCTGCTGAGTGTTCTCGTTGAACGCTTCAATATCTCCCCACGAATCGCCGTGAGAATTAAAATGATCTACGAAATTTTTATATTTGAATCCAACAGTGAAAAAAAATTATAATGATTTTTTACGGAAAAAAATTTGAACAGCAAGCATTGCCTGAAGAAAAAGAAGAAAAAACAAACAAAAAACTTGAGTTTAATTTTTTGGTGCTGTACGTGAAATGAAGTTACGTTACTTTTATAGAGAAACAAGTTTTGTGTTCTGTGTTGTGTTCTGACAAGTAGAAGGAGGAGAGAAGAGTGTTGTGAAAACTCTGTATAAGTGAGAGAGAGAGAGATTAGAGCGTAAGAGACGAAAGCAGCCCCAATCTTTGTTTTTTTTTCTTGCGGCGAGAGAGTACAGAGAAAGATAGGAAAAGAGAGGAGTCTCACTTGACTCGAACTGAAAATCAGAGAACGAGACCCAAAAACTCGGAATCCCCATGATGAAAACCCACTTTTAATTTTTCCCGTCCACTCTGGCTCACAAATAGCGGTTTAATGAACTTGAGAAGATTGGGAAGTGAAAACTAACTACGCAAAAGAGAGACTTAGAGACATTTTTTGAGAGGTATTGTCACAACTAATGATAAAAAATCCGAATTTCAAACTTTGATATTCGGAATCCTCATAGTGAAAAACCCCTTATATGAGAGAATCGTGATGCAATGTTCACAGATGGCTCTTATTCATGTGTTTAAAAGACTTCAGCGAGAAGTACTGTGCTAAATAGAGAAAAATACGGTTAGAGAAAAGCTATATCTCGCTTTAAACTCAAAATTGGAAAACCGGACCAAAAAATTAAGATTCTTCAGGCATTAAAACCTCCTAATATTGAAAATCAGAACAGACTGTCGAACTACGGCTTTATATGGGGCGTTCAACAAACAAAAAGGCCTCTCCCGTTCAACAAAAAACAAAGGCGTTCCCCTTCCCTCTCCCTTCATGACTTCACTTTAAACCACATGTCACTACTTCCATCGCCTTCTTTCTTCTGATTCTTCGTTCTTCTTCTCCACTCCACCCTACTTTGTCATGAGGTCACTTCGGCTCCCAAACACCCCATCAGATGAACTCCAGCTCCTCAGAAAAAAACCCTTCTTCCTGTAGTTGGAACTTGTTTTCCCCCTTTGTAAATATTCAACATGTATTTGCAAGGAAAAAAATCATTAAAAAAAACCGAGGTGAATTGTCCACGGAGATCCTTACTGGTTTAAATAAATAGAGATGAATAGCGTCCCCTGCGGGGACGCTTGTCAGTATCTTGTTAGCCAAGTGACTCTCAGATTCTCCTTGACTTAGGCTGCTTCTCTGCTTTAGTTCCTAACGAATAGCGTTTAGTTAGTTTAGTTCCTAACGAAGTTTAGTTCCTAACGATGCTTTAGTTCCTAACGAATCCCCGCAGGGGACGCTTGTCAGTATCTTGTTAGCCAAGTGACTCTCAGATTCTCCTTTTCTTAGGCTGCTTCTCTGCTTTAGTTCCTAACCTTTTCTTTCCTTTTTTGTGGGCTCAGGCAGCTTCGTTGTCTTTGTTAAGTTTTGGATCTCCTTATTTTCATTGTTATGCTTCTCCTTCTCTCCCTGCCTCAGTGCCTCAGGCATATTTGCTGCCTTTGTTTTTTCTGCCTCTAATTTTTTCTCTGCTTTCGTTTTCCCGCTGCTTTTTTCTTCCTGTTCCAGGCAGCTTTGCTGCTTTTTTTGCTTCTCCTTTTCTTCCCGACACAGGCAGCTTCGCTGCTTTTGTTCTTTTGCTTCTCCTTTTTTCACTGGCTCAGGCAGCTCCGCTGCCTTCTCTTTTCTGCTTCTCCTTTTTTCCCTCCCTCAGGCAGCTTCGCTGCCTTCGTGTTCCCACTTCTATTTTTCTCCCCGCCACAGGCAGCTTCGCTGCCTTTGTTTTTCTCCTTCTCCTCTTTTTCTTGCTTAGACAGCTTCACTGACTTTTTTATCTGCCTATTTTCTCCCTAGTTCAATCAGCTTCGCTGCTTTCGTTTCTCTGCTATTCTTCTTTTACCTGGCTCAGGCAATTTCGCTGTATTTTTTCGACTTTTTGTCTTCTTATTACTCCCTCAAGCAGCTTATGTCTATAAGACGGTGTGCCTCTTTACGCACTATAAGAATCACGAGAGGTTTATTTTTGATGTCCGGCTATCTGTTTCTGATCTATGTTACCGATACTTCTTTTGTTTCTGGACCTTTTTTGACATTTATTTTTTTAACTTCTAATCAAATTTGAAGACCCGCCAAAGGTTAAATCGGAGGTCACCTATGAACGATAGGATTGAAAAACTATAAATCAAGCAATTGCCATAATGTCTATTGTTGAAAATCATCAGTTTTTTTCTTGGAACAAATGAAACATTTTCAATCTTTTCAAAAGAACGATGTTTAATGGAGCTTCGCTGCTTTTTTTTTTCTGCTTCACCTGTTCTCCCTGCCTAAGGAAGCTTCGCTACCTTCATTTTTCCAGTTTTATTTTCCCTCCTGCCTCAGACAGCTTCGCTGCCTCCGTTGTTCGGCTTCTATTTTCTTCTTGCTTCAGGCAGCTTAGCTGCTTTGGTTTTTCATCTTCTTCTTATCTCACTGTCCCAGCTGACTTATTTTTTCTGTTTGTCTTCTCCCTGGCTCAGGCAGCTTCGCCGCCTTTGTGTTTTCTACTTCCCCCTTTCTTCCTCGCTGGCTCAAGCAGCTTTGCTGTCTTCGTTTTCATACTTCTCGTTAACCCGACGCAGGCAGCTTCGCTGCCACCGTTCTCCCACTTCTATTTTTCTACATGCCTCCGGCAGCTTCGCTGCCTTCGTTTTCTGATTCCCCTGTTCTCTCTGCCTCAAGCAGCTTCACTGCCTTCGTTCTTCCACTTCTAATTTCATCCCTCCCTCAGGCAGCTTCACTGCCTTCGCTTTCCCTTTTCTTTTTTTATCCCGTCCGTGCACAAACATTTCAACGTGTACAAACTAAAAACGCGTCAGATTCGTTATTTGTTGCGAATTCAGTCTACTCAACCGCACCGAATTCAGTCTACTCAACCGCACCGAATTCAGTCTACTCAACCGCACCGAATTCAGTCTACTCAACCGCACCGAATTCAGTCTACTCAACCGCACCGCATCTCAACACTGGCACTACTAAGATTTTCATTTATCCTACAACTCTTCACGATGCGCGTCACTCAGCATTAGACATTCATTTAATGCATTAATTTAAAGAAAAAGGGCTGATGTGAGAGAGCTAACCGAGAGCTATGGTGGAGATGGCGAGTCCGATGCACACATACACAATTATCACCGGGAGGAGCCAGTCGCTGAAGCTTCATTGTTATTGATTAAGCAAGCGATTAATGTAAGTGAAAAGTGATTAAGGTAAGGAATATCAATATGAAAAAAAAGAGTTTGGGAGAAAGAGAGAGAGAAAGATAGAGAGATAAAAACAGAAAGAAAAAGAGAGAAAGAGAGAGGGAGACAAAGATAAGGAAAGAGAGAGAAAGAGAGAGAAAGAGAGAGAAAGAGAGAAAAAAAGAGAGAGAGTTAGAGAGAGAGATAAAAAGAATAAGACGGAAAGAAAAAGAAAGAAAGATGTAAATAAGAGTATATCTACTCCTCATTGACCTCAAGCGAAGGATTTTTATACCGAGCAGAGGAGCGGACTGTTCGCAGAAAACTGTATAAAAATCGTGTGGTGTGACGGGAACCGAACCCGCGACCTCTGCTTTCCGGGCGATGCTCTTACCCACTGAGCTACACACGCAGACAATATAATGCACATTTTGAAGCCCATACAAAAAGAGAAAGAGATATGTATAAAAAGAGAGAAAGAGAGAAAATTAGAGAGAGAAAGAGAGAGCGATAGAGAGAGAAAGAAACAGTGGAATAGGCAGTGAGAAAGAAACAGTGAAACAGTGAATGAGAAAGAGGATATACAAAATAATACAGCAGAAGGCAGCAAAAATAAATTGAATTAAGAAAATGCGAAAGAGTGAGTACATCCAAACTAACTTGTCAGGCACTAAATCACCGTATTCAATGGCAGTCAAGCAAATGAATGCGTAGTAGATGCCATTGAAGAAATCGATTTCGCCCGCCTCTAGAACGGGAACCAGAAAGGCGCCGATTACGAGGTAGATAAAAATGATGCAGAGAAGTGTGGAAGGTGACGCGCTGTCTTCGCCTTCGTCAGGGTCCTCAATTTGAAACAACACCTTCTTCTTTATTCATTTTCCATTTCAATTCTCAAAAAAGAGCCTGAGAATTCATTTTTGAAAAATAATAAAATGAAGAGATGTATTGATTTTTTTCATAACCTAAAAATTTGAGGTGTTTTTTTCCATGCTTTTAAAACCTGCAAGTTTTTTCTTAGTGTAAGTACAAAGCTTGCAATCCTACAAAATGATACACTTTGATCTGTGTCTTGCCTTGTTGATGCGTTGTTAAGAAGAATAGGATTTCGAACGTTTCGCTTTATAAAAGCATCGTCAGCGAATGGAATCACCAATTAATGGTGATACAGCCAGAAGAGGTGGCTGTGATATAGAACACAATTGAAAAACCACCGAAAAAATAATACAAATCCTACGAAATTTCCATCGTATCGAATTTCCCGGATGCACCCTGTTGCGACGGGCTTAGGCTTAGTCTTTCCCGGATGCACCCTGTTGCGACGGGCTTAGGCTTAGTCTTTCCCGGATGCACCCTGTTGCGACGGGCTTAGGCTTAGTCTGTTTTAAGAGCCCTTTTATGTAGAATGCTCCCATAATATGGTTATTTAGTAGCAAATATACTATTTTGAGTTCAAATACTTTAGTTCACACGTAGTTCATTCATTCATTCATTCATTCTTTATTCCTTGCATATATTTGCATATAGTACATAGGATGGTTTTCACTTATGTGATTTCAGGAATCAAAAAAGAGAAAAAATAGGTAAGTAGTGAAGTTATAGGCGATGTATTTTGGATGTTGACACAATAATTTCTTGAGGAAGTAGTAATAGGGCACTTTTGAAATGCAAAGAAGAAGATAACGAAACAATGTGAGATGGTAATGAATTCCAAATATTGATGGACCGGGAAACACATGTACTATGAGAATGAGGAAGTTTGAAAGGAAGAATGATTCTTAGTGAGTGAGAAATGCGATGTGAGTAAGGAGAAGGGGAAATCTTAAGTAAGTAAGAATGATCGAGAGATATGTTACCATGAATCATCTTGTGTACAAAACAAAGGTCGATAATTTGACGGCGATATTCAAGAGTTGAAATAGACAGCGTATTCAAACGGGAGAGGTAGTCAGTAACTGGGAGACCAGCACGGGCAAAAATACGTCTAGTAAAAGTTCTCTGAACTCGTTCGAGATTGTTTATATGACCAGGGGCTACTGGGGACCAGATTTCGCTACCATATTCAAGAAGAGGTAGAATATAAGTTTTATAGGCATGTACGAGTACTGGGATAGAAGAGGTTTTGAACGAACGAAGAATAACATTAATAGCTCTAGTGGCTTTCAGTACAGTAGAATCTATATGACAAGAAAATGAAAGAGAACAATCAAATACAATACCAAGATCTTTTATAGTGCCAACAAAAGGAAGAGGAGAATTGCTTATATAGAATGATTTGAAAGAATTGCTGGGACCACAATGCATTATGGCACATTTTGGAACAGAGACTTTGAGAGACCAGGATTGGCCGAAGTCGTGTACAATATCAATGGCAGTTTGAAGAAGAATAGGAGAGTCAGAAAACAACTTGACATCGTCAGCATACAAAAAACAGTGAACATTAGTAGGAAGATAGTCAACGAGGTCATTTATGAAAACAGAAAAGAAAAGAGGGCCTAAACAACTGCCTTGTGGAACACCAACACCTGTTCGTTTGGGATCAGACAAACAATCATCTATCTGGACACGAAATGACCTGTTGGATAAAAACGATTCAATGACAGCGAGAAGGTTAGAGCTGACACCACAACACTCGAGTTTATACAGAAGAAACCTATGATCAACCGTATCGAACGCTTTCGAAAAGTCAATTAGACAGATATGGAAAGGTGTTTTGTTGGAAAGAAAAGAAAGATATAGTGAGTAGGAGTGAACGAGTGATGAGATAGTGGATCTTTTTCGTCTAGAACCAGCTTGATTGGAACGGAGAATCTGATTTTTTTCTAGATGAGTATAAAGCAGATTTAAAACATGTATTTCAAGAATTTTCGAGAAAGAACATCCTAAGGTAATCGGGCGATAGTTGTTAGGATCTGTTTTCTTGCCCTTCTTATGAATCGGTATAACAATACCACATTTCCATGAAGCAGGATAGTAACCAAGTGTGAAGCAATTGGAAAAAATAATAGACAGAGGAACAGATAAAGAGTCTTTGCATTGTTTTATGAGTATGCTAGGTATGGAATCAGGAGATCTATTGACTTTTGGAGTGATTCGAGCAATAATACTACAAATGTCTAGAGGAGAAATAATCGGAATATAATCAATACAAGGTGATAATAAGGGTGGAGGCAGAGGGCCTGCAGTAGGAGAGGTAATAGCTGTGGAGAATAGATCAGAGAAAACTTTGGACAATTCATCAGGAGAAGTAATGGGGAAGCTATTGATAATGAGAGAAGAGATAACATTGGATGGTTTGGTCCTATTGGCAATGACACGGTAAAACAATTTATAGTTCCTAGGGAGAACAAGAGAGTCTTCACGTTTACATTCAAATCTTTTAATCTCGCGATGGAGTTTTCTGCATGCACGAGAAGTAGAAGATGATAAAGGAGATCTTTTCCTGCATCTTTGGAGAAAACTGAAGAGTTTTCTAATCTTAATTGGATATTTGAGATGAGGAGGTTTAAATTTGGTATGTGGAACTACTTCTGATATGAGAGAAGTGAGAAAGTTTGTGAGATAAAGAACACAGTCGTCAATATTGAGAGACGAAAAAATGAAAGTCCAATCAACAGAATGAATAGTAGAGTTAATAACTTCCCAAGGAGCTTTCCTCCAATGAGGTTGGAATGATGATAGACCAACATGTGGGGAAAAAATACAATTGGAGATACGAAAATATATGGATTTGTGGTCGCTAGTTGCAAATGGATGAGAAGGGAAGCAATCAGAGATGATATTGTCATTGCAAAACACATAATCAAGAACACCAGAAGCACGAGTAGGCAAAAGAACATGTTGGGCTAGATGATTGTCACACATGAAATTGAGGAACGTATTGGAAAGAGAACAGTTAATAGGAGCAGTTGTATCAGTCCAGTTTATGTTTGGAAGGTTAAGGTCTCCACAAATGATAGTGGGAGAAGGTAGCGAACAATGAGGGGATAGGAAGTCAAGGAGATGGTTTGTGCTTTCAATGGAGCAATTGGGTGATCGATAGCATGATATGAGACGGATGGAGGAAAATGGAATGGAGAGACAGGCATTTGGGAAGATGTCGACGGCGATGGCTTCAGTGTGTGTATGAGTGAAGGAGGAGACGAGGACCGGGGAGAGGCTGGATTTGACGAGGAGAAGAGCACCGCCACCTCTGTCGTCGCCCTGCCTGTCAGCGCGGAAGACCGAGAAGGCGAGACCATCGACGAGCATCGAGTCCGCATCGGAGGAGGAGAGCCACGTTTCGCAAAGAAAGAAGATGTTGATCGAGGAAGAACGTAACAGGTGATAAAGGTCATAAAGCTTGTTTCTTACGGAGCGAGCATTGAAAGAAATACAGTTAAGGTATGAACTCGCACCTGACCTGTCCTATTTGGAGGGTAGAGTTCTCTTCCCGGCTTTGGCTCGCGTGCTGCGTCGTGGTTTGACCGGGCTCTCTGGTTGGAGGTTGATCGAGGAGGGAGAGTGTTGAGGTGCACTGGTGGAGGCACAGGAAGAGGCAATGTGGGAGGCAGAAGAGACGTGAGACGAAGGGACAGGGAGTACTAGACGTGGAATGAGAGATAGACGAGGACGAGCGGGAGAGTGAGTGGTTTGAGAGCGGGAGAGTGAGTGGTTTGAGTTCTTATGGCTTTTAGATACTTGACATTATATTTGTTTAATTTTCTCCGTTAGACGGAGTGATTTCTCCTTACCCGAATCGTTATGTTAATGCATGCACAAGCGCAGTATGAATGACAAAACAAACTATTTTAAAATTCATCATCAAAACGGCTTCCACTGCTTCAAACCTTTCATGTGGCTCTTTAATACGTTGATCATCCACGCTCTGGCCACTTTATCACTGCCTGTTTTCCGAAAAAATTGAAAATTGTAAAAGCTCTTCTAAAAATTGAAAATTGTAAAAATTGGATTTAGATTCCTACCAAAGCAACAAACACGTGATAGTATCCGAAAAAAGATGAAAAAGAGAGGAGAAGTAAAAGCACGGGAGCATTGATCGCCGTAGGGTGAGAGGACTTGAGAAAGACGGTCTTTCGGGATGAGAGTTCTCTCACTGTCAGAGCTGAACTCAATAACGAACACGCGAGCTTGCTAGCGTGTAGTCTCTTTCGAGCAGGTTCTTTGCCGTAAAATACAAATAAGTAACAAGCTCGGATGATGGATTGGAGAGCAGTATGCTCTCCTGGCAAGATTCTCGACGAGAAATTGATAAATTAAATGTACCGAAAAATAAATATTAAATGTACCCAAATAATATTCTGAAAGTTCCTCCCAAACCTTTGACAAAAGATATCTCTGTAACTTTTTTATTCTATCTGGTATAACCTGAAGTTCAAGGTCATCGCTGTTTGAACCGCTGTTTCAACTATCTGAAACACTCTCTCAGAAAATATCAGATAAATCTTTCTCCTGTAATCAACGATTTCTTCGAGCATCTTCGTGTTGAAATTCGTATGAAAGGCGGCCGACTCAAATGAAGTTTCGCAATGTTTTGAATATCTATTTGAAGTTGACTGATCCACCTGTTTTATAACAGGTAATAAATGCTGTGGACGAATGGTCGAAAGTATGGGGTTTAGCTATCTCATCGTCATCATTCGTCTGGGTAATATGCATCCTTCTAACTCTTTCGTCGTTGGTAGCAAAATTTCGCCAGAGTCTGAGACAGTTAGGGTTCTTGGTGATGTGTATTCTAGGCAACTAGATTTTTCTAGTCATATAGATGACATTCGCAATAAAGCAACTTCCAACTGTGCTTTCATCTTGCGTTCATTCAAGTCAAAGAACCTGAGCTTGTATAGAACTCTCTTTGTTACCTACATTGGCCTCAATTAGAGTACTGTTCTGCTGTTTGGAGCCCACATCTCAAGAAACACATAAAGCTTCTGAAAAAAGTTCAGAAATCATATACTAAGCGTGTATTAACAAGGGGCGGTTTAGATCTGAAGTATGAAGAACGTCTGCAGCAGCTCAATCTGACATCATTGAAAAGGAGTCGCGTTCAGGCTGATTTAATCATGACTTTCAAGATACTAATAGGAATGAAACCCATAAGTCCATCCACCATCTTTGATCTACGCTCAAACATTCGCAATACTAGATCACATAACTGGGCTTCGAATATACCACTTATGAAAACAGCCTCCCATTCCAATATCTTGCCGGTACGAGTCTGTGACATCTGGAACAATCTAGGAGCAGAATTAGCCAGAACGCTAGAACTCAGACTACAAAAGTTTTCCAAAACCTACTCAAAAAAACTCATTTCGGATCAAACTGATGCTTTCCAATTTTTTTTCAGACAATAATCGAATAAGACTGGAAATGGACAGCTACCTGCTGTTAAAAGTGACAATTATTACTCGGAAACAACTACTAATTTCCGAAAAATAGTACGTCTGCAGATAGAAACTTTTTCATATTTTAAATAAAACCCTTTACCATTTATTACTGTAATTAACGGCTTTTTTTGAATTGTTAGTGCTTTTTGTTTTAACCCTTTCTCACTTTACCCTTTAAAGTGTTATGCTTTGCTCGATTTGTCCTCTAATCATGTAACATACTTTGATCCGTATTCGAAAGCGAATGCAATGAATAAAATAAAAAGTACTGCAACTTAAAATAATTTTTTTCACATACTTTACATGCATACTTTTCATGTACTGTGCACTTGAATCACATTCTTATCTGTAAAGGGTCAGAAGTATTTGACGACAAAAAAGTCCCTCTTAATTACACAATTACATAATTACATAGCTGTTGTTCAAAGGCGCATGGAAAGGTCAGTGCTAGGGTACACCCTCATCAATAACCGGGCGAACGGTGAGGGAGTGGAAAGGATTGAAATGTGTTGCGCAGGAATGCATGAAGAGGACTCCGACACTGGTGCGCGCAAATTACAGACATAGAGTTGGGCCAAAATTGTGACAGAATGGTACTCCAGGGGAACATTAAAAAGAGAATTCAGGAAAGGGATGGAGAAACGGATTTTCGATCTGCTTCGGAGGGGAGTTCTTTAGAGCTGCTCGAAACAAGAACGAGTGGTTTGGAACAATGGCACTTCTTGTTCGATGATGTTGAAATTAAGAAATTGAATTGAAAAGTCAAATAATGATCGCTTTCTTCTGGTTTCTCTCATCCTCTGCATTTTGACCTGCCTAATAATTTCAGCAATTACTATCAGCAATGTGCTTATCGACAATCATCACTTTCGAAATACAAAAGTTATTCAAATACAGAAATTTAACAAGCGTCATTGAAAGTTATTCATTAAAATAATTTGTTCATGTTATTGCGCCCCATACTACACAACTTCTTTCTATTTCATATATATTCAACTTCTTTTACCTTCCCTCCTCTCCCTCAAGTGATATTTAAAAAGCCGCCACTGAAAAAGTTCATACGTATTTCCGATTATTCATGCTCTCAGATATCATGTGTGAAAAAGACACCGACTGATTGGATTGAAGTACATTTAATCGACTCGCCTGATTTCAAGGTATTCATAATGTTATAAGTATTCAATTTTTTTTAAACCGTACTTCGGGAGCACCTTGAACGTAAAGAAAAAAAATGCGTGTCTTTCATAAAATTTAACCTCTAACTTCGGATCACAAAAATAATTGATTTTTGGAAAAATTACATAGATGAATAACTTATCGCCCGTCTCAAAGGAACATAGCTGACATTCTCTTCTTGCCTTGTTTCTGTTTTTTTCATCTAAATGTGTTTTTTTTCAGTTCGGGGCTTGTGCTCGTGTTAGAATAAAACAACTACTCAGTGCTGAAAGCTCACGTCACTGACGGTAAGAGAAACCTTTATACATCTTCGCTTCAACTTCATCGCAGAAGACTCAAGGTACCTGCCCAAGTTTGTCAAGAGGATTACAGTGACAGGGATGCCGAAGAAGCCGTAGACTACGGCGAATATCCTGCCATTTCTGGTGCGTGGCTCGATTTTACCGTAACCTAGAATTTCTCACTCCTTTTGATGTAGGCTGATGTTTTTAGCTGAAGTTTTTTTATGTTTATTACCTTTCCTTTTCTCTTTTCGCCTTTTCTTTCTTTTCTATCTTATGGAGCGTTTGAATATCACTTTTCACTTTCCTAAGTGATTTTTTTTCTGCTAACTGATTTTCTGCTATCTGATTTTTTTGAACGCTCCAATGTCTCACCACGAAAACATGGACTACGGTAAAAAGAAAGAACATATGCATTCTAATGGAGCGTTAGAATTCGCGAAAACATAATGAAACATAACGATATCCCGCTGCAAGAAAAGCGAGAGAGTTCAAACGGGATATCGTTATGTTTCATTATGTTTTCGCGAATTCTAACGCTCCATTAGAATGCATATGTTCTTTCTTTTTACCGTAGTCCATGTTTTCGTGGTGAGACATTGGAGCGTTCAAAAAAATCAGATAGCAGAAAATCAGTTAGCAGGAAAAAAATCACTTAGCAAAGTGAAAAGTGATGTTCTAACGCTCCATTAGTCTTTCTTTCTCTTTTTTCTTTCTTCTTGTTTTTTCTCTGCCTCCTCACTCTCTTTATTTTCCCATATTTTTCTCTTTTTTTGTATCTTTATCTGTAATTTAGTTTTTTTCTTTCTCTCTGTCCTATGTCTTAATCTTTTTTAGCCTCTCTTTTTCTCTGGTTTTTCCTCTCTCTCTACCTCTTTATGTTTCTTTGTCCTTCCTTGTTTCTCTCTCTTTTTTTCTCTCTGTTCATCGCTCTGTCTTTTTCCCACTCCCCGTCTAACATCTGTTTGTCTTTCTTTTTCTGTCTCTCTTTTCCTCTATATATTTTTCTATATATCTTTCAGATTTTTTTGAGGAAAAATTTTAAACAACTTCTTGATTACCAAAAAAAATTGAACAAACCAAAAACCTTTACCTAAATTATTGAAAATCAAACTTAATTTGACAGGGAAAACCCTGACGCTTTTTGGTTCTTGCTGAATCCTACTTGATTAAAGCTTTGTAATGAACATTTATCAAGTTGATGCATCTCAGAAAGCGTTTCAGGGCGAGTTTTCGATGAAGCTCGAACTGTAAGAAAACTCCTCGGAAACGAAATTTAAACTTTTGAAATCTTCAGAAAATTTTCGTTGTTTCTTCTCTATTTTCCACCCTTTTAATGATGAAAAAATTCAGACTTTAGTCCATTTTGTCCATCATATTTTGCACCCCGTAACTGTCGATGCCAAGGATGCCTCGGGGGATTTTCACTATCTCTCTCTACTCATTTTTTTCTTTTTTTAGGCTCCATTTTCATCTCACTCTTCAGTTAAAATTACTTCACAAATTGGTTTGAAGAAGCATGGAAATTTTTGATTCGACATGCTTCACATAGTAACTCTAAAGTATAATATTTCTTTTTTCGTCAATTTCAAAGAGGTGGAGGGAGATAAGACACTGAACGGTTCACCAATTGGGGTTTCGATAAAAACACACAGAGAAACAAAAGCGCTCTACATATTAGGAGTGTGATTACGGGCAAGCCTTTGAATGTTTGTGCGTCTAGATTTCACTCTTTTTCAAAACAAGCTCATATAAATTGTTATCTGTCTTATGCTGATTGAAAAACTTGACGGGAAATCGAAAGGCAGCCTTCAACGAATTTATCACTAAATTCAGTTGCATTAATCGTGACAAGGTGCTCTGCTTATAATTATTATGATACTCAATATAAAATTTGTAGTTAAAAAGTGACCGCAATATAAATTGATCTTTTTTTCTGCTTTAGAATCATTCTGAAAACACATGTTAAAACCTGTTATTTCTCGATGCGAAGCGAATTTCAACTACAGCATTGAAAGTGTATTTTTAGACATTCGCAGCCTTATAAATACATATATGCATATGTATACTATAGCCGATAGCCGTTCTTTCTCTCATTCTCTCTTTTTTCTGTATTTATCTGGTTCTCTCTCTATCTATCTTCTTCTATTTATGTGATGAACTTTCTTTATATCTCTCGGTTTTCCCCTCTATCTCTGTGTTTTAATGTGTCTCTTTAACTGTCCCTGTCACTATTCCTCTGTTATTTATTCTCAGTTACTCTCTACGTCTCTCTCTTTCCTTTACTTTCTCTGTTAAAAGTTTTCTGGGAAATAAGAACTCAGTTAAATTTTCATGCCTAGTGACTCCCCGAATCCCTGAGGGACGTATCCACAACTTTATGGTTGTCAAAACAAGTATGCGTTGCATAGAAGAAGACCAATGACGGGGTGAGTAACACATGTCATATTTTGAAATGAGAAGATAAATCAATTGTGCGAATCTTTTGAAATCAATTGTGCGAATCTTCTTCTCTTTCCCGTCTTTTTTATTGGCCTCTTCTTCTGAGTTTTCCTAGTATTTCTTGCTCCACCACTCTTTTTAGAACCATTTTCTCTTTTTTTTCTCTCTTTTTTTGTTGAAGTCAATGACTCCTTCTCGAAATTTCTTGTCAAAAATGAACTTGATTCGGATATGCTTGTCTCTTTGCCCCTTTTTAGCAACGCTTTTCTTTTGGTCCCTCTTTAGCCACGCTTGTCTCTTTTCCCCTTTTTATCAACGCTTTTCTTTTGGTCCCTCTTTAGCCACGCTTGTCTTTTGGTCCCTCTTTAGCCACGCTTGTCTTTTGGTCCCTCTTTAGCCACGCTTGTCTTTTGGTCTCTCTTTAGCCACGCTTGTCTTTTGGTCCCTCTTTAGCCACGCTTGTCTTTTGGTCCCTCTTTAGCCACGCTTGTCTTTTGGTCCCTCTTTAGCCACGCTTGTCTTTTGGTCCCTCTTTAGCCACGCTTGTCTTTTGGTCCCTCTTCAGCCACGCTTTTCTTTTGGTACCTCTTTAGCCACGCTTGTCTTTTGGTCCCTCTTTAGCCACGCTTGTCTTTTGGTCCCTCTTTAACCACGCTTGTCTTTTGGTCCCTCTTTAGCCACGCTTGTCTTTTGATCCCTCTTTAGCCACGCTTGTCTCTTTGCCCCTTTTTATCAACGCTTTTCTTTTGGTCCCTCTTTAGCCACGCTTGTCTTTTGGTCCCTCTTTAGCCACGCTTGTCTTTTGGTCCCTCTTTAGCCACGCTTGTCTTTTGGTCCCTCTTTAGCCACGCTTGACTTTTGGTCCCTCTTTAGCCACGCTTGTCTTTTGGTCCCTCTTTAGCCACACTTGTCTTTTGGCCCCTCTTTAGCCACTAACTTTTTTCTTTTTTGTATACACCGTACAAAAATACACATCTACTCACAAAACATATACTGACTACAAATTAAATAGAAAACCACACTGGCCGCAACAATCAGAAAAGACTGGAAACGGAATTGAAGTATTTTCTTTCTATTTGCCATGGTGGTTCTATCTGTGAGAAATTCTCGACATTATTCAATGACTGATTTAGAACATATAAGCAAAATTTCTTTACAAAAAAAGAAGTGAAAATAGTAGAATAAGCAGAAAAAGATGAAGGAGAAGTAAATGAAAGACAAGAAAAGTAAAAGATCAGGACAGGAAAATTTCGAAAGAGGAAGCAGTTAGACAGATGAGAACAAAAATGATTTGATGGAAACGCAAAAAGAGAGAAGTAGAAAGAGGGAGTAAGGAGTAACTGATCGAGTAAACTATGTAGTGGAAACCGACCGAGAGTTGTGAGTATTCCGAAGCCATAGAGGGTCGCTGTTTTGAAACTCCATTCGTGTCTGGAAACATTTGTATTAAGAAATAACAATTATGTATGTTTAGCAACCTTATGCTCTGCAGAGAAATTAGTTTTAGTGATGAAATAAGCACGTTTCTCTTATATAAAAAAAAGAAAATCTTTAACACGAGAACCTCGCATTGTTCACCCTAACAATCTCGTTTAACTTGGCTAGCTTAGCTGAATGTATTTCCAATGGAGGAATTTTTTTGGGCATGGCAACTTTGGGGAATATAAATTTTGAATATTACTCAAAAGGGCATATTTGAGATTTTAGCTTCTTTTGTTGCGTTGCTTTTCATCTTACTTATGACGTGATTGACAGGGAATGGAGCAATCCGTGAAGAAGAAAATCTTCTCCTACGACTTTTAGGAACGCTTCCAGCTCCTATAAAGTTTTAGAACACGTTAAACCAACTTAAGAATCATCCAAGTGTTCAATCAAATGCAGATTTTTATGAGCAGAATAGAACCAAGCTATCTTTCATATCTCACAGAAAGGGCGAGCGCGTTACCATAACAGTACGGGAACACATTGCCATTCGTGGAATAGTGCTACATATGTATATGAAAGATTGTGTGTGGGGTGGCATAATGACAGTAAACGAGTAATTCAGAGGTGCTTTTTCTCCTGTCGTCAATGACATTATTGGCTGGAAGAATCTTCTTTGTGTGTGTTTTTATGATACATAACTTCGGAAATATGGAATAAAGATATGAAAATGAGAAAAAACTCATTCGAGTCTTCCTCTGGCTCTCTCTCTCTCTCTCTCTCTCTCTCTCCATCGCTCTCTCTCTCTCTAACTTTCGCTCTCTCTCACTAAGTTGCTCTCTTACTCTCTCACTCACCGAAATGACTCAGAGGTCTGTGAGAGACACTGTGTCGTGATGGCCTTCGCCATTCGAGCCTCCGCAGGTGCGCGTATCATAGAATGATGCCTGCGAACACAACAAAACTCCTCTAAAAAAAATTTCGAGAATCTGTGGAACAATTTTTGGGAATAAAAAGCTCATGAAACTGGTTTTAGTCTGCATAATCTAGAGTTTTTTTTTCTCAAACGAACATTGAAATATGCAGTTGACTCGGAATTGAAAATGTGAATCGGAATAATTTGATTATGTTCATACACAGTAATACTTTTCTCTCTCTCTAGGAAGATGAATACGAGAAGCTGAATCGATAGTAATCTTTTTGTTAGGTACTCTTGTCTTACCAGATTGCGATACCTGTTGATTAAATCGTCTAATTCGTTCCCGATCATTCCGGTTCAAAGAACTTGAGTATTCGAAAATTAGAGCTACCTTGTCAACAGTCGCTGGATACAGTTTCTCTTGACCTGTAGATCGGCTTCACGCAATAATTGAGCATATGTAGACTCGAAGTGGAGAAAGATGAAGCCTCCAGCCAGCGTGTAACTGCAAGAAACAAAAACCAGTTGAATTTTTCATTTTTCAGATCACATAAATTTTTCCTTGTTTTTCAGGAATTTCTTCGTTTCAGTGGCTTGTGATTTTAAACTAATGAGAAAAAATACTGTGTCGTCGGCGGTTGAATTGTCCTTCTTTTACTGAACTTTATTAATCATAACAAAAAGTTCTAAAGTTGAAGATTGTCTCTAGAAGGTTGTCAACTGAGCCAAGACGATATTCGGTAGACGTTCTGTTGTGAAGCTGAAAATGTAAGTACGAACCCGATGAGGAAAAGGACGATGAGAGTGTTCGCCGTGATTGGTTTACGCTGCGACCAGATCTGATCGATTACATCTTTTGCGATTGACTAGACAATCACTTTTAAATTTCAACATAATTTCTGACAATTCGAATGCTACTCTCCTTGCGCATAGTTGGATAACTCTAAACAAGATTAAATTTACAAACGAATAAATATTGAACCAATCAGATGGAAAAATTTATTTGAAAGTTTTCCAAAGCAAATTTCCTGATTGAATGAGTAGTCACTGAAAGCTCCAAAACTCTACTAACCGCACGTTTGCCCTTGAACTGTCTGACTTTCCAGACAACTTCGGGAAAACCGTTACTTGAAAATTCTCATCTCAAGAATACGATGTTCCTAATATTTTTTGCAATTTTTAGCTTGTGTTATTTGGAAATGAATTTGAAGCATCGGTTTTGCGACAAACTAGAATGCTGATTCTACTGCAAACCTGAATAACATACATACTGCAATTCTCGACCCTCTCATTAGGTACTGTAAGTCTAGCTAGGGTGATTAAAACTCCATAAAGAATCCTAACCACATGGAAAAAAGCACATGCCATCATGGTTTAGTTGTTCTTCTCAGGGATGCCACATGAGCACTCAGAAGCGACTGGTCTAAAGTGAATTTTTATTATCGGCCTTCCAGGAAACCAAAAGAATAAAAAAGTGAAGAAAACACTAATTTAACAATTCCGAAGTTCAATCATGGGTTCTAGATGAATGAGAAGACACGCAATGTGAAAATGCAAAGGGAAGGAAGAGGGCTACCAGAGAGGAGAGGGAACCAACAGAAAAGAAGAAGTCATGAGAAGGCTCAAGGAAAGAGTAAGGACAAAAGAAAATAGAGAATACACAAAAAAGAATAAGAGAGAAATTTACCAAAAAAATTAAAATAAGCGATACAGAGATTTTAAAAAAAAAATGAAAAACGCAAAGCTGAAATGGAAAATAAAATAAGGATGTCAAAGATGCAGGAAAAGAGAGGCCTAAAAAGATGGAAATATGAAAAAATCTAAACCTCAAAAGGAAAAAAAAAACTCAAAAGGATTTTTCTTCTCGAGGGGAGAAAATGAGCTGCTCAAACTTGTCTTCCTTACTTTGTTCTATTCCCTCCCTCTACTCAATTTCTCTCTTTCTCTTGCAACTTCTCTTTGCATCATCATTCGTACTATTTTCTTGTTTCTATTTCAGTCTAATTCCCTAAAAATAATCGGTCAACTCTGAGTCTTCTACTGAACAACGTCGTTTTCCTCGATTTTATCTTTAATATGTATGTTTGATTGCAACAATCGGGGCATTTCTGAAGGAAAAAAGTGAACACAGCGAATCAGAAAACAAAAGATGATGATTGCTTGAGAAAAGTCTCGATAAAAAATGAAATTGACTTCTTTTTTTGGAGGATCACGTACTTTCTAATAATTTTAAAAGTAGCAATAAGTATAAACAAAACCTTAAAGATTATTCTTCAAGAACTTCTGTTTAGATTATATACCATTTTCTCGAATGAAAGAATTCAACCGTTCAGTATTTCATCACATATGTACTACTCCCGACGCAGCTACCAAGGGATTCAGACCCATAAGCAAACAAAATACCTCTACCACGACACTAATAGGAGATTTCAGACCCAAAAGCAAACGTGATAACCCTATTCCCGACACTAACAAGTCAGGTACCAAAGCAAAGGAAAAAGGCTATCATCGAGTCTACAAAGGAGACTTAATTGTATATGAGAGCAAATGAGTTGCCCCTCCCGCGTGACTACCAAGAGATCTCAAACGAGATAGTTCATCATCGTAACTGCCGAGTAGTCTCGGACACGAAAAACTGGATGAACCTCTCCTGACGCTCTCTTTTGTGTGACAAAAAGGACAACAATTCTGTGAAAAATTGGGGAGGCAAGTCAAGCAAGAACGGTGCGAGGCGGGGTTGCCCCAATAGCAGTTGAATGAAGAAATTTATCCATGTCTTTAAAAAGACGTGGCTGTGGAGAGCGAGAAAAGACCACACGATTCCCAGGAAAAAGTAAACAAATCCTCTTTCTGGTTATGTTTAGAATTCTGCAGAGCAGTCTGCGAACGAGAGTTTTAGTTTTAAAAAAAACGAGAACAAGTGAATGATTGATGGTTTTTTAAAAACTATTTTTTCTTACAATAAACCGAAATGTTTCAAATTCATTCTGTTAGTTAACTCAAATTTCAAAAATCCTTCTTTTATTGGAGTGTTAATGCTCACAAAAAATTTTACATGAAAATTCATACCAGCAAACCATGGGAAGCGTAACGATACGTTTGAAAGTATTCCGAGGAATACTTTTTCAAAGTATTGTCTTTCATACCGCGAAAACATGGAATCATGGAATCAAAGTATTCTAGGCATACCACGGTTTGTCGGGATACTAAACTAAAGTATTCTTTTTCATACCTCGAAAGTTTTTTCTCATGAAATCAAAGTATTGCAGGCCATACTTTGAAGTATGCCGTTTCTTTTTTCCTTGATTTTTGTGTCGAGATTCTTTTTTGTTTGTTTCTTTCTGGAGTCACTTTTTTATGATTGAATCAACAAATTTATATTTAATAACAGCAAACAATGTTATAATCACAATCAACCAGCAAAATTTGTAATATATTACAATTTTGTTATTATAATAACAAAATTAGAGTCAGCACAACAAATACATTTTTACCTTCTACCAAGCATGAAATTTTTCGAAAATCTACTTCGTCATAAATTAACGAGGAACTGGCGAAAAAATTTTGAGAGCGATCCTTTCTTTTTTGAGGGCGATCTTTGAGGGCGATCTTTTTTTTTGTAGTTCTTTATTACCATAGGATAGCTTGTAAGGCCATCGCTTTTATGGAATCATGAAATAGGAATGGGAAATGGGAATAGGAAAAGGGAATAATGAGGAATAAGACGGTCAATTTTCGTTGGTGCCCACTCTTGCTGTTGACAACAAGAAGTTCGGTAAAGTTATGACATTCGAGAGGTCGATTTCTTCTAGAGCCTTGCCGAATGCCTCGATATCTTGAATCTCTTTGAAATTATCTGTAACTTTATTCCATGAAGCAATTGCTCTAGAAAAGAAAGAATGTGGATCATTGTATCGTTTAAAGTTTATCAGAGTTAATTTGGAGGTTCGGTCTGAAGTGCGGAGAATGGTTTCAGTTCTTAACTTCAGCTCTTTTTTGCACGTCTGACAATCCGCTCTATCAGAAAGTAGACGAAAAACTACCAATAAATCAGAACGGAGTCGTCGAATGATTAGTGAATCGAAATTGAATTCAGCGAGACGTTGGGGATAGCTCAACCTAATACTTCCACAACGAGAATAAGCTTTTTTTGTGAAAAGTCTTTGAGGGTATTTTGATGCCGATCCTTACAAACCAAACGTGTTTACGTAAAGAAAAGGAGAAAACAAGATGAGCAAGTGATCAAGTTCTTAACTTAATTTCTTCAACTAATGGTCTCGTGAGTAAAATTAACAGCAAGAACGAATTTAAACGGTTTAACATTTTTTATATATTAGTTCGCAGAACATTAATACTGAATGATTTATTGCACAGTGCGTGTTGCATTTCAGGTAAAAATAGATAAAATTCACATGTAGTCAATTCACAGGCATTTCACTTTTTCATAGAAAAATGTGAGAAATTTTTAAGAAAACTTAACAAAAAGAAATAAATTCAAATTCAAATTCAAATTAATTCAAATGTAATTAGTAGAAATAGTAGAAAATCGTGCAGGTAGTTAGCATTCAAGCTAATAAGTAGTGGATAATGATTAGTTCAACAAGTTTAACTCCATCCGATCTTTGAATGAACTGAGAGTAGAACATGATCTGGTCTCATTAGACAAACTGTTCCAACAATTAACTACTCTAGATGGTAAGATGTTAGAATGCCAAGCTGATCGAATTAGTGGTTTGATTAGTGCATTCGAGATAGATCTAGTATTATAAATGTGGTTGTTAAACAAAAACATGGAGCAAGGGTCGATTGACGTAAGCCGATTTAATATTTTGTACGTCATGATTAAATCTGCAGTCTTCCGTCGGGCTTGCAGCTTGGGAAGTTACGAGAGCTGCAGTCTTTCTTCGTAAGTCAGCTGCAGACCGGCTCTCCTGCAAACTTGTTTTGTGAAATGACGTTGAACTTGTTCAATCATTTCTATGTGTTTTTTTAAGTGAGGAGACCAAATGACGGAGCAGTATTCCATTATGGGCCTAACGTAGGTAATGAATACTTGTTTGTAAAGTCTTACATTTTTCGACTTGAAGGTTCTCAGAATGTACCCGCATCTCATGCTTGCTTTACGACACATTTGTTCGATATGTCGACTATTAGAATACTCAATACCCAAATCTATAATGTGATCAGACTCACAAAGGGAATTTCCGTCAAGATAAAGCTTCACTTCTGGGTGATGTTCACCCATTCGCATAACAGTTGTCTTTGAATTAGAAATTGTTAATCCCCAACTGTGACTAATTGTTTTATACGGTCTCATTACTAAGCCGTACGGCCTCGTTAGCTTGAAATTTTACTAACCACAAGCAAACTGCACTGTTAAAATACTTTTTGATATTAAAAAAGCAGAATATTTAAAGAAAAATTGGCACTTTTGCACTTTGCACTCCCAGAGATTCCATGAATCATACTTCTGACTCATTTACATTTTCAAAAAGTTATTTTTACATTAAAAAAAACGCTCAGGCTTAGTAAAAGTTTACGCTAACGAGGCCGTACGGCTTAGGCTAACGAGAACGTATCAAGAAACTTACCCAATAACTGACTAATGGAACCTCTGGGAGGAGGCGGGCCCTAAAGTGCAAAAGTTCCGTGAAATTCCACCATAAAAGCATGAGTGTGACCCCATGCATGAAACAGGTTAAAGTTCAACGGTGTCAATTTTGAAAAAGAAGAATTTTTTGATACAGTACTTGAGTTTTAACGTTACTTCGGGTCACGCTTTTGATTTTTACGATGAGGCATACTTTCACAAGTATTGTATTAAAAAATTCAAAGTATGCCTCTTTAGCAAAAATCTTCAAATTCTAAATTACACAGTTTAAAGGCAGTGACGCCTGGTTAATATGACAACTGATTGAACTATCGCACAGAAAAAAGCTAGTCCGCCGGGCGGGATCGAACCCAGACCATCTCGACTCAAACCGGGAGCGCGTGTTACCATTACACCACGGGGACACATTGCTATTCCGTGCGATAGTGTTATATGGAAGGCTCATATGCCTTGTTCTCTTAGTCACGCATGCTTATCAAGCGATTGCGTCATGAATGGAGCGTAACTCCAGAGTTCACGATTAAGACAGAAGAGAGATGGAAGATGAATGATAAATCTTCAAATTCTAAGTTACACAGTTTAAAGGCAGTGACGCCTGGTTAAGATGACAAATGATTGAACTATCGGACAGAAAAAAAGCTAGTCCGCTGGGCGGGATCGAACCCAGACCATCTCGACTCAAACCGGGAGCGCGTGTTATCATTACACCACGGGGACACATTGCAATTCCGTGCGATAGTGTTATATGAAAGGCTCGTATGCCTTGTTCTCTTAGTCACGCATGCTTATCAAGCGATTGCGTCATGATTGGAGCGTAACTCCAGAGTTCACGATTAAGACAGAAGAGAGATGGAAGATGGATGATAAATCTTAAAATTCTAAGTTACACAGTTTAAAGGCAGTGACGCCTAGTTAAGATGACAAATGATTGAACTATCGCACAGAAAAAAACTAGTCCGCCGGGCGGGATCGAACCCAGACCATCTCGACTCAAACCGGGAGCGTGTGTTACCATTACACCACGGGGACACATTGCTATTCCGTGCGAATAGCAATGTTCACTCATTTGTCCTCTTTAGCATACTTTGATATTGTTGAAGGGATTTCGCATTATCGCTGCCAGGAATACTTTCGAAATATTTTTATTCATGAAATGCCTTTATCCTTTTTAGCATACTTCCCAATAGTTATGCTCTTTTTTTGTGAGTGAATCACCGATTCTTGGAGTACTGTTTTTGTTGTTGATTGACCTCGGGGATTCCTCACACCCGAGCGTGAGATTTATTGACTTCATTGCTCTCGATTCTCACATTCGCTATTTATTTTTTGAATTATTTTTTCTTTAAAAAATAATGATGCAGGCATATTAAAAGGCTATTCTATACAACTGAGAGCAGCATGTCACATATGCACGGAAAATGTCTAAAAAGGCTATAGACTGATTACCTCCAAGGCTTTAAGTGGTTTCCTCCAAAAGTCTATCGGCTTAAGGGTGGTCGGCTTGATAACACAATCAAAGAGATTGGAGGAGGTATGTTCTTCCAACATACATTTGGGACATACTGGGGTAGGCACGGCTCCGATCCTATGCATGTAGCTTTGCAACTTACTAGAGTACCCTCTGCGTAACTGTGAAAACGTGACTTGATCTATAGATAATGAGGTCACAGATTTATGTACTAGTTGAGGTCTGGCGTAGATAAACGGGTTTGGAGGACAGGATCTGAGGAAATCTCTGATCATATCTCTTTGGATCCTTCTCAGCGCGCTCTTTGCTGTCATTTTCGAGCAGGTTCAGCTTCGCGTCGTTGATGTGTTTCCTGGTCCTTCTTTGGGGCCCTGGTTGCTAACAAAGCTTGTTCGATGGATGGTCATTCCTCTACCTTGCGTCCGCCAAGAACTGTTGTGTTATGAAGTTTCAATGGTATGATCATGGCTTCATGGGAGAGATGATGGATACCGGTCATCTCCAGGTTCCCGCTGGCAGTTCTTATTGCTTTATTCTGGCTGATTTGAAGCTTGTTCCAGTTCTTTTCCGCGAGTTGGGGCGTGAAGACCGGAGCGGCAGAGTCTTCTTCTTCTTCTTAGCGTTGTCCCGCGCCGGCCGAGGTCGGAGTAGGGTCCGCTGTACGGCTTCTAGCTCTCCAGAAACATCTGTCCGTTGCGTCTTCCGAGTGGAGTCTTGCAAGGCGCAGGTCTTGGTTGAGCGTATCCATATATCTTGTCTTCGGTTTGCCTCGAGGGCGTTTGCCTGGTACTTCCATGTCAAGGGCGTGTCTTGCGATGTTGGTCGCGTCTCTTCGCATCACGTGTCCATACCATCTAACTCTCCCTTCTCACATCTTGTCTTGTATTGGGGCAACGCCGAGTCTCCCTCTCACAATCGTGTTACGCACACAATCTAGGCGAGTCAGTCCTAGTGTCCAGCGTAACATTTTCATCTCATTCGTGTGGATAATGTTCTCGGTTATACGCGTTGTAGGCCAGGTCTCCGTCGAATAGAGAAGCACGGGACGGATTGCTGTTTTATACATCTTTCCGCGTATGCCAGCTGTGATATTCCTATCACAGAGGACACCTGCAGCTTCTCTCCATTTCATCCAAGCTGCATTTACTCTTTGGCGTGCCGCTGCATTTGTTGACGTGTCTGAGGAGATGACAGAACCAAGGTACTTGAATTCGGAGGTCTTCGGGAGCGGTTCACCGCTGATGTGAACAGTTCCCGTCGTTTGCACTCCGATTTCCTGGTACTCGGTCTTCTTGATGTTGAGGCGTAAGCCATGTCTACTAAGAGCGTCAATCCATTCTTGGGTGCGTTTCTCGATTTCGGCACGTGTAGGAGCAGCAAGGAGAATGTCGTCGGCGTATGCGATGGTTGACGGAGCCGGAGTCAGTAGAGGACGCGTGACGGTATCCATAACCAAAATGAAGAGAAGGGGAGACAAAGCACTCCCTTGGTGCACTCCAACGTTTACTGCGAATGGCTCTGTGTTCTGACCGGAGTTCTGACAGTACTCTTTGAATCATCGTACATCGCCATTGTCCATCGAATGTACTCTTCAGGAACCTGATGATCGCGCAATGCATATGAAATAAGATCATGGGGGACTCTGTCGAACGCCTTTTCCAAATCGAGGTGGGTCAGATGGAGAGGTGATCTTTTCTCTGCGTGCTTCTCGACGAGTAAACGGAGTGCAAATATTGCATCTGTTGTGCCTCTTCCGTTCACAAACCCGCATTGCTGAGCTGGAATATCTCGTATGCGTGAATCCAGTATCCTCTCAAATATCTTCATAGTGTGGTTGAGAAGGCGTATTGGACGGTAGTTGCTGCACACTCTGGCATCGCCTTTTCCTTTGAAGACTGGAACGGTCGTGGAGTAGCGCCAGATATGTGGAATTTGGCCTTGCTTTACGATGGTGTTGAACAGGTGCACGAGATGTGCTAGTCCAACATCACCCGCAAGTTTCCAGGCTTCGGTGGCTATGTCGTCCGGTCCAGCCGCTTTCCCAGTCTTCATCTTAGAGAGTGCCTTCTTCACTTCCTCGGCCGTGATGGTTGGCACGGGTCCTTGTATGGCGTGGGAAGTAGGGATGGGAGGGTGCTCAAACTCTTGGCCGCTCATTTCTTCGAAATGTTCGCGCCACCTGTTTCTGACTTTTAAAGGGTCAGTGACAAGCTTCCCTTGTTTGTCCCTTATCGTGGCTGCTCTCTGGATGTCCAAGGTGTTGCGGTGTCGAGCCTTGGCAAGCCGATAGATGGCTTTATCGCCTCCTGGTTGGTTCATCTTCTCATAGAGATCGCGGAAGTAGGAGGCTTTTGAAACTGCGACAGCTCTTTTGGCGGCTTTCTTGGCTGAGCTGTATGCAGCGCGGTCGTCAGCCTCATTTGACGTCCTCCATCTCTTGTAGGCATTCTTTTTCGCCTTGATCGCATCCTGAACTTCGGAGGTGAAAAACCAGGTGTCTTTCTCGATTCTTGGCTTTCCGGGTTTCGTCTTTCCGAGGATGCTTGCGGCGGGTGCTCTGATGCTGTCTTCAAGAAGCTTCCAATGTTCATTTATGTCCTCTGGAAACTGCTTGTAGAGTGCAGGAGGGAGTAGATTGCGATGGATGATGTGCATGAGAGAGAGACGTTCTGCTTTCCCAGTCGAGCGCCACCATTTGACACGTGTGCATTCAGGATTACGAGAAGGCTGTTTCTTCGACTTCAATACGCTGTAGTCCATAAAGAGAGGGTGGTGCTGAGATGCAACATGGTCTGATGGAATGACCTTTGCATCTTTCGCGTTCCGCAGCTTTGCTCTCAGGATTAACTAAAAGTCAATTTGACTCTGATTTCTTCCGCTCTCGTATGTGAGTCCGTGAGATCGTCTCTTTTTGAAAAAGGAGTTCACGACTGCTAGATCGCATCGAGCACAGAAGTCAAGTAGCCGTTGACCCTCAGCATTGATCGTTCCGATTCCATGTCCTCCATGTTCTCTCTCCCGACCTTGTCGATCTGAACCGATGTGAGCGTTAAAATCTCCGCCGATTAAGATGTCTTCATGAGACTCTCGGAGTTTGATAACTTCCTCTAGAGAGTCGTAGAAGTCCTCCTTATCAGCGTCGCTACATCCTTGTTGAGGTGCATATGCTGAGACGACAAGGAAGTGATTGTTGGACGAAGAAATTCTGACGGCCATGACTCGATCTGTAGAGCGAATGACTTCGGTTACATCATCAGCAATTTTCGAGGAGAGGATAATGCCAACACCATTTCTTGTTGATGACGTGCCATGGTATATCAGCTTGTATCCGTCTCCTATCGGCTTCGACTTGCTTCCTCTCCATTTCGTTTCCTGTACAGCAGCAATGTCAACCCTTCTTGCTTCTAGCATTGCGGCCAGCTCTCTACTGCGTCCCGTCAGTGTTCCAACATTCAATGTGACAAGGCGAATTTGGGCTGTACGCCGCGCAGACATACCCCGCCCATGGGTAGCTGCCTGTCCTCGCATATTTGACGGTCCTAGCGGACAAGGTAAGACCGCGTCGCTTCCGGGGGACGCCCTAGCTTTGGTGATATATCTTGAAGAACTTGAAGCCATGGTTTACAACAAGGGTATTCATGCGATCGGCCTGTTGAGTGGATGGTCAATCCAGCCTGGCATCGCGGAACGTGTTTGTCGGGAGTTCCTGCTAATCCTTGACCGTAGAAAAGCAGAAGATTAATCGAAAAGACGCCTCGACTCGTGTGGCCTGGACTAACCCCTCTCCGCCTGGCCAACTGGCGGATAGAACCACTGCCGGAAGTGGACTCGTCCAAAGGGGGCCCAATTTTAGCCTCACTCAGAACGTCGTGATTCCGGCAATCACGGTAGTAGGGCTGAGTGAGTTTACACCTTCCCACCGACTTTGAGGTATTGGGGCTAGGGAAGAAACAGAGATTTTTTGAACAGAGATTTTATCTTCGCTTTGTAGGTCATCAGGACTGTATTTGGACATTGTCCCCATTTTCTTGCAGTGATTGCTCGAAGAACGTTTAGCCGTTTGTTGGCTCTCGTGTGGAGGTTGTCGGCATGCTCGCGGAATGTGCAGGTCTGGTCAAGGGTAACTCCCAATATTTTGGGTGTTTTGGTCAAAACCATCCCGGAATGATTTCCATTTATAAACATTTCCGGGATTATCTTGAGTTCTGCTGTGTGGGTTATGAAAAGGGTTAACGTTGTCTTCTCATGTGAGATGACCATTCTTAGGTGTCCTAGATGTTTGGAGAGACGGGGAAGATAGGCGTTAAGATTCGTATCACATTTTTTGATGCTTGGACTTAAAGTTTTAAAGTTTTATTACGCAAAGTATTTTAAAACATCACGTGTAAAGTCAGAGGGAAGATAGAGGGTTTCTGGGGCATGGGTAGAAAAGGAATTTAGTGGTTTAGAGGTGTTTTTCGATGGGAGTTCATACGGAGGGGTTCGATTTAGGGAACCGAGAATGGAAAGAATCATCACATACCAGCCGCTCAGAAGACGCAAAAGGAAAATTTACGAGAAGTGGGGAGAGTCGTTACATGACGGCCGCTCAGGAGAATGAGGAAAGGGAAGCATGATGTAAATATGGATATATCGTCCACATACACCTCCACGACTTTGATGTTTTCTGGGGGTTTAGGATTGCCATTTATATAGAGGTTGAAAATAATCGTGCTTATCACGGCTCTTTGGGGGACTACCGCGCGGCATATCTCAAAACGACTCGAGGCGTTCTGGAAGTTCACTTTGAAATTTCTTCCCCTCAATTAGCTTGACAGCCACCGGACCAGTCCTCTCGGAAGGGATCTTTCCGCGATTATCTTGCAAAGCGAAGGTATGTGTACAAGGTTGCAAGCGTGAATCATGTCGAGGGCAACCATTGTGGTTCTGCGAAGGAATAGTTTTTCATTGAAGACATCAGTTATACATATATCAAGCGACGTCAACTAGGGCTGAGGTTGTCGAGCGAACCTCTTGGAATCCGTGTTGCTACTCTGCTGTTTGGACGGCGTTAACCAATTTCGGCAGTATAGTTCTTTCAAAGATCTTGGCCAAGGAGATAGGATCAAGATTGGTCTGTAACCGTTCACCGATGTCAGTTACTTGCCTGGTTTAGGTATGGCGATGACTCTGGCCTATTTCTACCCTTGTGAAAGAATTCCGCTGATCATCCTGTTGTTGAGCAAGATAGTGAGACAACCCAGAAAGTGGTCTCCGGCCTTTTTCACCATGAGAGGCATTTGCCTTCGAGGTCAAGTGCTTTCGAGCTTTTGGTTTTCTTGAAGGCCTCTTTGACTTCTGATGTGTCTTTGACCAAGTCAAGTCGCTACTCTTTCTTTATTCGCCCTCTACTCGCAGCACACAGTTATCTGGCGCCATATTCATAGTCGCTGGGTGAGGATAGGGTACTCCGGTGAGGGGTACTCATTATTGGCGTACCCTACCCTCAAGATCCGTAATCGTAAACAAAGAGTAAATCAACCCTAGGTACACCTCCTATAGATAGGCGTGCTCGGGGATTAAATTTTATATCAAAGGAGTACGAACTCTTCTTGGTTTGATTCAAAGATAGTTACATCTGATAAAAGAAGAAAAATAAAGGGTTTTAGCGTTCGATCTCCAAAAGATTTCAAAAAATATTAATTGTTTTCCTCTTAATATTTGGAAAAAACCTACTGTCATAAGTGCGAAAAACCAAAGAATTCCTAGAACGGAAACAAATCTTCGTACTTCCGATAGTCCTTTCCGGTTAAATTTATTGCAGATAAATCAATATAAGCACTCTATTTTCTATTTTAGAAGAGCTATCGTTTTGTTTAGATGAGCTAAATTCGCAGATACTCAATTCAATTCAATTATGAGGGGAAAGAGAAAACTGCCAAGTCGAAGACCATTTAGATACAATGTCTATAACTGTTTTCAGGGGATGATGTGAAACATTTTGGGAAATGAGTGATATAATTTGAGATCATCTGCAAAGATTCATATGCCTTGTTCTCTTAGTCACGCATGCTTATCGAGCGATTGCGATAGCAATAGTTCAATCATTTATAATCTTAACCAGGCGTCACTACCTTTAAACAGTGTAACTTAGCATTTGAATACATCTGCAATGACCTTTACATAGCAACCTGTTGACATGATTAGTTCCCATAGAGGAAGGTGACCCATTAAAAGCTCTCTAAGCCAATCGATATCCCGCTGTTATGCCCACTCCAAAGCGCACAGTCAAGAAAACAGCCGGATGTTTCGACTGCCTGAAGAAAAATGAAGAAATGAGAAGTCTGGCGGAAAAGATGGAAAAACTGGAGGCCGCCGTGGAAAAATTCGAAAGGATGAGCATTTCGGTCGTCCAAGGTGAGTCTCATCCGAAGAATGCAGATGTGACTAATTTAATGGAAAGAATGACCAAGTTGGAGGGAAGCCTCGAGAGAATTGAGAAGACTTTAGCTCAGTTAATGTCTTCCACTCAATCGATCGCAACTGCCCATCCTCATAACCGTCAATCCCTTCTTTCTCAAAATCTACCTCCCCAAATGCTAGCGTATGAAGCGGCTAGGAAAGCTCTAACAGATGACCGCGTCATACTGAAGGAAAAAGCGGAGAATTTGGTCGTCGTTGGCCTTCCAGAAGAAGAAACCGAGGCGGCCACGTATGCAGCGGACCGGCAGTTCTTGCGTTCACTCTCCCAAGAACTCGGATTTCCCGAAATCTCTACCGCTCAATTCATGCGCCTAGGGAGAATCGAGAATCGACGCCGAATCTTGAAGATTTTCCTAGGCTCAGAAGATCTTCGTTTTGAGACTCTAAAGCTCATCCGAAGACGACGTCCAAGCTGCCTTGCTTCCTTCCCTCACGCGTACATACGCGAAGATCTAACCAGAGAAGGCTTGCAACTTGAGAAGGAGGTCAAGTTGTTGGCTCGAAATTTGAATCAAGAAGAGAGAAAATGGAGAGTTGTGGGTACCACACTTGTTCCAATCCGTCACGCCCAGCCCTTCCATGCCCAGTCCCACCAAAACGAGCATACATCCGCAACGAATTCTTCGCCTTCGCCATCGAATCCTCGGAAATCCTCTCAACCGCAAAGATTCTCAGAGGTCAGCAGCAGAAACATCACCTCAAGACGCTAGCTATATGATGGTCCGCCCGTTTCTTCACCGTCACCGCCCGACATTCAGCTAAGCTTTGCATATTTTAACATGCGTTCTCTCATATTCATATTCTTTATTAGGTGCACAAAAAAGGTTGGGGGTAAATGGAAAAGAAGAATAAAAGGGAGCGAAGCACGGACTGGTTCTGCCTGGTAAAAGCCGGCACCTGAAAGGCTGTTGGGCAGTGGTGCAGTGGTACTTTACATTAAGATATTTAATTAAAAGTCAATTTGGGAACTGTTTTCGTTGCAATATCAAGATAAAAAACTTTTAGTCTTTCACAATCGGTTTCGGAAGAAGTGAACTGAAGGGAAGCTTACTAAGGCTAACGGCAAACGCATCACTATTAGTTATTGAAACTGTTTCATAGGGTAGGTTGTTCCATACATTAATGGCTCTAGAGGCAAAGGTTGATTTATTAGACATGTTTTTGATTTTAGGAAGTGATAATCTCAAACAATGAGTATTTTTCAAGTTCATAGAAAGAGGAGATATTTTGAAAAGAGATAAGTAATCTATTTTTATATTGGAATGTACACATTTATGTAAAAATACAACGTCATGTACTATTCGCCTGTATTCAAGTGATTTTAATCCTAAAATTGAAAGACGTTGAGAATAAGTCAGGTCCGATTGACCATTTCTTTGTAAAACTCTTCTTGAAAAATATCTTTGAACATGCTCGATATCATTAATTTGGCCAATCAAAATAGGCGACCAAATTTCACTACCATATTCTACAATGGGTCTAATATAAACAGTGAATGCGCGAGTAAGAACTGGTAAAGAAGTAGTTTTGAACGCTTTAAGGAAACGATTGACTAATGACTCAGCATTTTTTTGTTTTAGGGAAATATGCTCGTGATAAGAAAGTTTATTGTCGGTCACAACTCCTAGGTCTTTGATAACATCAGAAACTGGAAGGATTTGATTGTTTAACAAGTAGCTAGTGGGAGAATGTTGTTTACCAAAATGGACTACAGTAGATTTGGTAATAGATAACTTGAGGTTCCATTTATCACACCAAGAAGATATTACAACTAAGGCCTCTTGAAGGTCAGACGAAAGGTTAGGGACTATCCTCTGCATATCATGAAATTGATTGCTTATCCTCTGCATATCATGAAAAATATCCTCTGCATATCATGAAATTGATTGCTTATCCTCTGCATATCATGAAAAAAAATACATTGGTTCTCTCTGCTCTCATTGGTTCTCTCTGCTCTTGAAGAGAGTGGTACGCTTACTCATCGCTCCCATATTGATTTATCAGTACACCTTATCAACCGTCTCACCGACCAATGTCTCTAGCTAGCGAAGCTCTTCTCAATTCTCTCGACGAATGTATCATCAAAGAAGAGGAGGCGACGGATCCCAATATTCCGAATCACATACTTCTTTTGCTGAAGACATGTTCTTTAGTAATGAAGCAGATGATTTCGGAATCTAAAAACAACTGCAATGTCATTGAAACTGTGAAGAATGAAATGGAGGAAGAAAAAAGGCTACGTTCAGTGGTAATAGAACGCGCACCAGAGATTGCCGACAAGAAAGCTTCAGCTTCAGCTCAAATAGCCCACGATTCAGGCATCATTCATACTCTACTCGACGCTTTTGATCTACCGGTCGCAGGAGTCGCTCACTACCGCATGGGAATTAGGAAGAATGATTCAAACGATGCACGTGTTCTCAAGCTCACCTTCCCGACTAAAACGCATCAGAGACAGTTTCTCGCTAAATCGAGCTCTCTCCGCCAGAACCCTCTCTTGAGGAATATATTCGTCCGCCCGAGCTTAACGAAGTTTCAACGCGAACAGGAATATCAACTTCGTCAGGAGAAAAGAAAGCTGGTAGCTGCGGGTCAAGATGTTGTTATATACAATGGCCGACTTATGCCCCGTCGCGAGGTCGACGCTCTTCGTCAATCATATACCAATCGACCCTCTTCCCATCAACGAACGTTCCAAGGAAGTCATAACATCACTGTGAGATCAACGAAGTCGACTGGGTCATCAGCAAGAAACGTCCAAGTCCTCCGCTCGTCAGAAGTCACCGTTCCTCGACAATCTATTCATCCGACAGTCCACGCAGCCTTGCCGTCAAACTAGCGAAATGTCCAGGTCATGTTTCATCACACCGTTCTATATATTCGAATCCTAGTTCTGTCCGTACTCGTAATTTTCATTCCACTGATATTTTCTTGAAAGTATCGTATTATAATATTCGTTCTCTATGCAATAAACTTTCTGTTTTTCGAATGTATTTAGAGAATGAAAAACCTGATATAGTCTTGCTAACGGAAACTTGGTTGAAGAAAAGTATTCCCGATCATGAAATAATAGGCATATTACCATATGTAATAGTTCGTTGTGATCGTAATAGTAGAGGAGGTGGTGTTGCCTTAATTATACGTGATCACCTTTCGTTCATTGAATCTAGCATCTCCTTTCATCCGAACGAGATATTATTTATTGATCTCCTAGTCACCAAATCAATAGTTCGTCTAGTTCTTTTCTATCGCCCTCCCGATTACAGCACTGCTCAAACAGAATCTTTCTGTGACTCACTCTCGGATATATTTTCTTTCAATGATCATCCACTGCTTGTGATAGGTGATATGAACTGCGATGCCTTAGTGGTTGACAACTCATTTAATCACAAGAAGACTCATGAAATAATTTCCGCTTTTGATTTAGTGTTTCTATGTCGTGAGCCAACTCGTGCTGGTCGCTGTTTAGACTGGATTTTTAGTTCTTTACCAGAAATGTTCACAAATGTGAAAATAATTCCTGAATTTCCCTCTTGTGACCATAGTGGTATTTCTTTCCATATAGCTACATCCGCTTCGTCACCAATCTCTACACCCATTCGTGATTATTCAAGAGCAAACTACGACCTCATAAATCAATTTTTCAGTACCATCAACTGGGAGTACGAGTTCGATAGTTTTACCTCTTGTGATGATTTATACTCCCGTTTCACGACTATTGTTACCAGTGCTATATCTCGTTTCGTTCCTTTACGCACCCCACGAGATTTTCATTGTTCTTATCCTCTGCATATCATGAAATTGATTGCTTATAGAAATAGACTGTTCGGTAAGATAGATAAACCAGCATCGCTGGCTCTTTATAAAAAGGCAAGTGTGAAACTCCTTCATAAGATGCGTAGATGGAAACAGTATTCCGAAAAAACCAAATTGAAGCGATCTCGTGATCTTTATAGACATATTTCATCTCTCACTAAACCGAAGCCAAGACCACCGAGATTTTAACCGATATTACTGGTACTATGGTAACGGATACAATTGAAAAGTGTGATATGCTTGCAAGTGAATTTGCCTCTTCTTTCATAACGGCTGACACAGTTACTCCTTCTTTCCTTGATAGGCCTTTCCCTCCTCTTTCGAATTTAGAAGTTTTCTTACCGCATGTTGTTCTTAGGCAACTTATGAAACTTAAATCTACTGGTAGTACAGGTAGTGATGATATTCCTCAGATAATGTTTAAGAAATGTGCCTCATCACTGTGTCTCCCCCTGACGCACATTTATAACATGTGCATCATGCTCCAATCTACTCCCAAAATATGGAAGCATTCCTTCATTTCTGCAATTCCGAAACCTGGTAAAGATCCTAGTTTTTCTTCATCTTATCGTCCCATTTCCATTCTTTCTCCAGCCTCTAAAACTATGGAACGCCTAGTTCGAGACATTCTTGTTGATCATTGCACGAAAAACAACATAATCCCTAGTAACCAACATGGATTCAGAGTAGGTGCATCTGTTGTCACTAATCTCTTAGTTTGTGACGATGATTGGACTAATGCTTTATCAATCGGCCAGTGTACGGATGTTATTTATTTAGACTTTTCTAGGGCATTCGATTCCATAAGTATTCCGAAACTCCTCCACAAATGCAAATATTACGGCATCAACGATCCATTGCTTTCCTGGTTACAATCATTTCTGACGGAGCGTAGTTTTTCGGTTCGAATAGGTAAATCGTTTTCGAAATCACTGCCAGTGAACTCCGGAGTTCCTCAAGGCTCTGTACTAGGTCCTTTTCTGTTTACTTTATATATCGCCGACATTAATGATGTTCTCGATTGTTTTCCGAATGTGAAGTACCAGGCTTATGCCGATGATATTAAATTATATGTCTCTTATAACAAGGGAGATATGAACGAGAAAAAAGAAGAACTACAAGAAGCTCTTGACTGTGTTCATAACTGGTGCCTTTCCAATCAGTTGACTCTTTCACCGTCTAAGTCCTTCCATTTACATATTGGTTCCAGTAATCCGTCTACTACATATGTCATCAATCAGATATCGATCGACAGAGTACCACAAGTGCGTGATTTGGGCATCCAATTGGCCGCATCCCTACGTCGTAATGACACTGTACTTGATAGGGTGGCCAACGCTCGAAAGGCTATGTTCTCATTTCTTAGAGCCATCTCTGTCCACGATTCATCTATATTGGTCAAATGTTTTAAAATTTATGTAATGCCTCACCTAGACTTTGCTTCGACGCTTTGGAATCCTCACTACTCGAAAGATTCGACAACGGTAGAAAATGTTCAGAGAATTTTTACACGCATTGTATATTATCGTTGTTTTCCGAACAAAATGTACCCTCAGGCTCTTCCGTCTTATGAAACTAGGCTAAGATGTCTAGGCCTAACAAAATTGGCCGATAGGAGATATCAAAACGACGTTGTCATGGGTTGGAAGATTATGCAGAACCAGTCCATAATTGATAGAAACCGCATATTTAAAGAAGGACGTTGTACAAGAACTAATCCTAGTGGTATTCAAGTTGAAAAAACTCGTAACACTGCTAGGTACTACAGCTTCTCTTTGCGAGTTTCTCGAATATTTAGCAAGTTACCTATCGATCTTCTTCGGGAAAAGTCTCTCAAAGCTTTCCGTAAAAAATTGTCTGTAAATAGAAGCACTATCGCACGGAATAGCAATGTGTCACCGTGGTGTAATGGTTAACACGCTCGCTCCCGGATAGAGGAGAGATGGTTGCATGGGTTCGAGTCCCCCCGGTGACTAGCTTTTTTTCCGTGCGGTGGTTTGATCAATTTGTCTTCTCTACCAGGCGTCACTGCCTTAAAACTGTGTAACTGAGCATTTGAAGATTTATCATCCATCTTCGACCTCTCTTCTGTCTTAATTGTGAAATCTGGAGTTATGCTCCATTCACGACGCTTTCGCTTCATGAGCTTGCGTGACTAAGAGAACGAGGCAATTGAGCCTTTAATAAGCACTATCGCACGGAATAGCAATGTGTCACCGTGGTGTAATGGTTAACACGCTCGCTCCCGGATAGAGGAGAGATGGTTGCATGGGTTCGAGTCCCCCCGGTGACTAGCTTTTTTCCGTGCGGTGGTTTGATCAATTTGTCTTCTCTACCAGGCGTCACTGCCTTAAAACTGTGTAACTGAGCATTTGAAGATTAAATAGAATAGTGTTTCGCATTTAATGAAGTATCTAGCGTTCATATGCCATAGCTCTCAATTGTCTTTTTTTTTCTTCAAACAAATTTATTGTCTATGATGTTTGATTACCAATGCGCATTCTCGGATGCAGATAAAATATACTACAGCAAATAGTTTTATATCATCAGCAAACATGCAGAAGCGTATAGTAGAAGGAATAATCAACTTAATGTCATCAATGAAAATAAGAAACAAAAGAGGACCTAGTGTAGATCCCTGAGGAACCCCGCTTACCATAGGAACAGGGGGGGACATAACATCATCCACGATAACTTGTTGAGATCTGTCTTTTAAATAATTTATTAACCAAGCTAAAAGTTTACCGGTAATCCCAATTGCTTCTAATTTTACAATTAGTAATCTATGATCAACGCTGTCGAAAGCTTTCGAAATGTCCAGAAAAATAGCATCAACCGAAAAACCATTACTAAGAGCATTGAAAATGTAGGAATGAGATTCGGCAAGGGCAGTTATAGTAGAACGGGCCCGGCGAAAACCAGTTTGAGATGGTGAAAGAATATTATTTTGTTCTAAATAGGATGTAAGAGAATCATAAAGTATTTTTTCCATAACTTTCGAAACGGAAGAAGTTAAAGAAATAGGGCGATAGTTTAAGACCGATGAAGTTGATTTGCTTTTATGAATTGGTTTTACGATCGCCGTACGCCAGGTATTTGGTACAATTCCTGTTAAAAGGCTGTTGTTAAATAGAATTTTGAGTGGCTTAATGAGAGCGAATTTACATTTCTTCAAAACTAAGTTGGGAATATTATCGGAAGTGGTATTGACTTTATTTTTTAGAGAGTTAAGAGCTTTTAAGATCATTTCATCCGTAATTGTTTCAAGAGTGAATGATGTAGAACACTGCGGTATTTCCAATTCAGAAAGGGGGGTAACCGATGGAGATGAGAAAACGGATTCAAAATGAGTGGCGAATTCAATAGCTTTCTGTAATGGGTTTATAATTGTTTCGCCTTGATGACTTACAAGAGCAGGGATTGAGTGAATTTTCTGTTTAAATCTATCATTACAATAAGAATAAAACTTACGGGGATTTTTAGAAGAAAGTAAGCGAGATTCTTTCAGAGTTTCGAATTCATGTAATTCTCGTGAAAGTCTTTCATCTAGACGAGCACAATATGCAGAATGAGGCGCTTTTTTAGATGCACTTTGAACTCTTTTTGATAGTCTGCGGATATGGAGAGGGTAGGGATGAAGTTCATCCCCGGGATGAATACAAGGTACTAATTTATCTAATAAATTATTGAGAAAAGACACTAAATAATTATTTGCTTGATTAGGATCTAAGATAGATAGAGCCCTCGTCCAATCATGAGAAGAAATGTAGAATTCTAATAATAGCCAGTTAACCTTTGAATACAAGCGAATAGGTTTTGTGAGAGGCTGACTAGTGTAGAAGAAGTCTAGAGTGAAAATGAGAGATGAGTGGTCACTTCTGCAAAAAGGGGTTGAAACGTTACAGGAGCTAACTATTGGTTGATTACTGAGAACTAGATCAAGAATATTATTTTCTCTCGTAGGTTCAAGAACGTACTGGGTGAAAGAATTGTCGCAAACCCACGATAGAAATAGAGCATTGGAATTAGAGCCATTAGAAGTAAGATTATTCCAATCAATATTTGGGAGGTTGAGATCACCTAAAATTACAGTAGGATGCAGGAAATTAGTACTAGAGCTGGATTCCAAATAATCTAAAAGAGAAATGGTAGTGTAAAAGGGACAAGAGGGAGATCTATAAATATTGATAAGACGTATTTTGGAAGAATTAAAATTAGAATAAACATCTACACAAATTGCTTCACAATGATCTCCAGAGAATTTAGAGATGAAAACAGGAGACAAATGAGAGGAGACTAATAAAAGAACCCCTCCACCTCTAGAGCATTTATCAGTTATTCTATCAGACCGAAAACCTGAATAGGAAGTTTTTACCGTTAGCATTTCGTTCACTTCATCATCAGTTAACCAGGTTTCAGAAAAGGCTAAGATATTATAAAGCTTAGAGTTAAGTAGTAAATGTAAATCATATAATTTATTTCTAAGAGATCTTGCATTACAAGAAAAACAGTTCAAAAAGTGACCCTTAGGAAAAGAAAAATTAGAGTTACCACCGCATCCACTGACCTATTTCCTTTGAGAATGACGGCTCGTTACGTTCGCAAAAGAAGGCGGGCTCACTACTTGATTCTCGTCTTCACTTTGGCGTAAAAAGGGTCTCGGATGGGTGTATCGGTGTAAATCGATGCCTCGAACTCCCCATTCAATCCGGCCAGCGATGGTGTTTCTTTCCCTCGCAATGTCCTTTGCTTCTCTCTCCATTTGCAGTTCAGTCGGTGTTAGATCTTCACGAATGTAAGAGCGTGGAAAAGGCTTCAAAACATTCGGACGACGGAGGCGAATCTTTTTGAGAGCGGCAGTCCTCAGCTCAGGGGACGGCAAGCGGATCTTGAGCACTCGACGCTTCTTTTCCGCGTTGCCGAAACGGAAGTGAGACACAGTGTTGTTAGCAAGGGCTGCAGAGAGTTCCGGGAGATCAAGTTCCTGGAAGAGGCTGGAGATGAACGTAGAATCAGCTTCATCAGTCGCAGACGAGGAGTCCTTTTCTGGCATTCCTACGCACACGAGATTCCTGCTCTTTTCATTGGTCATCTCTCTATCTTCTTTCAGAGCACTCCTAACCGCAGAGAATGCCAGAAATTGCGCGGAAGGCTTTGCTGGTTCAGGAATAGGAGTCGGCGGAGGAGAAGTTGAAGATGCATGTTGAAGAAGAGGGAGGAGAGACGTTACCGTCGTCATCATGCGGTTGACAGCTTTGACGAGTAGAGAGACTTGCTGCGTCAGTGCTGTGATGTCCGATGTTTTCCGAAGAGAAGTTTTCGCTGTTCGAGCGAAATGCAGTTTTCTCATTTTAGAGTAGAGAGTTGTAGATTAGGCAGCCGCACGAGGGCAACAATGTAATCTCTATAATAAATTAAAGATAAGTAATCTCTTAAAGTAAGATAAGTAATTAAAGATATAATAAATTAAAGATAATAAATAAGTAAAAGAGATAAGTAATCTCTATAATAAATTAGTTCCATTTCGTCTTTATCTAGAAAAAGAACAACCTGATATAGTTGCTGTCACTGAGACTTGGCTGAGTTCGCGTATAGCTGATTCAGAGATAATTGGTCCTCTTCCTTACGTAATAATCCGAGCTGATCGTAATTCTCGTGGCGGAGGAGTTACCCTTGTATTGAGAGATCACTTAACGTTCTTGAAGCCTAGTTCTTTATGCTCTCCTTCGGAAATTGTTTATATAGACTTACTTTCTATTACTGGTTACATACGTCTGGTTGTTTGCTATCGTCCCCCGTCCTACACCAATGAAGAGACCAGACTATTTGTGATTCTTTATCCGATATTCTTTCTTCCACTTCCTATCCTGTAGTTGTGACTGGTGATTTCAATTGTGACACTCTCTCTCCTCCTTGTTCTTCATCCGATCGATTGTTAGTGGACATGATTACTCTCTTTGATTTGACCCAATTCTGCCGTGAACCAACACGTCTTAATCGTTGCATTGATTGGCTACTAACTTCTCTGCCCTCGCTATTGTCTAATTGTAGAATTGTTCCCTCCTTCCCCTCCTCTGATCATTTAGGGATCGCTTGCTGCCTTTCAATTGTGACCGACTCGCTTTTAGCCGAACCAGTTCTCGACTATTCAAGAACTGACTACGATGAACTTAATAAATACTTTAATTCAGTTAACTGGGAAGACGAATTGACGATCTGTACGGCCGTTTCCTCGCCGTTATTGAATACGCTATTTCTGAATTCGTTCCAATTCGTAGACCTCGAACCCTCACGGCCACTTATCCTCGCCATATTCAGAGAATAATTAAATATCGTAACTCTCTGTTTCACAATATTGACGATCCTAATACCCGTTCTCTTTACGAGAAAGCTAGTAAAGATCTACTGAAGCAGATAATGAAATGGACTAGGCATTGTGAGAAGAAATTGTCTCGCTCTCGGGACTTGTTCCGACATATCTCTTCCCTCACTCGGCCTAAACCTGTGCCTCCTCGATATCTATTGAATACTACAGGGGACATAGTATTGAAAAATAAACTTAAATGTTCTCTGCTCTCTACCGAATTCGCTTCTCATTATACTAAGGATGATAACCAACGTATCGCATTGCAAACTGAAGCGGCCCCTACTATGAGCCCCTTTCCTATTTTTCTCCCCTCTTCTGTTCTTAAAAGCCTCTCGAAGCTTAAACCAACGGGTAGCAAAGGTTCAGATGGTATCCCTCAGATTGTCCTCAAGAAATGTGCTAAGTCTCTTGCACTTCCTCTTTCCCATATTTTCAACTATTGTATTATCTGTGGTCAAATACCGTCTTACTGGAAACATTCTCTGGTGACCCCTATTCTGAAACCAGGCAAGGAACCTCACTTGGTGTCCTCCTATCGTCCGATTTCCATCCTTTCTCCCTGTTCTAAAACGATGGAGCGACTTGTTAGAGCTTTCATAATCAATCATCTATCCGAGCACTCTATTATACCTATCAATCAACATGGGTTTAGGCGTGGA